>CM067174.1:90423693-90478253 GCA_034093135.1 Erigeron breviscapus | reverse complement strand
AAGTATGAGTAAGTTGTTCCACATAGTTTACTCGTTCTAGAGTAAGTTGTCCATTGACGACATCTCCTTGACCGGTGATGTTACCGCCCTTGGATCCAGCAAAACTAACATATGACCCATGTATATCAACATAATTGGACAAAAGCTTTTTGTCCCCTGTCATGTGCCTGGAGCATCCACTGTCAAGGTACCACAAATGAATTGGTTTTCATTATCGAAACTATTGCATCAACTACGATGAAAGTTGCTTTGGATGTTTGGTTACCATCTTACAATCTAACCTACCACCTTAGTAGTTGTTTACTTGTTTATATCAATATAAACTGAGATTTGTTAAGTTCAAAATAAAAATTTGACAATCTATACCTTAGCCAAAAACTTGTATCATGCACCAATATAGATTTTATAGTGCATTATTTATCTATACTTCTTTTAAAACAAACATAAAATTACTGTAGGTCAATCCATCCAAGACAAATCCTTTGACCCACCCATTTTGTCACCTCAACTGTAACATCCGTGAAATTTGACCCGTTGACTTTTTGTGTAATTTGACTAACAATTTAAGTTAATAAATTAATTGGGCTCATTTGTGATTATTATGACTATGTGGCATGCTAGTCGGGTCGTCGTATGTGTAGTCGGTATGTAATTGTGCAACTAATGGTATTGTGGTTGAGAAGGGAAACGGGTCGGCCCGTGGGTAGTCCATGACCCACCAGCCCCCCCCCCACCCCCTTATCCCTTTCTCCCCCCCCCCCCCCCGTGGGTAGTCCATGACCCACCCCCCCCCCCAAGACCCATTTCCCCTTATCCTTTTCTCATTTCTCTCTTTTCTCTCTATCTTTTCTATCCTCTTCCAAGTAAAAGAACCCTTTTTGTTCTTCATCAATTCTTGCATCTACTTTGTGTTTGAAACTACCATAACATAAGAATCATAGCCATCTATATCACATTATCGCCATATTGAAGAATCAAAGTCAAGTTCTTGCCATTTTATCCACTTTGACCTAATTTCGGGTTCTAGCTCAAAGAGAAGCTTTGGTAAGTCAAATTCATCCCATTTATACCTATTTATGTTTGTTTATGCATTTCTAGTCATCTTGAACAATTGCAAGTCTTGAATCGAGTCAAAAGACGATTTAGGTCAAACTAGGGTTTCAATTAGGATTGATGTTTTGGAAGTGTTCTTGATGTTGTGGAATGGAATCTAGATGTGGGTTATGTGTAGTTATGTTAAAACATGTTTGCTTAAGCTTCAAAATGAGTCTTGGATCACCGCTAGACGATTTGGGGATCGAAAATGGGGTTTGGGTAAAGTTGGATCGCATTGTGTACTCAAAAATCTCCAGGTCTGAGCCCAGTCGCGCCGCGAGCTCCTGCTCCTCGCGCCGCGAGCCCATGTCCAGTTGAGGTCAGTGACTTTTCTCGCGTCCAGCCTCGCGCCGCGAGCTTCCTGCTCCTCGCGCCGCGAGCTCGTGTTCCTCGCGCCGCGAGTTTCTTCTGTTTTGCGCGTCAGTTTTCAAACGTTAATAACTTTTGATCCGTAAGTCCAAATAAGTCGTATGACCTACCGTTGGAATCGTAAGAGAGTCTAGTTTCTCGTTGTAACCTTCTTTTCGTATGAATCTTCATAAATTTCTAAAAATGTCGAGTCAAAGTGTTATGTTTCACACTCGGTAATGTTAAGAAAGTAATTGAGGGTTCGTGACTCAACTTAAACCTAAGGAACCAACTTATTTATGATTATAAAGTTGACATTACGTTATATGACATGCTTTGATAGGTTGTGATCACGTGGGGCCCAATACTCGCTATTAATCTTTTATTAACTCGACTTAAGCTTCTTGCCGATCAAGGTGAGTTTCGTATCTCCCTACTCGCTTGAGATTCGGGCTGAAAAGTGTAAACCTGGCGTGTTTATTTGCATTTATTGATTTGTTGATTGATTGACTGGATTGTTGAATTGATGTGACAGTTTGTTTAGTCTGATTGACTTGGGTTACGTTTTAGTTATGTATTACATTTATATTAGGATAGACGTACATACATGGAAGTCGGTTATGCCTTCATTGGGTTTTAGATGTGGTGGGAAGGCTGTGGGTGACCCTATATATAAGCATCTGGGACTCGAAGAAAGTAGAATCCTCTGAAGTATATGTACGTATAGTTGGTTTAAACTGTGATTATTGATTAATGTTGATTGATGCATATGTTGTGCATGAGTCCCAATGTCAGGGGATTTGACTTGTGTATATTGAAATGCGGCCTTGTCCCTCTGTTGACAAGTGTGCCCCGTCGTGATTGTTGATTGTTGGCTCATGTTTGACGATTATTGATTTTCGACTTATGATTATGCATTTACATTGACTGTAAGCATTGCATACATTGTTGATAACCCTCGGCAGGGGATTGCCGACATCCTGGTGCATAGATGTATGCACCCATTTTGGATGTAGTCATGACTCCGAGTATATAGACATATATATCTCGATGATTTTGAGATACAGCCTTGTTCATTGTGATGACAGAAGGGTATCGTTGCATTGGTGACATGCGTTCACGCATAGGATAGGCATGTTGGCTTATTCATGCATTTGGCATTTACATTGATTCATATATCATTTGTGCATTCTCATTACACATTTACTGTCTTGTGTAATCTTGTTGTTTGGACGATATTGTGTTGCTTAGAGGCTCGCTGTAAGTCATGCCTAGCCTCTACTCGTATATTGTGATTATTGACGTTGGTTCTTTATGAACCATTACTACGAACTCACCAACCTTGTGTTGACTATGCTTAGTACACTTTTCAGGTAATCAGGTTCTCCCCGGGCGTGGAGTTTAGTTGCTTGCTTGCTGTCTAACCCGGACTTGGACCTCATGGATCAAGGATTCATTGACCCTCCTTTTGCATTATACTTAGGATCGTTTGCCATCTTTGGATGTTATTATGTTAACTTTGATGGCTATTTGCTCCTGTTGTATTTTGTTAATTGCTTCGTTATGTTTTGGATTCACCGAATCGTTAATTGCATTTAGTTTGTTCTATTGTAATTCCACTTTGCGCTATATGATTTCCGTGATATTCCGAGCCTCGGCTTGGGGTGTTACATCAACCACCTGCAAATAGGCATCACTCACCTGGGTAGCATAACCATCCACATTCACATACATAAAAGTAAGCAGAACACTGTTGGTTCAAGGCTAGAGCCGGCAAAAATTGCCCAAAAGCAATTGAACGGGTCATTTTGGATCATTTTCCATGCAGTTTGGGTGTAATTGGGTGGTGATCATTATCTAAGGGGTCAGATTGGGTGGATTAGAAAATTCATTTGCAAAACTCTGGGTTTAATTGGGTAAAGATAGAAGTATCTACGGGTTAGAATGGGCGGTGGCTGGTGGGGGAAAGATTTTAGAAAGGAAGTATCTGCACAAAATATGGTGCTTAAATGGTTGTGGTGGTGAATCTGGTGATATGCTGTGCTAGTGAAATGAATATCAGGAGAGAGAAACATTGCTATTTTCAGACTTGAGATTGTTAAGTTTAGGAAGGGTAATTCAATAAGTTGTACGTTGTGGAATAGAATGTGTAATCTGATTTGGAGAGAAAAAAATTACTAAAACATTGTTTTTTCATCTATAGTTCTTCTCCTTTTTTGTTCTTTATCTTTTATCTTCTAAATCGACGACTCTTATTCAAAAAAAAATTTTATTCTCATCTTCTCATCAGGATATATAAAATGTGTGTCACAAAAGTAAATAAATAGTTGGTTGAGATATTGAATTTGTAACAAAATTGCAAATTTTTGAGCTATACGGAGTAATTAAGTTCAATTTAATTTTATTTTTATCATTTGTTAAAAATAACAAAAAATTATAATGGCCCGTTTTAACCCGACCCGTTTTGACCCGAACCCAATTGATACTATTTACAAAATAGCCCGTATTGACCCGGACCTGTTTTGACCCGGACCCATTTTAACCCGTCACCCAACCCGATCTGACCCGTACATTTTGCCACCTATATTAAGACCTAGGAGAAATAAAATGTTTAAGTATACCACAAAGAACAATTTGATTACAATACTTACATGTTACGGATCATAATGTGCTCGTTATCAAAATGCAGATATAATATTTTACCAGAATGTATCATCTTTATAATTCCATAAAAGATAAATGTTCAAGCATCCCAGGAGTTATTTCAGCAAACCAGTTTCAGCACACACCATAATGCCTAATTGTCTCCCTGTCTCAGCATTCGTAGGATTGTAAGGAACAGATTTAGTATGTCGAGATAAAGAGTGACTGATGCCCAAATGTACTCATCGTAAGTGAATCTCTTAATCAAGTTCTCGGTGTCATAGATTATGTACCCCGAGAACAAGATAGCACCAAATCCACCGATAATGGCATTCATTGCAGGTCCAAGAGGGAAGAACATCTGCACCACAAATCCATACATTGACAAGACCATATGAACACTAGTTAGAATAAAATTATTTTTGGGTAGAAAAATTGTGAAGCAAAACCCAGGAGATTGACAATATCAACCCATTTAAAGAAAACGGATCAACGGGGTTGAGCGGGTCAATAATCGGCTCTTGTGCACCAAAATCCTAACAACATCATGTATAGGTTTTTTTTAAGTTAACACGAAATAGCTTAAAGATATTTACTAATGAAACAACTCCAAAATGCATCAATGGGTCGGCAAAACCCAGCATAACCTGTTTTGACCAAAACCTTTTTTTTTTCCTGTTAACCAACATATGCCCATTTTACAAATCAATAACTAGATGACATGAACTTCTTCAAAGGCCATGCCCAATATGTGGAAGGTAAAGAGTTTGACCAGACCATGAGGAATTGTGCAATAAGGGCTTGCATAAACACATTGGACAAATTAGAATAAGAGTCGTCTACCTAAAAGTTGCATTGTGTATTTAATCATGAGAGATTGTGTGTGTGTGTATGTGTGTGAGAGAGAGAGAGAGAGTACCTGCATAAAAGTGGTGACGAGGAGAATAACAAGGCTGGTGAACAAAATCGGTCCAAGGAAGCTAAAGTCCTTTCCCTTCTTTGATGCCCAGAAAGTGTATGCAGTAAGAGATGAAACCACTGCAGAGGTTAAAATCAAAGCTTCTAGCACAATCTTTCCTGCAAAAAATTAAATTGGATATATGTTAACACAAGATCTTATATTATTTAAATCATGTTTGTGAGTAAGAGACGAAGTCAAGAATAAGTACCATCGGTGTTGGCACAGCTTACACCAACAGTGAGACTCAGAGACGCAGTAAAGAGCCCGAGGAAGACCAAGTTGAGTGGATGCTTTTGTTGATATACGTGCAACGGCCACAACACTGCAACAAAATGCCCGATGTTTATACAATAAAAAAAAACAAGAAAGGTAATTGCACAAAATGTTTAATAATCATAGATTCATAGCTGATGTTCTAGATTGGTCTACTGGTAGGTGTCGTGTCTACTAAAGCATCAAAAGAAAGGAAATGATTAGAAGTGATATTAGCTTGAGTGTAAATTGTAAAAGAAAGGAAATGATCAAGGCATCAGCCCAACCGGATTTGTTTCATCCTGTCCCAGAAAGTATCAGTTTTTTGGAACTCCAATCATATCCACTTTGACTGTTACCAACCCAGTTACCCATTTAACCAACTTTCACCTTTTAAGTAAGAATGCTTAGAGATCATTAATGTCTGGTTAGTGAAAGAATAAAGTTAAGATACCAAAAAATCATGCAATGCCATTGGATTTTGAGGTATTTGTGTGTCCATCAAGTGAGAAGGTACAAAAAGGTCAATTGATCATCCTACCAAGTCCCAAGGTTAATTGAGACCATTTCATGGGAAAACTCTTAAAAGAGACTATAAACTTCAGGTTAACAGAGCATGAATCCCAAAGCATTTTCTAAACTTGAAAGATACCAACTTTCCTAACTTTCAGACGCAAACTAGTTAACGCTCCTGTTCATGGCAACATGAAGGTCAAAGACAGAACTAATGGCAAACTCTAGCTACTAAAAAAAAAACCTCATTGACAACGACTCGCATGTCCATGAGATGACTACATGCCTGCACCGTTGTGTGTGTGTTCTGTAGCGAGGGAGTCAGCTCACCACCAGGTCGTGGTTCTAGATATCTAAGAATCTTATGGTCTCAAAACAACTCAAACACGCCAAAAAACTATATTTTCAGTACAGGGGTCTTCGTTTTTAAATGAAACTTCTTTTATTAATTTCAAAGTTCGTTACTTTAAGCTCCCATAAAAGGCCATTATCAAAGACACTCATATTTCAATAAACAAGACACAAAAATACAAATTGAATGGTCAATTACAATTACAGATCTATAAAATCTCACAATTGTTAACATAAACACCAGATCTACAAGCAATTTTAATATATAATTTATCAGATCTACAGATATAGATATAGATATAGATACAGATATATAGAAAGGGATTAGGGTTTCGTACGGATAAAAGGAAGGAAGACAAGGAACATCAGCAACCCAGAATTGCCGCGAAGGAGCTCATTGATGGGAGCATAAAGGACGGTGAGAAAAGAGACGGCGGTGGTGAGAAGCATCTGGGCGGCGAGAATGCCGTAAACCTTACGGATGAAACCCCAACGAAGGATGTTATCTCCATGGCTGATTCCAGGGTATAAGAGTGTTCCTTGTTCAATATCGCCTTGTACTTCACGATGATCATCATCGATTTTTGAGCTGTTTATTCTGGTGAATTCCATCATTTTTGACATCTTGATATTTTGTTCAATATCAATTTATTTGTGTGTGTTGAAGAAGTGAAAGGCCGGCCTGAGATAATTTTATATATGTGTGTGAGTGGGGAGATTGAGTCAATGAGTCGTGTGAATTTGTTTTATTGGGTTTGGTTTGTTATCGGGTTAAGCTAAGGATCCGAATATACTTGGTTCGGTTTTTGAGGCGAGTAAAAAACCAATAACAACCGAATCCTAACACCAATGGCCTCTTTGGTTGAAACCGAACGGTTGACAACAGTTTTTCAGTTGTCTCGTCAATTTGGCATTTTCTATTAAGCGACTGAGTATGTGAGGTCTAAACGTATTTGACGTATGTCCGCGTGATTTGGAGGTGATGCTACGGTGAGGTAACGGCAGAACGGTGTCAGAGTGTTGGTAGAGTGAGTGTGTCAATTTAGAAGTACTGATGTGACATTGAGTTGACATAACTGATTAAGGAAGTGAAGAGGATATTATTCGAAGCCCTCTAACAAATCAAAAGTTTTAAAAACTGATAGTTTTGGTTTTAGTTTTCCCAAAATTGAACTATTTGGTTTGTTTTCGATTTTCTACGAGACTCAATTCATAAAATTAAAACAAACCGAATGTGTATAATATTCAAAGGATAATGATAGGTTCAACATAAGTAGTATCCTATTGGGTGCTTCTGGAGCCATTTTTGAAAACCGGCATTTGTCTCAACTTTTTAAAATATATGAAACGGTCCTTCATGAAAGAAAAAATATGAGAGTAACACCGTTTAACTTAGATGAAGCTGTAGTACAAATCATTTGCATATTAACTAATTATATATTACTATCATTTTATTAATAACTACTCCGTATTAAATAGGCTCCAAATATAATATTATAAGTAAAGTCCATGTGTGAAGAATTGTTCATTTGAAGTTTTATTTCAAAAATGATAAAGATCAACCATCAATCTAGGGCTAACAATGAGATGCTATTTTGTCTGAAAATTAAATCAACTTAACCATAATCTGGGTATCAGTTTTCTTCGGAAAAATGATAGTGTTACCGACAAGTGAGTTGTCGGGATCAATGAATACACCCACACCAAATGATATATCACACGTTAATGGGTTTAACATCACTTGATTTTAATTCATAACATCACCAACCTAAATGATTCATATTAGTTTCTTAGGCTACTTCTGTATTATTTACACGGAGTCATCACGTCGTGTTGACGCACTAGCATCAAAATTATCAACATCTAAAATAAAACCAATCCATAAATTAACCACCAATCTCAATCAGTGACGGTTCCATATAGTGAAAACGATAGGGTTGCCTATTCAAAAATGAAAGTGATAATAACCCGATTAAATAAGTACATTTGAGTAAGAAAATCGATCTTTTTTGAATAATATTAATAAGAAAATCTCATATGGTTATGTTTATCTGTTCGTTTTTTCCATTAGTCATTCAGTCATGATGAACGTATCACATTATATAAAGTTCCATTCTTGTTCTTCAATAAACCAAATCATACCATAAAAACCAAACAGATCAAAATACTAATCTTGTTCATATCAATAAAATCAGAAAAAAAAATTAAAGAAAGGTGAGTATATGATGTGCAAAATCGAGTTTAATATTTTTAAACTAGAATCACCTTAAAACTCACTACTACGCACTCACGGGCAGTGGACCCGATCGTTTGTAATATAGTTAAGAGGTAAGTCCAGGTTCGTTCGCAGGGATTGTTTTGGATTAATTGTATAGTAAGTGGTTTGGAAAAAGGGTGAAACACTTTGACGATTAAATTGAAGTAAATTTAGATGACAAATACTTGAAAATAAAGAAGAGCTCAAACAATAATAATAATGATCATCCACCTTGACTTCACTAGACTTCTAACATGATTGCTTTCAAATAAGACCAAATTCGTTTAGAGTTGACAAGATAACCGTGCAAAGATGAAATGCTCACGTGGTACCACCAACCGCTCACAAATCACCCAAACACCTAAGTTGCTAGTCTAATTACCCAAGCCGGTACCACCAAAGCCTAGACAACCATACCAACAAATAGTTTGTTTGATTACCAAATTACCAATTGCGCCTATGTGAATTAAAACGTGGTACCACCAACCGTTTCTAAACACGTTGACAAAATGACTCCTTTTATTAATTTGACATTCACTATCATACCATGAACTAGTGATAATCGCTCATAGACAAGCGACCGTTAGAAAATCACATATGCATTCGACTAGTACCACTAACGAAGAACACACATGCCACCAATATCAAATTAATACAAATAAAGGAATTAAATCACCAAGATCACGACACAACGATAATTGAAATCAACTCTTGAATTAAAACATAGCAATCACATCATTCGTCTAGTTACATCAAGGTGGACAATAGAAGAATTAGCCACTCATGATAATATTGAAATTACAATAAGAATCAAGAAAGAACATAAAATACCAATTGTTTGAAGAAACGAAATTGCAAGACAGTAAGTAGATACGATCTAGATGGGTGCACTTGAATCTTCAATGGATCGAAAGACGATCAAATCTTGAATTGACCCTTGAAGAATTCCTTGGAAGTGCAGCTCCTAGAAAGTTATTTCGATCAAAAACCCTTAGGATATTTCTCCCCAAAAGTCACTGGCCGTTCAGAAATTTTGCCAGCTATTTATATGAATTGGTCGCGTAACGCCCGTTACAAATGGTAACGCCCGTTACGAACCATCGAAACCCATGACTGCCGTCACCCTTGTGACGGCCGTTACATCTCCATTGAAAAGCATACGCCCGTAAGGAACCCGTAACAGTAACTCGCGAATTCTCAACCATAACGGACGTCACATTTGTTACGCCCGTTACACTTGACCTAGACCAACTAACTCCCGTCACCCTTGTGACGGCCGTCACATGCCCCATTACGGCCGTAATGAGACAGTAACAGTAAGAACCAAAATTTACTAGGTAACGCCCGTCACCTGTGACGGCCGTTCAAGCATGACCTAGGTCCCTAACGCCCGTCACCTTTGTGACGGCCGTTATGACCTCCAGAATACGTCTTCTTCATCTTTCACTTGATTTCAACTGCATCTTTCTCCCGAGTCCTCCATAAGTCATCAAAATCGACCAATTCATCCGCATAATCATTTTCCAACCTGAAAACACTAAACATACCTCAAAGCATCGAAAGTTGGAAATAAAACTGTAAAAACGACGAATAAATGGTTCTAAATTCTCGTGGGAAATGGTATAGAATATGACACATCAAATCCCCCCACACTTGAGCATTGCTTGCCCTCAAGCAAATCCGGAATTAAAGCATAAAGTAATCCTTGACAATGGAGCAAAATAAACAATGACGAGTATCAAAAAGAAGCCACACCAAGCATGTCAAAGACAAGGAAGTGGGTGAAGCAGTTTTAATCTTAAATGAAAACTCGAAATGTTTGACAATACCTGAACAATCCGCAAGCCACGATAACACAACCAAGCACAAGTGAAACAAATGAACCTATCAAACTCATTCTACTCCAACAAACTTACTTTGGGGTTGAATATATTGTAGAATCACTCATAGCACGGTCGTGATGTATGCTATTTTACCATAGGCTTGAACCGGGATCATAGCTCCACCGACGTGGCGTAAGCACCAAGCACATCATCAAAATAGGCATTAAGGTAGGTTGTATAGTTAAGCTAAGGTATGTATAAGGGACATTTACAATGAAGGAATGGGAATATAGGTTAATGAAGAAAAGAAAAGTCAAAGTATATGGATTATGTATAATGGAATATGGTAGTGAGGGTAAGAATTGAAAATGAAACAAAGAAAAAGTATAAGATATGTACGAAAAGTGAACTAATTAGTCTAGCCAACCCGTACCATTGATTGCCAACAAACCAAACCCATAAGATGTTAACCCGCTAATGACACCTCAAACGATAGCAAGACAAACCCGACACCATTGTGGTGTATCAACTTCAAACAACTCATATCAACCAAACCTTCCCTTATAAATTATACAACAAAACTTTAGACAATTAAACTCGAGAAGTACCCACTAGTAGCCCAAGTTCTTTTTCTCTTTTTTTTTTATTCATTTTTTTTTTTTTTTTTTTTTTTTTTTTTTTTTTTTTTTTTTTTTTTTTCTGAACCACTTTTACTCTACTAGTAGGCACCCTCTTTTACAATGATGAATATGTCTAAACATTAACACAATCCAACACCAACCTCCATAATATGACCAAGTGACCTATTCTCAAAGACAAGAACATGCCACTAGGCAATCCACTAAGTATCTCCCAAACCATCCAACAAACCAATGACAATCAACGGCCCACCACGACTAGACTATCGGTATAGTGAGGGGAAGTATATATTCAAGAGTGAATTTATGCAAAGGTGAAATATACAAAGAAAGGGATGGAATGTATGTATGTGTAAGTGAGTATGTAAAGTAAGAGTAAATGAGTACAAAAGAAAATGGTGAAAAGAAAGAAAGAAAAAGTATGGTCAAACCTAAATGCCAATTCGTCATCCGATGTACTTATATCACAAAAGTGATCTCACTGCGGTCTCGTCACGATCACCAGGCCAAGTTCTAGAATCAACACATCACCGGCACACTCATATCAAGAGAAGAACCCGGAAATGGAATAGATATACCTCAAACATGCACATCTTAGTACAGGGCTCGAAATGGAACCCTTACTCCCGAATAAATCCGAGAGCCTAAGAGAGGGACAAAGTTACAAGGCAATCAAACCAAAACCGCAACCTAACACAACTATACAAAATGATGAAATCTCACAATTTGGTGTTAGGGATATATTTGAGTGCACAAGTAATGTTATCAATCCCGAAGGACTAGCCAAATAATCGTTCAGAACACATTTCGCCGGTTAAAAATTTTGCCAAGGAAACAGTTTGTAGTAAAATTGCTTATTAAGATATGAATTAGGTGACCAAAAGCAACTTACCACAAGGACAAGCTCAACTCAAGTTTCAAAAACCACATCAACCTCTATTATCCCACCAAATTGACAACACCGATTCCAAACATGCACATCACAGTGAAGAGCTCAAGATAGAAACTCCTACCCTCGGATAAAATCCAAAGGCCTATGAGAGGGACACATCAACAAAACCGGTAGAAATCTCAATGGCAAAACAACAAAAGTGATGTACCCGGTAGCTTAAACCTATTTGCCACCCCCCCACACTTAAGATGGACAATGCCCTCAATGTCCATATGGTCAAAACTAAGGTAAATAGGGGTAAGCGACAATAGACAAAAAGAATTAGAGCACATACCGGATGTGAGTGAACGTAACAAGAAAGATGCCAATCAAAAATAATGCACTGAACTTACTGGCAACGAATGCACATTACATCACACAATTAATCAATTGATTCCATAGGATAGAGATTAGGAGAGAATCCAGTGGGTTCCCCCCACACTTGAGCTTCACTATAGCCATCAACAATCCTCAATCCCATTCACACCAAAATTTCGCCTGCACTTTCTTGACAATAAAACATCAAATCTAACTACAAAAATGAAAATAAAATACAAGAAAATGACACGGGTTGCCTCCCGAGAAGCGCTTCATTTATTTACGAGTCTATAGCTAGACTCGAACCTCTCATAATCACCAACATTGGGACCCCGACGCCCCTACACTTGGAGTGTTGGGCGGTCTACTTTTAAAAGGAGAGAAACAGTTACCTTTAACCTTGTTACATATCCAATCATTTGCTTCGTCAGAAATATCAACAACCATCATTAACTCAGCTTTCTCATTTGTTGATAAATTAGAGCACAGTTCTTTGGATAACTTAATATTCCCATGAGAAATAGCGGACCTCACACGACTATAAAGCTTACGGATCTTAGCACAAGGGCCATCCATTGGTTTAGGAACATGTACTGTTGCTGACTTCAATTCAACCACCTTCTCCTCTAACTTCTCATCCAACCATCTATCAATCTGCGAATCCAAAGAACTAACACAAGCAGTTTCAACATAATTAGCAGCATTAGGCAAAGAAACAGAACATGTGTTCGAAAATGTAACGGATTCATCCCCGGCTCTCAATGTCAACTTACCACGACCAACTTCAAGTTTGGCATCGGCCGTGGCAAGGAATGGTCTCCCTAAAATAAGAGGCACATTTAATGCTTCTTCAGCTTCAATAATCACAAAATCTACAGGAAAAACCAAACCTCCCACCTGAATTAACACATCTTCTAATATTCCAATAGGTCTAATTTCAGACTTATCGGCCAAATTGATCTTCATGTTAATTGGTTTCGGTGTTCCCAAGTTCAGCTTGTAGTAAAGAGAAGAAGGCATAAGGTTAATGCTTGCGCCCGAATCATTTAAAGCTTTTTTTACCGTTAAGTTACCTATCTTACAAGGAATAGTAAAACTACCTGGATCTCCTCGTTTTTCGGGCAACTTACCTGTTACAGCTGCTGAGCAAACTTCCTCTAGCACTGTAGTAGCCACACCATCCAGATGCTTCTTATTCATCAAAATCTGCTTCAAGCACTTTGCATATCCTGGCATTTGCACAATTGCATCTAAAAATGGAATATTAATATGCAATTTACGGAGGTGACTTACAAATTTGTCCATTTGTTCCTTTAGCTTATTTTTCACCAATCGCTGGGGAAATGGAACCTTCGGCTTATATGTCTTAACAGTTGGTTCCTCAGCGGGCTTCTCAACAGGTTTAGCAACGGGTTCGGATGGAACGGCCGGTGTCGGCACGGCTAGTTCCGGTTCCATCTCAATCTCGTCATCAACTTGCTCCTCCTCTTCATTAACCTGCACAGATTGAAACAAATTATTAGGTGAAGATAAAGCTAAATCATAAGTGTTACCTGCCCTCGTGGTGATAGCATTCACGTGCTCATTTCTGACATTGGGCTGGGCATCCTTTCTCCATGATCCTTGATTACTCGATTGAGGCTTTGGATTGTGTCCCTGATTCTGCCCCATGCTAAATTGAGGCTTAGGATTCTGTTGAGTAGTGCTAGGTAAAGTACCATGTGGCCTAGAAAGGGCAGCCATCCTACTCTCGAGATCCTTAAAGTTCAACTCCGCATTCTTGGCATTCATCTCAACCTTCCCATCTATCCTATCCAACCTCTCATGCAATGCCTTCGTATCATCCCGAATCATCTTAATACTTGTATTTGTTTCAATCTGAGTGCTCATCATTTGCTTCATCATCGCCCTCAACTCATCATTGGGATCGGCATTAGAAGAAGAAGAACCGGATCCTTGTCCTTGTTGAGGCTGTTGTTGAGGTTGATTCTGATACTTGTCTCCTTGCCACCTGTCACCTGAAAAACGAGAACTATTAGCCTGAAAGGAAGAGTTATAGGATGGATTACCTGAAGAACGGTTTTGGAAACCGGTGTTGCGTTGATAGCTCCCTTGTTGTTGGTTTTGGATGTAGTTAACATCTTCGGGTCCCCGACTTGGACAATCTTCCGAATAATGCATATTCCCACAATAGTCACATCCATCGGCAACAACCTTCACATCCCTTTCAATGGCCCCAAATCGACTCTCTTGCATGGCAAATCCTTTCTCCATACGCTCAGATAGCGCTCTCATCTCTCCAATCATTCCCGAATCATGACTAGCCTCCGCTTTTGCAACTCGGCCTTGGCTAGTACCCTTCTTCAATCTTCTCTCATTCTTTAAAAACCGATCATCATCCATGTTGGCATTATCCTTGGCCATGGACTCCAAGATTTCAAAACCCTCATTTGGTGTGATCTTATTGAACCCACCACCAAAAGCATAACCTAGCTCACGTTTGGACTTCTTATCGAGCCCATCAAAGAATAGTTCAACATATTGCTCTCTAGTCATATTATGACCCGGGCAATTTCTCAACATCTCTTTAAATCGGATCCACGCATCAACAACATCTTCATCTTCGTCTTGTGCAAACGACCGAATCAAGTTTTCCAACTTTCTTTGGGTTCTAAGTGAGTAGAACTCACCAATAAAGGCTTGCTTAAGTTGGTCCCAAGTCGTAATGCAATTTTCCGGAAGGTCATTGAACCAATCAAGAGCATCGCCGGTAATAGACATTGGAAATGTCTCGAGTTTTACGGCATTCATTTGATTCTGCCCGTATTGGTATAACCTTGCCAATTTCTCAAATCTTTCTAGATGTTGATACGGATCCCACTTCCTTTTACCATCGAATTGTTGTTCCTCAATGCTCTTTAGATGATTACCCTTTAGGTTGAAGTCATGAGCAATTGCCGGAGGTCTAATAGGGCTACCCCGGTTTGCGGGAATAGTGCGAACCCTTTCGCCATACCGTATATCATTTGGGTCCCTGTCTTCGTCCGCCATCTCGGTCTCTTCTACCTTAACTTCAAGATCAAACAATTCTTCCAAATTAAACCCCTCCTCGTCTGAATCAGGAGTAGGCCTAGCAATGGGTGAGAATGGTGTTGGTGTTGTGAGGTTAGATCTACGTCTAGATGGTGTTCTCAACGGACTATTAAGAGGTAAACCCGAAGACCTCAAGTTCATCAACTAGAAAGTAAACCTGCAAAACACAACTAACCAAACACGTCAACTGCACCTGTGATAAGATAAGAAAAGAAAAACTAAACTATTAAAGCAAATAACTTCCTCACGCATGAGGAAGGATCAAACCACTAAATTAACAACTAAAACAGCGCACAATCCCCGGCAGCGGCGCCAAAAACTTGATGTGCAAAATCGAGTTTAATATTTTTAAACTAGAATCACCTTAAAACTCACTACTACGCACTCACGGGCAGTGGACCCGATCGTTTGTAATATAGTTAAGAGGTAAGTCCAGGTTCGTTCGCAGGGATTGTTTTGGATTAATTGTATAGTAAGTGGTTTGGAAAAAGGGTGAAACACTTTGACGATTAAATTGAAGTAAATTTAGATGACAAATACTTGAAAATAAAGAAGAGCTCAAACAATAATAATAAGGATCATCCACCTTGACTTCACTAGACTTCTAACATGATTGCTTTCAAATAAGACCAAATTCGTTTAGAGTTGACAAGATAACCGTGCAAAGATGAAATGCTCACGTGGTACCACCAACCGCTCACAAATCACCCAAACACCTAAGTTGCTAGTCTAATTACCCAAGCCGGTACCCCAAACACCTAAGTTGCTAGTCTAATTACCCAAGCCGGTACCACCAAAGCCTAGACAACCATACCAACAAATAGTTTGTTTGATTACCAAATTACCAATTGCGCCTATGTGAATTAAAACGTGGTACCACCAACCGTTTCTAAACACGTTGACAAAATGACTCCTTTTATTAATTTGACATTCACTATCATACCATGAACTAGTGATAATCGCTCATAGACAAGCGACCGTTAGAAAATCACATATGCATTCGACTAGTACCACTAACGAAGAACACACATGCCACCAATATCAAATTAATACAAATAAAGGAATTAAATCACCAAGATCACGACACAACGATAATTGAAATCAACTCTTGAATTAAAACATAGCAATCACATCATTCGTCTAGTTACATCAAGGTGGACAATAGAAGAATTAGCCACTCATGATAATATTGAAATTACAATAAGAATCAAGAAAGAACATAAAATACCAATTGTTTGAAGAAACGAAATTGCAAGACAGTAAGTAGATACGATCTAGATGGGTGCACTTGAATCTTCAATGGATCGAAAGACGATCAAATCTTGAATTGACCCTTGAAGAATTCCTTGGAAGTGCAGCTCCTAGAAAGTTATTTCGATCAAAAACCCTTAGGATATTTCTCCCCAAAAGTCACTGGCCGTTCAGAAATTTTGCCAGCTATTTATATGAATTGGTCGCGTAACGCCCGTTACAAATGGTAACGCCCGTTACGAACCATCGAAACCCATGACTGCCGTCACCCTTGTGACGGCCGTTACATCTCCATTGAAAAGCATACGCCCGTAAGGAACCCGTAACAGTAACTCGCGAATTCTCAACCATAACGGACGTCACATTTGTTACGCCCGTTACACTTGACCTAGACCAACTAACTCCCGTCACCCTAGTGACGGCCGTTACATGTCCCATTACGGCCGTAATGAGACAGTAACAGTAAGAACCAAAATTTACTAGATAACGCCCGTCACATTTGTGACGCCCGTTCAAGCATGACCTAGGTCCCTAACGCCCGTCACCTTTGTGACGGCCGTTATGACCTTTCTTCATCTTTCACTTGATTTCAACTGCATCTTTCTCCCGAGTCCTCCATAAGTCATCAAAATCGACCAATTCATCCGCATAATCATTTTCCAACCTGAAAACACTAAACATACCTCAAAGCATCGAAGGTTGGAAATAAAACTGTAAAAACGACGAATAAATGGTTCTAAATTTACGTGGGAAATGGTATAGAATATGACACATCAATATCCATCTCATAATCCAACAAAAGATCCAACCTTCTTTTACAGTCTTAGCAGTTAAAGCCCTGAGATAATCTAGATTTGTAATTTGTGTATTCTAGATTGTATCTTTTGTACATTGACCTTCTAGCATCTTGCTAGTTGGTCCGTTTATTAATAATATTTTCTGCCGTTCTAAAAAAAACATACAATGCTGTAAACATATTTGGCTTTGTATTGCAAAAATCTAGTAGTGTAGATTGGTTACCATAATTAAAACTCACTTCATCGAAACACTTATAAAAAAGGAAAACATGTTCTTTCTCTCACCTTCCAACTCTCTCAAAAAACAAAACATCTAAATCTAAATCGATATATATCCTACATCATCATCATCTTCTTCTTCTTCAACCTCCTCTTATTAAACCGCCAATCTCTCAAATCATCCATCTCTATAACCCATCATGAGAGGCCATCATGATTTGATCAACACAATCTTACCCGACGAGCTGATCCTCGAAATCTTTCGCAACCTCGATTCCAAATCAAGCCGCGACGCATGCTCTCTGGTTTGCCACCGCTGGCTGACCCTCGAGCGATTCAGCCGCGACACGATCCGAATCGGCGCGTCTGGAAGCCCTGATGCACTCGTTCACCTTCTCGCTCGCCGATTTCCTAATGTCACTAATGTTTATATCGATGAAAGACTGTCTGTTTCGCTCCCTGTTGATTTCGTAAGTCTTGTATATATAGATTTTTTGTGTTTTTGTATCGAAATTAGGTTGCTTTTTTAGATTTTGTTTATGTTGGTTGAAGGTTTTTTTTTGGAAATTAGTGAATTGTTATGACTAGGCATTTCTGTCTGGGAAATGATATAGCTACAACAAAATTTAGAAATCTACAACAATATCTGCATCATTCAGTTGTATTCTGTGCATTAAAATTTATACTTTTGTTGTAGATGGCTAATTTCATTTGTATGAATATCACTCCCCTGTCTGTATGAGGATAATCATTTTTGGGACAAGTTAAATTAAACCATTTTTGACCTTTTATTTCAGTTTTTTAAATCATCATTGTAATAAGTTTATAAGATAGAAAATAAGTCACAAAATTGAGACTTTATTCAATATAAGCCAAACCCAAATAAAGAAATTGGCTCGAAAATAGGATAGGCTAAACACCAGTGAAATGTGGAGGGTATTTTTGGGACTGGAAATTTTATTTATTTCGTATTTGGTATATGTAAAGTAGAAGTAATATTTTGTTTGGATTGGAGGTATAAGTAAAGATAAGTTTTGGTTTTTTAATTATTACTAGTGAGTAAGGTATACTAGATGTGGACGTGTAGTGTGGTTTGTTGGAGTTAATTGAGATCAGGAAATGGTTCGGCATTTTACTTAAGACTTTACTAGTAATCTAGTATATTAAAAAAAGAAAGTGTATAACTTTGGTCCCAATGAGAAGTAACAAAACCAGCTTTTCCAAGAAGTACCTGCATAATGCACCAGCGGCAGATAGGTTACTGGGTTAGTTTTGTAAATTAAAAATTATAGTGGCTGTTGGGTTGTTGTAGTAAGGGAGGATGAGGGAGAGGGTGGCATCTCACATTTTTGGCGAGCGATGAATCAAGGGTGATGTGGCCATTTATTTCTGGTTGGTCGTCTTATGCTTTATTTATAAGATATATTAGTATTGACGTAGATATAGCAGATAAACGTGAAGATATTTGTCGTATGATGGTTGTTGATGTTAAACTATGTAATAGAGTTGAGAATTGTATTCAAAAGCTACGTAATTGTAGTGGGGTTGGGGGATAAGATGATATGAAGGGGAGATAAATAGTACCTTTAGGAATTCATCATGAGAGTCAAGGCTAGAGCTATAAAATGTTTGTTTCTTTACAATGGGGGAACGGGATGTTATGGGATCACACCAACTTATGTAAGATTTGCAATCATCACAGAATCCTGATCTAATACAACCAAAAGGGTTTGCTTTTTAGTAAATTGATGGATTTACACACGCTAACCATAAGAGCCCTGCATTAAAGTTTGAAAATTAAGTTTGGCATTAGGATTTGTAAATCAATAAAGGGAAGTATGAGTCTTTGTCATCCTCTTGATAGGATGTTTAGTGCCCGAGTAAATAAATTACGTAACTTTAGAGAATCTTAAATACTGCTCGTACAACAAAAAATGACCAAATGACCAGAACAACCTTAATGAAGACTATGATTTCAAACGCTTGGTTCTAAATCACGAAGCACCAAGTAAATAGTTTACGTAATTTTTTCACATTGTTTACATCATTTTATACCCGACCTGTAACATAATTAAATGCTTGTTGCCTAACTCCGCATTTTATATCAGAAAACATGCATGTCATATACTTGAGCTCAATTATCTGGATCATACGCATTTTATGGCAGCAGAAGGTTTGAGTTGCTTACACAAAATGTTAAGAAATACGCAATCAGTGCTGAATACTGTGAAAACTCTAAAACATTCAGGCAGATTGCATGTCATTGCTTATCATCTTTACTTCTTGAGCTTCGGCTGTATCAGTTAGTTATGTGATTTGTATATATAATGAGGTTACCGACTCGGGTTGAATCTGGTCATTCATAGTAATTTATCTCCACTGGATTCAGGGAAGAAGGCGCAATGCTAGCCACTCTGCTCTTTCGTCGGTTAGGCTTCACTTTCTGCCCGAGAGAAGTGAGGCTGGAGCTAGTGAATCTGATTCATATTGTATATCAGATGCTGGTTTGACCGCTGTTGCTGATGGATTTAGCAAACTTGAAAAATTGAGCCTAATATGGTGCTCCAATGCAACAAGTGCTGGCCTAACATCTGTAGCTGAGAAGTGTAGATTCTTGAAATCGTTGGACCTACAGGTAATACTTTTGATAATGGTTTTTTAATGTTTATCGGAAGTAAATGTCTGTTTCACCTGATGAAACAGATAAAGTTTGAATATTAAGTAATTTATAGTCTTTTAATTCTCTGCAATAGGGTTGCTATGTAGGAGATCAAGGTCTAGTAGCTATTGGCAAGTGTTGCAGGCAACTTGAAGTACTAAATTTACGATTTTGTGAAGGTTTAACTGACACTGGTTTGGTTGAGTTAGCTTTAGGATGTGGCAAGACTTTGAAATGGCTCGGTGTTGCTGCATGTGCAAAAATAACTGACATGTCATTAGAAGCTGTAGGGTCTCATTGTAGTTCCCTTGAGACCCTATCATTAGACTCTGAATTTGTCCACAACGAAGGGGTGCTTGCGGTTGCAAAAGGATGCTCTCTTCTGAAAAATCTGAGCTTGCAATGCATTAATGTCACTGATGAGGCTTTGACTGCTGTTGGTGTCTTTTGTTTGTCACTGGAGTCGTTAGCGCTGTACAGTTTCCAGAGATTCACCGACAAGTTAGTTTCCTTGTTTTTATATGCTTCTCATTCATGGCCATTTTTTCTTATGATATACCTCCTATTATATGCATCATTTTCTTTTTCTTTTCTCCGGAAATTTTAATTAAAGACAGATTTATTTGTCTTCACACTTAAATATGTGATGAACATGCGCATTTTCTACTTCACCGGATTCTAAGAACAACATATTACTTGTGTTGAATTGTGAATTAAGCTTGGTATTAGTTTCAATGTTTCATATGATATTGCTTCTGAAATCCCTGAAGTATGAGGAAAGAAAAAGTTAGGTATCTTAGGTGTTCTAACTATGTGTATTTATTGGCATAGCAGGAGTCTTTGTGCCATTGGGAAGGGATGTAAAATGTTGAAGAGTTTAATGCTTAGTGACTGCTATTTCCTGAGTGACAAGGGATTAGAAGCAGTTGCAGCTGGATGCTCTGAACTTGCACATCTTGAAGTTAATGGCTGCCATAACATTGGCACATATGGACTCGAAAGCATCGGAAAATCTTGCATGTAAGTTACATAATGAATCAGTGTTTAAAGTTCTTGTTACTTTACCTTATCCTCTCACGGAAGAAGTCAGTAGGTCAACACCATTTTGTCTTTCTTTTCTTAAAGTAATACTCTGTTATTAACGCTAGATGCCTAG
This sequence comes from Erigeron breviscapus, assembly GCA_034093135.1. Lineage (NCBI taxonomy): Eukaryota > Viridiplantae > Streptophyta > Magnoliopsida > Asterales > Asteraceae > Erigeron > Erigeron breviscapus. The sequence goes on along the minus strand of CM067174.1, from coordinate 90,456,948 downwards.
ATGTAGAACATGCTTTCTTATTTCCTAATTGTTTACTGAAGGCTTTAAAGATTTAATCACCACCTATATATTGTGCAAGTATGTTGTAAGGTATGAATTAATTTTGTACAATAATGGAAGTGACCTTAATTTATAAATAGTTCTGTTTCAAGTGGAACAAGATCACTCGATAAGTGGTTCATGGATAAATGAACTAAAGTTTATCGTTACCGAGAAAAATATATTTTTCACTGCCTTTAATGTTACGCAGGACCTATGTGCATTTTATAGCAGTTTTACAGATCAAGTAATGTAATTTTTAGGTGAAATTAACAGTAATTATGATTTATGGTAAATATACTATTCACTCAGGATACCGATGATGTAGAGAATAGCACATGAAGGAAATTTGAACAAAAACTATCCAACAGATTTGTAACAGCAATTAGCTAAGAAATAGCAAAAGAACATCTTAAGTACATTATGCTCTTACAAATAAATTTGGGGATTTGCTGTCACTTCGATCCATTTGGTTGAGAAGTTAATATGGGTACATTTGTAGGCGCCTTAGAGAGTTAGCTTTACTATACTGTCAAAAAGTAGGAGATGAAGCCCTGTCTGAGGTTGGTAAAGGTTGCAAGTACCTGGAAGCTCTTCACTTAGTGGACTGCTCGATCATTGGGGATGATGCCATATGCAGTATAGCTACAGGTTGTAGGAGTTTGAAAAGGCTTCATATACGCAGATGTTATGAGGTACTCTATCTACGCTCGCATTTGTACTTGCCTGACTCATTTATCCATTATCAGTTTTTTGTTATACAATCGCTTCAACTTATCCAGCAATTTAATTGCTAGTTTGATATGGTGAATAATTGTCTCTCTAAAATTGTTAGCATCATGCATGTCTGTTCTACCATTGTAGTATTAATTTGCATCTTACTATATTTATAGGTTGGGAGCAAGGGGATTATAGCTGTTGGCAACAATTGTAAATATCTTGCAGATCTTAGTATTCGGTTTTGTGACAGGTAAAAACTTACCAGGCACACTTATAACTTATTCTATATTTTCATGTAATCTGGTGAAGTGGTGAGTTCAGTATTATCTATAACAATGCCAGTATACCTAGAGTAATCCGGACACCGACGAGTTTCCTCGTCGATAATAAATTATCATGCAGAAATTGAATGTTGCTTTTTAGGGCCTTTAAGTGTTTACTTACCTTATAGTTTGTTCTTCGTGGAAAAAATGCTGAACATTTTTTTTGAAAACCACACAGTTAAATTATTTAAGAAGACTTTGACATTGATTACAAGTTACGCAAATGAATTTGTAATCCTAAAGATTATTCCCTTCACATAAATGACAACTTCTGCTGCTGCTTCTTGACTAAAAAAAAGTTACTATATTCCGGCAAGTCTTCTAAATAGTGAACCTTGTTACTTCTATGTGCCATATGCTTTAGATATGCCATCTTTGTCAGTTTTAAATTAATTGTCAACTGTATTCACTACATTGCCAGGGTAGGAGATGAAGCTCTGGTTGCTGTTGGCCAGGGTTGTCCCTTTTTACGTCATTTAAATGTTAGTGGCTGCCACCAAATTGGAGATGATGGAATAATTGCGATTTCAAGAGGGTGCCCACAACTAAGTTATCTGGATGTGAGCGTTCTTCAGGTGACATCTCTCTCTCTCTATATATATGTGTGTGTGTGTGTGTGTGTGTGTGTGTGTGTTATGCAGAGGCCACCCATGTATTGTTGTACTAAGGCCACTTAAACTTTTAAACGACATTTCAGGCCACTCTTAAAAGTTGGCATTGCTTATGCAATTCTGAGGCACACTTTTGTGGGAAAAAAATGCCCTTACCTCCAGAAATAATAAAGTTGTACAATTTAAGAATACCAGAAACGTGTCAGAAAAAGGGGAAGTGTCAGGAAAAAATGAAAGAATATTTTTGGGCCTTTTTTTATGTTTGGGTACGTGGCAATCGCTTTAACACAACTTGTGTGTGGACAGAATTTGCGGGATATGGCGTTGGCAGAGGTGGGTGACGGATGCCCCCTACTAAAGGATATAGTACTATCACATTGTCGTCAAATAACAGATGTCGGTCTTGGCCATCTGGTTACAAGATGCAAGCTGCTTGAATCTTGTCACATGGTATATTGCCCAGGAATTACATCAGCCGGGGTTGCCACGGTAATATCTAGCTGCACAAACATGAAGAAGGTTTTGATCGAGAAGGCAAAGGTTAGTGAGAGGACTCAAAGGCGGGCAGGCTCCGTCATCTCCTATCTTTGTGTTGACCTGTAGCAAGGGAAAAAGGCACATGGGTCTGACTAGTGTTATATTTAAATTTTAAATCTTTTTTTTTTTTAATAATTATTTTTAATTCCTGTACTTTCTTTTTAACCTTTGTTTAGATTAGAAATGGGAAGAGAAACCTTGGGTGTATCTTATGGTATTTTGGGTACAATGTTGTACAGTAATAAGGTGGGTGGTATATTTATTTGTAGGCGACCCTAGTAGGTGGTGATCAATAACATGGTTTTTAATTTCATACTTTTTATCGCCATCAAAATTTTTAGCTTCTTATTCTTATCTTCTAAGAAAGTTTGCGATTTATATTTAGCCACTAAAATTTGTGTTTAAGATTTATGGTGTATTATCTAACCATGTGTTTTTCCTTAATCTGATGGTACCAGTTGACATGTTAAAATTTATGACTCGCATTCCACTCGATGTTTTGTTGTTATCTCCGGCCAACGACCGGATATAACGTTAGTTACCATTAAGAATAATGTGGTATTGATAATAGATAATATTTACCCCAGTGAGGGCTAACATAACACAATACCTATATGGCTTGGACACGAACACGATACAATATTAATCGTGTCATTTTTTCTATATATGACCAAAATACGACAACTGACAAATAAGACCTGTTAAAAAACTAGTGAATAGAAATTTCAAGTTTTAAATTGGATATGAAAACAAAAGTCTCTAGAAGTTCATAATAATCCGTTTGACGTAATAATCCTTGATGCAACAAGAGTTTAAACAAGCATTAACTAATATACAGCTTACTTAACAAAATCAAATCTTAATATTCACTAACGAGATGAAACCTATTAACGTTTTTTCTTATCGTGTCATTTTATCTAAACACAAATACAACATGATAATTAAGAACACGTTAATTACAGTAACGATACGAAATGTGTTAAGTTCAAACACAAAACCTGTAAACTTCATGTCATGTATGTTAACAGCTCTTGGTCAGAAATTACGAGCCCAAATATATGTATACTATATTGAAGTTACACTTATAAGTTACAACTAAGAAGATAAGTTATTTTTTTTTCTGATAAAGAGAGGATAAGTTCTTATACAAAGTGATGATATATACGAGTATCATTGATATGATACGAGACCCCACCCTTGAAGAACACACCCACCCAAACACACCCGCACTCTCCTTCATTCCCTGACTTCCTTCTACTCACACACGCACATATTTAATTACTAATTAATTCATTTGTATTTCAATTCATCAATTCCTAATACACACACACACACACACACCTATATACATACATACATACACTTATATTATAATATCTATATATATCTATTCTCAAAAAATTCCCCCAAACTTTGTATTCCAGATCAAATCGACGGCGAAGATGATTAATGAATTCTAGCAGCGGAAAATGATATTTATATTATCATATCATCTGCTGATTAAACTATTTTTCCAATCGCTAAAACCCTAACCAAACCCGATATGCTAAAGGTATATTTATTTTCCATTATTATCATTATTATTATATTATATTATTAGTTTTTTTTTTCCAATTTATTTCTGCATTTTATCTATTAATTTTACATGTATGTGAGCTTTTAAATAAAACTATATTGTCTGTTACAGGTTTATGTAAAATTAGTTTTTTTTCTTCATATAGTTGACTTTTGTTATTTAGAATGCCTAGTTAGTATTCAGGCCTTGCTGCATGCTAATTAAAATGTGTGTGTATATATATATATATATCGTATATGTATGAATTTGTAATGAGCATATGATGAGCTGACAATGAAGTCGTTGGTTGTAGTATATACTCGGAAACGATAGTTTAGTTATGTTAAGAGTTCGATATTATGGAAAATGCTGTGTATGAAGTATTTAGCCTAATCTTATAGTTTTGGGACATGAATCTAATCATATTTATCGAGTAAATTCAGTTATTCGTAGTAGTATTTGAAGAAGAGGTACTTTCAGCAGGTAAGAGTAAGATTTAAAAAAAATGAGGAGCATAGCAGCTATGAGTATTAAGGGTAGTAACTTATGTCATTTGAGCCTCGAGGTTCTCAAGTAATGTTACATAACGTTTGTCCGATTGATTTAGTTGATCGTCTGGAAGTTGGGCCAGGTAAGGTTAGGCATCTCATCATTATCTAGCTTGTAAACCACCACCGGGTGGTCTGGTGGCAAGGAGTCTTGTTTCTTCATAAGAGGTCTTAGGTTTGAATAACTCCCTTGGCAAATATCTTGGGGCAGGGCATTTAACTATTTAAGTCAAAAAAATGGCTCGTCATCTCCGGGAAACTCGAACTGGGAAAACCTTCTCCGTTTACCCGTTATCATTATGTAGCTTGTAGTACTCATAAGCTAAAAGTGAATACGATAAATACATTGTGATTCATTTCTATTATAAAACTTTCCTTTGATTCTACCTATTTTATCCTTTCTCTGTTGTCACCTGTCATATTGTCCTGATGATGTCACCTCTTATTTTACCTGTATATTCTCAAACATTGCTCAAGAGTATTCTCAAACACTTGTCTTGTAGTCTTAACTTATGTCTTCCTAAGACATCACCTCTCTTTCTTTACCTGTATTTCCTCAAACATTGCTCAAGAGTATTTGATATGATATATATTTGGTATATATGAGGAGACACTTAAGTTTATTATACCCTGCAGTGTTTTAAGATAAGGTCTTGGCAGGTAAGATGTAAGTGTAGTAAGTTCCAAGAAGTTATGTCTATCTTGAATCTTTTAGGTTTTTAAAAGGTGAACAGCCTCTTGTTGATTGATTTAGGCGATTCTTCCAAAGTAAGATCAGGTCAACTTTAGGCACTTCATCAATAACTCATCTGTTTCAGTTTAGTGCTTTCTTAAACCTTTCGTCCGATTCTTCCAAAGTACCCCTAGTCTGTTTTGACATTTATCTTATAGTCCCTAGTCTTCACGTATAGTCAAACACTACTTCAGATTAGTAACCATCATATATTGTATTCTAGTATTATGCTACCTTGAAAGCTATAGTCCTCACTCAAATTCTCTATGCTAGATCTTATCACGATTGATGCTTAGTTATTATCCATTGATAATTGGAGCTGTTAAATATATAAATCTAGTCATAGAACTTGAGTTTGGCGTATTTACGGTCACAGCCTTGGTAATCGGCTATGTATGTTAAAGTTTTGAAGCATAATAGATAGCGTTCTTTTGTCAGCATTGTTAGAAATATGACTCTTTTAAGTTAAATTTTAGATTCTCTTTGAGTAAGTATGGCAGGCAAAATTCGATAATTTGCAAGAAGAAGCTTTTTAAGCAAAATTTTGGAGGTTTTCTTTATTATAGAAGTTAGAATCGGGACCGGAGTGTTGTTTTTTTTGGTAAATGGAATCTAATAGACTAACAGAAACCTGCATCAAAGTTATAATCAAGGCTGTTTAAATGTACTTGTGATATTGGCATTGCGACATAATTTTTAATGAAGCTCCTTTGAAGTATCCTTATTATTACTAGGAATTACTATAGGATGCTGATTACATTACTCTTAGCCAACAAGATCCTGTATATTGTCATCATTTAGATATCTGACTGGTAGTCTTTCTTCTTTGATACTACGTCTTCTATAAAATTTTGCATCAATTTTAGGATGAAGGGAGTTTATGGTCTCGATTCTGACCACATATATGCAATTGCAAAACTGTTTGATATCAAATTTTATCAGCCAAGGTCCTTGGGCTAGCCATATGTGAGGTGACCCATCAACCAAAAGGTCGGGGGTCTAGTCTCATGGTGGACAATTTATAGATGTTTGTGGATTTGTGACGGATCATTTGAATCATGAAACTAGTTATTAGTGAGTTCTGTTATTGTTTTATATAGCTCTAATATAATACATGACCCAGTGTTTGCATTATGTTTCAGGAGTTGATATGAATAGGCAGAATCTCGGCAACACCATGACTGTAAGAGCTAAACCAGGCCAATCTGTTTTTAAAACTAATGGCCAAAGGGAGGATGGAGGAGTGTCTAGAGTTGAGCCATACGTAGGGTTAGAATTTGATACTGCAGAAGCAGCACAAGAATTCTATACTTTCTATGCAACTCAATCTGGATTCAAAATTAGAATCGGACAGCTTTATAGATCCAGAGTTGATGGATCGGTTATTTCAAGAAGATACGTGTGTTCAAAAGAGGGTTTTCAGACCAATACAAGAACTGGTTGTCCTGCTTTCATTAGAGTACAAAAGGGTGATTCTGGAAAGTGGGTTCTAGCAAACTTAAAAACAGAGCACAATCACGATCTCGACATTTCAGGTGAACCCCGTCACCACCATGTTATACAAAGAAAAGCTCATTCTGCTCCAAAACCTATATCCGTTGTGTCTTCAAGAACTGGAATTAGATCACTTGACGATGATGATCCGTCAGGTGCCATTGATCTAAAACGTCTCAAGCGAGAAGAATTCGATCCAGAACCTGGAGGTGAGCCATGCAAAGGTCTTGATTTCGCATCTGCTAATGATGCTTACAAGTACTACCACACATATGCAGCTAGCATGGGTTTTAAAGTGCGAATTGGTCAATTGTTCCGCTCAAAAAACGACGGGTCAATTACCTCTAGGAGATTCGTGTGCTCTAAAGAAGGTCACCAGCACCCTTCAAGAGTAGGCTGTGGAGCTTTCATGAGAATACAAAGGCAAGATTCTGGTAGATGGGTTGTTGACCGTCTTTCAAAAGAACACAATCATGAACTTGACTCTCCAGAAGACACAAGTCGGAAAATGCCAAAGAGTTTTAAGGAAGAACTAAGTAGCGGGCTGGAAAATTTAGATTTGGTAGAAGCAAATGGAGGCCTTAGTCTAGTCACAAGAGATAGAGGAAATGGTATTGGAAGTCGGTGGTATAATGTCCTTCTTGACTACTTTCAAACCCGACAGGCCGAAGATACTGGTTTTTTCTATGCATTAGAAGTGGACAATGGTCGATGCATGAGTGTATTCTGGGCTGATGGACGGTCCAGATTCTCATGCACTCAATTTGGTGATGCCATTGTGTTTGATACATCATATAGGAGATCGAGTTATACGGTTCCATTTGCCTCGTTTGTTGGCATAAACCACCATAGACAACCGGTGCTTTTAGGATGTGCTTTAATCGCTGATGAATCAGAAGAAACTTTTACATGGGTCTTCCAAGCGTGGGTTCGAGCTATGTCTGGAAAACGACCGGTGTCCATAATCGCCGATCAAGACAAAGCGATCCAAAATTCAATTTTGCAAGTGTTCCCTGGCACCCATCATCGGTTTTCTCAATGGCAGATCCTTGCTAAAGAACATGAAGTTTTAGGGTCGTTATTGCCCATGGAAGAGTTCAAATTCGAATATGAAACTTGCATTTCTCAAAGCCAAACCGCTGGTGAATTCGATTCTGCGTGGAATGTGCTCGTGACAAAGTATAACTTGAAGGAAAATACTTGGTTAAAAGAAATGTACAGAATGAAAAAAAGTTGGGTCCCATTGTATATACGGGGGACGTTTTTTGCTGGCATCCCAGTTGATGGGACCATGAAATCCTATTTTTCCACATGTTTGACACCCCAAGTCCCACTTAATGAGTTCCTTGTACGTTACGAGAAAGCAGTAGAACTTAATCGCGAAGAAGAAAGAAAGGAGGATTTCAATTCGTATAACTCAGAAACCGTTCTACATACAAAGGACCCTTTAGAGGAACAATGCAGACGGCTGTACACGGTAACCGTCTTCAAAGTATTTCAAAAAGAACTCTTAGAAAGCTATAGCTATGTTGGGATAAAAATAAACATCGAGGGCGCAATCAGCAGATATTTGGTGCAAAGATGCGGTAATGGAGACGAGAGAAATACTGTTGCTTTTAATGCTTCAAATCTTAATACCAGTTGCAGCTGCAGGATGTTTGAATTTGAAGGTATTCTCTGTAGGCATGCATTAAAGGTTTTTCAAATTATGAACATTAGAGAGATCCCATCTCGTTACATATTGCATCGATGGACTAAAAGTGCAAAATATGGAATTCTTCGTGATGCTGAATCTGCTGGTGGGTCCCATGATTTTAAGGCGCTGATGGTATGGAGTTTAAGAGAAGAAGCCCACAGCTATATTGATGCAGGTGCAGCTTCTATAGAAAGATACAAATTGGCGTTCGAGATATTGCAAGAGGGTAGACGTAATCTATGTTGGCAAAATTGATGAGCATATTGAACAAAGGTGTGTAGTTCTCATCTACCATAATTTCGTTACTTTGAAATTTCAGATCAGGTGTAGAGTTGAAAGATTCTAATATTATGAAATTTGCTTGCATGGATGACCAGATCTCTGGTATTTAATTCCTTTGTGTAATTTGGTTTGTTTTTTTTTTAATTCCTTAAATAGAACAGAAACCATGTCATTCCTTTGTAACTGGCAGTTAGCTTTTTTACATATAAGGTAGCAAATGTTTGTGATAAATTCTGTTTCCCCTTCTATGGGTCATTGTTTGGTCGTAAGTACCATATTCTAGAGGTGTTGAAATGAGGGTTTTGGGTGGGTTAAGGAACATGTCAAAGCATAAACTTGTTGGTTTCAGAAAGGATCAAAGGACTGACCCAAACACCTAAATTCAAAACTTTCTTACGCATAAAATAACGTGTCAAAAATGATTTCAATGACTATAATTATGCATTAGAAGTGTAGTTTTGGGCTTTTGGCAGTGTTTGATCGCTTTGACCCTATGGGTGTGTTTCCTTTTAAGCTCAAACTCGCCTGCTAAGAAGTAATGTATCAAGATTACCATATCTTTTTGTTAATATGCTTCAGAATTTGGGCATCCAGCTGAGTTAGGCTGTGCAGACTTCACTGCATTAGAATGCAGTTAGGTTGTATACCATCCTTGTGGCTTTCATGTGAATCAGGTTTTGACCACTAAGTTCGTATTTTTATTGCAATCCGTTATTGTACCCCGAGTATGCGAAAAATAGCGGAAGTATGTGCTCTTTTTTGTGTTTTTTTTTTCAACAGCTAGTAAATCTCTTCGGTGTCTCAGTAAGTATCCAATATTGTTTTTATGCATTTTCTATAATGAAGGTGGTAAAAACTTAAAAAAATTGCATACCATGACGGTTCTTTTGAATTATTCAGAAGTAGAATAGCCGTGTGCAGTGAAAAAGATATACTATGTCTAAATCAACCCATTAATGTCAATAGTAAAGAGATGTATTGGTATTAATGTAGCTTTGAGCTGTTGCATGTCATCTTCATGTGTTTGAGTACATACTAACATAATAAATAAATATCAAAATAACAATAATTCTAGAAAAAAACAGTTAATTCTTTGTATGTTTCTTGTTCTTTAGTTTTATGTAATATACATACCCAGCTTTTGCTGTATGGCTGTACGAATGGGGGTGTTTGCTCCTCTCACGAGTGAAATTAAGCTGTTGATGTTGGCGCATGAAGGTTGAAAAACAGAGGTTAACCTCCAATGCTATGGACATTATCAAATTCCTTGTGTTGTCACACATGCCATTTTATAAACTAGTATCAAATTCTATAAACTTGCCACTCCACTTATGCCAACTCACCTAAAATGATACGAGTAGTAGTCTAGAGTTAAGAAACTCTAAATCATTGAAATCAGCAGCCTCATGGCTATGTACAATAAAGAAGATGATATAAAAAAAAATATGGTTTTCCAGTAGGCCTTTGTGCCAGACAAGCTGTAGCCTCTAAATATTAATTGTATTTTCTTTGACATATATATCTTAAAGGGACTTCCTAGCATTTACTGAAGTTAGTGTATTATTTTGTATTATGAAATCCAGACATGTAATTCAGTCATGTACATTATCGAACATTATGTTGTCTAGCAATTACAAGGTTAACTATCTTCATGTATTACTATGATTATTCAAGACTCACATTTTGCCGAGATTTCTCCAGGTGTTAACTAACTGATATATTTAAAAATTCTTTATTCAAAAATAAATAAAATTTGGCAACACCCATCATGGTTGAGATGTAAACATGAACAAGACTTCTTCAAACTCGTTTATTAAATTCCGGCAAGTCGAACATAGAATTGTGCTCATAAATGAACAAAGGTAAAGGCACATAAACGAAAAATGTTGTTTGTTCTTGTCTCATTACAAGTATAATACTAGGAGGAGGGAACTTTAGTACACCAAATTAGAAAATACGAAAAAGATCACATTATTTTTTATTTTGAAAGCTAGCTAGCTTAGCTAATAATTTCTTTCTTTCTTACTTCCTTCTTAGCCTCTCCTCCTAACTTTTCATCCCACAATTGAAGCAACTTGTTTCGCATAGTATACCTTGTAAAACTATTTTCACTTCTGGTTTTCCGAGTCTTTCTGGGAATTCATTTTCCTTTTTAATATTTATTTTGTTTATCACTTACATAAATTTACCACACAAAAGTTGTTAGACTAGATCTCTACCTTCTTTTGTTTTCGCTATGTTCTTGATGATTTTGGTAGATCGTTTCGAGAAATGGTAAGACACTTTCCCATAGGCAAGGGTCCTCGAAACAATCCAATACTATCACACAAAATATTCGTCTTTGCCTTCATCGTGGCTACCGTGGCTATAGTTTCGTTTCTTTGTGGCAAGAAGAAAACCAAACGAACGGGTTCATCATCAAATAGACGAAAAACAACAAAGGCTGACGAGAATACTGAATTACTTGTCTCAAAAACAAGTGATCACACAAATGAAGCAACATATGTTAATGTCGTTGAAAATAACAACAATGATTCTCGTTCACCACCCGAATCTACGATACATAAAAATGAAAATAAAGAACTTCCACCACCGCCGAGATTAGCTAGCATAAGAGCGTCCTCTTACCACGTTGGAGGAAGCTCACGATCTCATGGTGCAAAACTAACATCAAGTATGAGTATGAGGTTATCGGGTCCATTAAAAGGGCTCAAGAAAGGCGCGAAAAAGGATGAAAAACGTGACGATCAAATACTTGAATTTGATAATAAGCTTTTTACACGAGAGGATTCGGTTTGGAAAAAGACTATTATTCTTGGGGAAAAATGCAAAATTCCTGATGAAGATGACGATAATATAATTTTAGATGAAAATGGACAACGAATCACGACGTTTCATAGGAAACCATCATGTTCTTCTTCGATGTCTCGACAGAGTTCAAACATGAATCAAGATGTGATCCGTGATGAACAACAACAGAACCGAAAGGATCTGATCAGTTAAATTTTTTTCACATTTTGTTTTGTTTTGTGTAATTTGGGTTACTAAATGTTCATCTAAATTAACTACTCGTAGATGAGTTCTAGCATGCACCATATATATCAATATTTGAAGGTGCTATTCTTGTACACATCAACATTCATTACATTACTTGGGTGATAATACTAGATTTTTTGTTGCAACCATGTTACAACAAGAGTAAATTAATTTATATTATCACATACTCGTATAACATTTCATGATGTCATCAGGATGGTCTGACTCTATGGACAACCGTTCACCCGACCCGATCCACCATAGGCGGATATTGATGGGATAAGATCGATGTGTAACGTATACGGATATGGTTGTTTTGCTGCTATTAATGGGACGGATATGGATGATTATTTTTCATCCATGGAAACACGTTTACCATCCAAAATAATACGTATATCAGATATGTACATATAAACTAAGGTTCATAACCATTCACAAATGAACGTAAAGTTATAATTTAAAGGTAATTTTTTCAATTTAAATGATTCCCACGTGACATATTCCTGTACATATAAACATATACATACATGTCCACACATACGTGGCATAATACTGAGTATTTTCCATATCTAAATTATTGAACTTTCAATACAACTTACATATATTACTCCATATCATGTAAGTATCACTACAACAAATATGTCATTAGTTAACACTCATTTCTTTGCACTTTTAAAAAATGTTAAAAAAAATTGTTAATTTGTTCACACTTATAAATGTGTGAAAAGAACTCACAATTTAAAATGCGAAAAGATTTAAAGAATCAATTTATTTTCACACTTATATATGTAGAAACAAAAAGTTCACATTTTTAAGTGTATAAAAGTATAGAATTGTTCACACTTAAAAATGTGGAAGTAATTTGTGACACCAAATTTTCTCACACACGAGGAAGTGCGAGGAAATTGAGTGTGACAAATTACCTCTCACACTTTTAAGTGTGAAAATGTTTGACATTTTTTCACAATTTTAAGTGTGAACATTTTGTCTATACATTTATAGTTGTGAAAAAATATGAATTTTTTAATTTTTTCACCTTTTTAAGTGTGGATTTTTTTATTACAATTTTAATTGTGAACAAATTAACATGTTTTTTCACATTTTTTAGAAGTGTGAATAAATAAATGTGAGCAAATGATATTTTTGTTGTAGTGTATAGAATATAGACATACAATCAGATAGACATTTTTTTTAGTCATTAAGTACTGAGTATTAAGTGGCTGAATACATAAATAATGTTTGTATGTATTAAGTAAAATATAGATAATTGACGGTTATTTTTGTTTATTTAGTCAAAAGAAAAACATGAAATTTGACTTAATGATTAAGTTCGTAATTATTAAATTTATTAAGTAGAAATTAGAAAGTAAAAGAGGCCATAGATATTGTCATACTGATTTGGTTGCAAGGATTTTTGAATATGTATCTATAAAAGCCCAAACTTACGTAATGTTAAAAGCCTACTTAAAGCCCAAACTTGCACCAATTTCTATTTTCTACAGACCTAACCCTCCCTCATTATTCCCGAGTGTTCCCTTATCCCGACTTCACATCTCACTTCTCTTTCCCGGCAACCGTGATATATCATCTCAATTCCTGCAGCTTTCTTTCCCGCCACCCCACGGTATGATCCATCCTTCGTTAGTTATGGTTTTAATTATATGTGTATATATATGCATCTATATAATTGAATACTGATTGTAAAAAAACCATTCATGAAAATTTTACTGTAAATAGAATCGTAAGAGTAGAATTGAACTTAGGTACTTTTCTAGTCCAGCTTTATTATTATTATTATTATTATTATTATTATTATTATTATTATTATTATCTGTTAACAATTTGTGATCAGATGAAGGCAATAAATAATTAATAAATAGTGGAATATATGTATGTAAAATGATACAGGGACTAGCAGGCTAATAAAAGCAAGGATTAGAAGGCCAAAGGATATGGATGAGGATCCCCTAAAGTTGGTTTCAACTTTACTAGTAAAGTTGAAATCATCTTGACCCTTGAATTAAAATCAAGGGTTAAGATTCAAAAATCTTTTTTGAATCTTAACCCTTGATTTTAATTTAATGGTTAAGATCATCAACTTTACTAGTAAAGTTGATGTTAACTTTAGGGGATCTCAATCCAAAGGATATTACCTAGAGCGTCTGGTACAGGGTATGTAGTCAGTACAGGCCACGCCCTATGAACGCCTGAAACATTAAAACGGCTAAAAACGGGCTACTATAATTCGACTCCCAACCCAGAAACCCTAAATGCCCTGACACCTGCCTCCAATCTATCTTTTTTTTTATTTATTTAAATTTTTATCTTTCCGGTCCTTTTAACATTATATTTTTAGCCATGCCATTTAGGTTCCATGTGTGGATTCAACTAAGTGTTTTGCCTATCATTAGGCTATTTAAATTTATAAATATTATTTTTTTTTTTTTTTTTTTTTTTTTTTTTTTTTTTTTTTCAACTAAGTGTTTTGCCTATCATTAGGCTATTTAAATTTATAAATATTATACAAAAACTTAAAGAAATAAATATTACCTTAGAGAGAATACAAACACTTGCAGAAACTTCAATCTTTAATGTTTTATATATTACTTAATATTTTACAAAGAGTAGAGAAATTAAAGAGGGTAGTAGGAGGAGTTCTGCCTCCTTCTGGAGGATGAGTCCCCTTATATAGAGGTGAAGACTCATCTCGAATCTTACAATAGGCCAAAACATTGGGCCCTTATGACTAATTTGTCAAAAATAATACAGTATATTGTCTTTTGGAATTATTTCTAAAGTAACACCATTATTGTGAAAGTAGCATTATTGCTCCTTTTTCTTTATGCTTTTCCTTTATATTTTGTCAGCCACCTTCTCGGCTTTTTCCTTGATATTTTTTGAGACTTGATTCTCGAAATTATTGAGCAAAACATCCAATGTGGATTGTGCCAAATCTTCGTCTTCATACGGATCTCGGCTTTCTCCTGGCGATATTTCTTCATCATCTTCATTGGCTGATGATCCTAATATAGACATTCTAGATGGATTTTCTTGTTCCAGATTTTGTATTAAATCCTTCTTAATTTCACTTAAATATTGCTGAACTATTTCTTCAGTAGACACATCTTGTCCCTTAATCATCTTGATCCTTCTTGTAATTTGCTGAAATGGACTTGGAGATTCCCTTTGCTGTTTGAGCTTTATTTGTTCTTTATTTATCTTGATGGTTTCATGAATTTTTTCCAAAGTTTGCTGGCCTTTAATCTGACCATCTTCTTCTGGTAGAGACATTTTCTTCCAAGATTTTGTATAAAAAACTCTTCTTAAACAAGGAATTTGTTGAGTGGTATAACCAATTTCTGGAGACCATTTCCAGATCCAAGGTATTCCAAATTTAACGTAAAAATGTGATACAGGCATTCCTTCTATAAGCCTATTATTATGCTCATTTTCAATAATTTCAGGGGAAGATTTTACCCATTCAGAATATAAATTTTTAAAAATTTCTGGAAGAATTTTTATGGATGGTCCATATGATAACCACCACTTGTAAAACCAATTTGGTATGTTTTGGTTATAAACCTCTGGACAAATTCTAAAAAACCAAGAATGTTTTTTCCTTGGATTTTCATAAAAGAATGTTTTTTCCTTGGATTTTCATAAAAGAATGCTTTATGAAAGGCATCTATATAATCCCAATAATTATACTTTATTAAAGTATTATTTATAGGGTGTCTAAATTCTTTATCTTTTAATGGAGAAATTCCCCAGTTTTTAACAGATATGATCTGTTTAATAATAGCCTTGCTAAAATTATATGTAGGGGTATTACCCTGCTCATTTGGATTTGTTTTGAAATGACTAAACTCACAAGATTCTGTGACAGTCAATATGTGTTCATTTAATTCTCTTAACTTGTATGTAGCAGCTGCATATGAAGCTGTATCAAGGTACCTTTGCATTAAGGTCCATGGTTGATCTTTCCACTTTAGATCATTATGTTCAAGGAGTGGTATAATCTCCTTATAGGGAGTTTGTTCATAAACCCCTTCTTCAAATTCTTCACTTGATGCTATATTAGCATAAGTTTTTGGATTTTCTTGAGCTTTCATGGCTTTATAAGCCAGAAATTCTTTATATTCATCTGAATTTGATCCAGACGATGATGCAATGTTGCTGGCTATTAGCCTTTGATTTCCATGTTGTATTATTGTCTTGCCTTTTCCTCTATTAGAGAAAGTTCTTCCTTTCCTCTATCATGAGGAATCATACCTGAAAAATTAAGCACATGTAACTATTATCTCTTTACTTTGAAGATCTATTAATCTTTTTTTTTTCTTCCAATCTTCTTAGGCACATTTTGTGACTTTTAATACATATTTCTTTCGCATATGGTGATAAATGATGGTAAACTCTTAGACCATGTTTTATAATAAAAATAGTATTACGTTCCATTTCTATCATTTCTGAATTATGATGTATAGTACAATATGTAGACAAAATGGTAATACAGATAAGCAAATAGCTAAAATGATAGTAGCAAGATTTACTGGCCAACTAAAAGGTTGGTGGGATAATTATTTAACTGAAGAAGATAGGTTAAATTTTTTTTAAGTACAATAAAAATGGAAAATAATGTCCAGGTAGAAAATGCAGTCTACACTTTAACTGCTAATATAATAGAACACTTTACAGGAAGATGGAGTGATAATTCAGAAAATATTAGAACTTTACTACAGAATTTAAGATGTAGAACTTTAACATCTTTTAGATGGTATAAAGATACATTTCTTAGTAGAGTTATGGAACTACCTGAGTCTAATAGTACTCATTGGAAGTCAAAATTTATAGATGGCTTGCCCTCACTCTTTGCAGAAAGAGTAAAAAAGATTTTAAGAAAAGATGATCATAGTATAAATTATGATCAATACACTTATGGGAAGTTAATAGGAACTTGTGTACAAGAAGGCTTAGCTTTATGTAATGAGATAAAATTAAACCATCAAATTAAAAAACACTCTTTAAATGAGAAAAAACAATTAGGCCAATTTTGTGATCAATTTGGAATGGAAGAAATAAGAATACCTAGTGAAAATAGAAAAAGAAAACCAAATAATAGGATGATAACTTCTCAAAGATATGAAAAAAGAAGAAGGAAAAAGGAAGATAGAAAGTATCAAAGAAAGGAAAATAATAAAAGATTTTTTAGAAAGAAAATCATATGTAGAAAATGTGGCAAAATAGGCCACAAAGCAAAAACATGTTGGGTTAAGAAGAAGATTAATAGTCTTTCTGATGATGATTTAAAAGAAAAATTATCAAGAATTTTGTTAGAAACTGATGATGAAATCTCAGAATCAGAACAAGATGAAGCTAATATTATTACATCTTCAGAAGAAGATAATAATAGTCAACATAATATGTGTCCAATTAATGAAAAATGTAATAACTGTAGGAATGGAGAACCATGTGAACAAAAAGGTTCAGATATAGAAGAAGAATTATATCAAATGATGTCTCAATTCCAAGAAATGGAAATTAGTACAATAAATAATGATATTCTGGATGTTTTAAAACTAATTGATGATCCAGAAATTAAACAAAAGGTTATATCCCATATTACAAATCAAATTGGAGAATCTTCAAATAATAATGATAACATTCAAGATTTTCAACCTTATACAATTGCTGAAGTAAGAAGACAAATGAATCAAAGATTTGAAAAACCTATTACAATTCAAGAATTAACTACTGAAGTTAAAAATTTAAAATCAGAATTAAAAGATTTAAAACAAAACAATAATAATTTAGAAATAAGGATAAGTAATTTGGAGAAAAATAAAGCTGTTATAAGAAATGAAAAAGAGGAAGAATATCTTTCTATTTTAGAATTAATTAGAACCCAGAAATGGTTTGTAAAAATTAATTTACTTATTGACAATAAATTTTATAAAGAAGTAATTGCATTAATAGATAGCGGTGCAGACTTAAATTGTATACAGGAAGGATTAATTCCAACTCAATTTTTTCATAAAACCACTCATTCATTAAAATCTGCAAGTGGTCATAAACTGAATATAGAATATAAAATTCCTTGTGCTTATGTATGTAAAGATAAATGTTGTATACCAACAAGTTTCTTATTAGTTAAAAATCTTTCAAACCAGGTAATATTAGGAATTCCATTTATAAATAAAATATTTCCTTTAAAAAAGGTAGATGATAAAGGAATAATAGGTACTTTTCAAGGAAAAGATATATTCTTTCAATTTGTTTCTAGACCAGTTGATAAATTTATCAACAATCTAGGACAATCTTTGATAAATAATAAACAAAACCAAATTAATTTCCTAAAACATGAAATAAATTCTATTACAATAGAAGAAAAATTACAAAATCCTAAGTTACAAGATAAAATTGATCTTTTAAAAAATCAATTCTATATTACAATATGTAATGATCATCCTAATGCTTTTTGGGAAAGAAAGAAACATATTGTTTCTCTTCCATATGAAGATAGCTTCAATGAAAGCCAAATACCTACAAAGGCAAGACCTTGTCAAATGAATACAGAATATTTGGAATTATGTAAAAAAGAAATAGAATCTTTATTAGGAAAAGGTAATAAAACCTTCAAAATCTCCATGGTCTTGTACAACATTTTATGTTAATAAACATTCAGAAATAGAAAGAGGAGCACCAAGATTGGTTATAAATTATAAACCATTAAATAAAGTTTTAAAATGGATTAGATATCCAATTCCAAATAAAAAAGATTTATTAGATAGGCTTTATCAAGGCTTAATATTTTCAAAATTTGATTTAAAGTCAGGATACTGGCAAATCCAAATTGATAAAAAGGATACTTATAAGACAGCTTTTACAGTCCCAATAGGACATTACGAATGGAATGTTATGCCATTTGGTCTGAAGAATGCTCCTTCAGAATTTCAAAATATTATGAATGATATATTCATTCCTTACAGTGAATTTATCATAGTATATATTTATGATATCTTAGTATTTTCTAAAGATATTGAAACACATTTCAAACATTTAGAAATTTTTAAACAGATTATAATAAAAAATGGGTTAGTAATATCTAGGCCTAAAATGCTTTTATTTCAAGCAAAAATAAGATTTTTAGGACATCATATAGAAAGAGGAAAAATAATTCCAATTGATAGAAGTATAGACTTTGCTTCAAAATTTCCTGATGAAATAATTGATAAAACCCAATTACAAAGATTTTTAGGAAGTCTCAATTATATTTCTCCATATTATAAAAATCTAGCACAAGATACTGCTATTTTGTATGATAGATTAAAGAAAAGTCCTCCAAGTTGGACAAAAGAGCATACTAAAGCAGTAATAAAAATCAAGAGTAAAGTGAATCATCTCCCTTGCTTAATGATAGCAAACTCAAATTGGGAAAAAATCATAGAAACAGATGCTTCAGACATTGGATATGGAGGTATATTAAAACAGGTATCTCCCATTGATAAACAAGAATATTTGGTAAGATTCCATTCTGGAAAATGGAATAACAGCCAAAAGAATTATGCAACTATTGCTAAAGAAATTCTTGCAATAGTTAAATGTGTCTTAAAATTTCAAGATGATTTATATAATCAAAAGTTTGTTATAAGAACTGATTGTCAAGCAGCAAAATATATGTTTAACAAAGATTTTAAACATGATGTTTCAAAACAAATGTTTGCTAGATGGCAATCACATTTAACACCTTTTGATTTTCAAATAGTTTATAAAAAAGGTACTGATAATAGTTTACCTGATTTTCTTACCAGGGAATTTATTCAATAAATGGCTCATCCAAAAGGAATAATGAAGAAAGTAATTATTGAATAATTATAGAGAAAAATTATGTTTCAGAAATGATAGAAATGGAACGTAATACTATTTTTATTATAAAACATGGTCTAGTAGTTTACCATCATTTATCACCATATGCGAAAGAAATATGTATTAAAAGTCACAAAATGTGCCAAAGAAATATGTATTAAAAGTCACAAAATGTGCCTAAGAAGATTGAAAAAAAAGAAGAAGATTAATAGATCTTCAAAGTAAAGAGATAATAGTATGTACTTAATTTTTCAGGTATGATTCCTCATGATAGAGGAAAAGGAAGAACTTTCTCTAATAGAGGAAGAGGCAAGACAATAATACAACATGGAAATCAAAGGCTAATAGCCAGCAACATTGCATCATCGTCTGGATCAAATTCAGATGAATATAAAGAATTTCTGGCTTATAAAGCCATGAAAGCTCAAGAAAATCCAAAAACTTATGTTAATATAGCATCAAGTGAAGAATTTGAAGAAGGGGTTTATGAACAAACTCCCTATAAGAAGATTATACTGCTCCTTGAACATAATGATCTAAAGTGGAAAGATCAACCATGGACCTTAATGCAAAGGTACCTTGATACAGCTTCATATGCAGCTGTTACATACAAGTCAAGAGAATTATATGAACACATATTCACAATCTTGTGAGTTTAGTCATTTCAAAACAAATCCAAATGAGCAGGGTAATACCCCTACATATAATTTTAGCAAGGCTATTATTAAACAGATCATATCTGTTAAAAACTGGGGAATTTCTCCATTAAAAGATAAAGAATTTAGACACCCTATAAATAATACTTTAATAAAGTATAATTATTGGGATTATATAGATGCCTTTCATAAAGCATTCTTTTATGAAAATCCAAGGAAAAAACATTCTTGGTTTTTTAGAATTTGTCCAGAGGTTTATAACCAAAACATACCAAATTGGTTTTACAAGTGGTGGTTATCATATGGACCATCCATAAAAATTCTTCCAGAAATTTTTAAAAATTTATATTCTGAATGGGTAAAATCTTCCCCTGAATTATTGAAATTGAGCATAATAATAGGCTTATAGAAGGAATGCCTGTATCACATTTTTACGTTAAATTTGGAATACCTTGGATCTGGAAATGGTCTCCAGAAATTGGTTATACCACTCAACAAATTCCTTGTTTAAGAAGAGTTTTTTATACAAAATCTTGGAAGAAAATGTCTCTACCAGAAGAAGATGGTCAGATTAAAGGCCAACAAACTTTGGAAAAAATTCATGAAACCATCAAGATAAATAAAGAACAAATTCAAACAACAAAGGGAATATCCAAGTCCATTTCAGCAAATTGCAAGAAGGATCAAGATGATTAAGGGACAAGATGTGTCTACTGAAGAAATCGTTCAACAATATTTAAGTGAAATTAAGAAGGATTTAATACAAAATCTGGAACAAGAAAATCCATCTGGAATGTCTATATCAGGATCATCAGTCAATGAAGATGATGAAGAAATATTGCCAGGAGAAAGCCAAGATCCGTATGAAGACGAAGATTTGGCACAATTCACATTGGATGCTTTGCTCAATAATTTCGAGAATCAAGTCTGAAAAAATATCAAGGAAAATGCCAAGAAGGTGGCAGACAAAGAATAAAGGAAAAGCATAAAGAAAAAGCAGCAATAATGCTACTTTACCAATAGTGGTGTTACTTTAGCAATAAATCCAAAAGACAATGTAATGTATTATTTTTGACAAATTAGTAATAAGGGCCCAATGTTTTGGCCTATTGTAAGATTCGAGATGAGTCTTCACCTCTATATAAGGGGACTCATCCTCCAGAAGGAGGCAGAACTCCTCCTACTACCCTCTTTAATTTCTCTACTCTTTGTAAAATATTAAGTAATATATAAAACATTAAAGATTGAAGTTTCTGCAAGTGTTTGTATTCTCTCTAAGGTAATATTTATTTCTTTAAGTTTTTGTATAATATTTATAAATTTAAATAGCCTAATGATAGGCTAAACACTTAGTTGAATCCACACATGGAACCTAAATGGCATGGCTAAAAATATAATGTTAAAAGGACCGGAAAGGTAAAAAAAAAAAAAATTATAAAAAGAAAAAAAAAGGGGACCAGCAGGCTAATAAAAGTAAGGATTAGAAGGCCAAAGGATATTACCCAGAGCGTCTGGTACAGGGTATGTAGTCAGTACAGGCCACGCCCTATGAACGCCTGAAACATTAAAACGGCTAAAAACGGGCTACCATAATTCGACTCCCAACCCAGAAACCCTAAAAGCCTTGACACCTGCCTCCAGGCTTTAAAGGGACCAGCATGCTAATAAAAGTAAGGATTAGAAGGCCAAAGGATATTACCCAGAGCGTCTAGGTACAGGGTATGTAGTCAGTACAGGTCACGCCCTATGAACGCCTGAAACATTAAAACGGCTAAAAACGGGCTACCATAATTCGACTCCCAACCCAGAAACCCTAAATGCCCTGACACTTGCCTCCAATCTATCTTCTCTTTTTGTTTTCTTTTTTTTTTGTTTTAATTTTTACCTTTCCGGTCCTTTTAACATTATATTTTTAGCCATGTCATTTAGGTTCCATGTGTGGATTCAACTAAGTGTTTTGCCTATCATTAGGCTATTTAAATTTATAAATATTATACAAAAACTTAAAGAATAAATATTACCTTAGAGAGAATACAGACAATTGCAGAAACTTCAATCTTGAAAGTTTTGTTTATTACTTAATATTTTACAAAGAGTAGAGAAATTAAAGAGAGTAGTAGGAGGAGTTCTGACTCCTTCTGGAGGATGAGTCCCCTTATATAGAGGTGAAGACTCATCTCGAATCTTACAATAGGCCAAAACATTGGGCCCTTATGACTAATTTGTCAAAAATAATACAGTACACTGTCTTTTGGAATTATTGCTAAAGTAACACCATTATTGGTAAAGTAGCATTATTGCTGCTTTTTCTTTATGCTTTTCCTTTATTCTTTGTCTGCCACCTTCTTGGCTTTTTCCTTGATATTTTTTGAGACTTGACTCTCGAAAGTATTGAGCAAAGCATCCAATGTGGATTGTGCCAAATCTTCGTCTTCATACGGATCTTGGCTTTCTCCTGGCAATATTTCTTCATCATCTTCATTGACTGATGATCCTGATATAGACATTCCAGATGGATTTTCTTGTTCCAGATTTTGTATTAAATCCTTCTTAATTTCACTTAAATATTGCTGAACAATTTCTTCAGTAGACACATCTTGTCCCTTAATCATCTTGATCCTTCTTGTAAGTTTCTGAAATGGACTTGGATATTCCCTTTGTTGTTTGAACTTTATTTGTTCTTTATTTATCTTGATGGTTTCATGAATTTTTTCCAAAGTTTGCTGGCCTTTAATCTGACCATCTTCTTCTGGTAGAAACATTTTCTTCCAAGATTTTGTATAAAAAACTCTTCTTAAACAAGGAATTTGTTGAGTGGTATAACCAATTTCTGGAGACCATTTCCAGATCCAAGGTATTCCAAATTTAACGTAAAAATGTGATACAGGCATTCCTTCTATAAGCCTATTATTATGCTCATTTTCAATAATTTCAGGGGAAGATTTTACCCATTCAGAATATAAATTTTTAAAAATTTCTGGAAGAATTTTTATGGATGGTCCATATGATAACCACCACTTGTAAAACCAATTTGGTATGTTTTGGTTATAAACCTCTGGACAAATTCTAAAAAACCAAGAATGTTTTTTCCTTGGATTTTCATAAAAGAATGCTTTATGAAAGGCATCTATATAATCCCAATAATTATACTTTATTAAAGTATTATTTATAGGGTGTCTAAATTCTTTATCTTTTAATGGAGAAATTCCCCAGTTTTCAACAGATATGATCTGTTTAATAATAGCCTTGCTAAAATTATATGTAGGGGTATTACCGTGCTCATTTGGATTTGTTTTGAAATGACTAAACTCACAAGATTCTGTGACAGTCAATATGTGTTCATATAATTCTCCTGACTTGTATGTAACAGCTGCATATGAAGCTGTATCAAGGTACCTTTGCATTAAGGTCCATGGTTGATCTTTCCACTTTAGATCATTATGTTCAAGGAGCAATATAATCTCCTTATAGGGAGTTTGTTCATAAACCCCTTCTTCAAATTCTTCACTTGATGCTATATTAGCATAAGTTTTTGGATTATCATGAGCTTTCATGGCTTTATAAGCCAGAAATTCTTTATATTCATCTGATGCAATGTTGCTGGCTATTAAACTTTGATTTCCATGTTGTATTATTGTCTTGCCTCTTCCTCTATTAGAGAAAGTTCTTCCTTTTCCTCTATCATGAGGAATCATACCTGATAAATTAAGCACATACTATTATCTCTTTTCGTTGAAGATCTATTAATCTTTTTTTTTCCAATCTTCTTAGGCACATTTTGTGACTTTTAATACATATTTCTTTCGCATATGGTGATAAATGATGGTAAACTACTAGACCATGTTTTATAATAAAAATAGTATTACGTTCCATTTCTATCATTTATGAAACATAATTTTTCTCTATAATTATTCCAGTAATTACTTTCTTCATTATTCCTTTTGGATGAGCCATTTATTGAATAAATTTTGTCAGTCCCAACTCATTAGATGGTACAATTGCAAAGTCACCCCACCATTGACATTGAGGTGTCTTCAGTTAGTACCATCTAATGAGTTGGGACTGACAAAATTTATTCAATAAATGGCTCATCCAAAAGGAATAATGAAGAAAGTAATTACTGGAATAATTATAGAGAAAAATTATGTTTCAGAAATGATAGAAATGGAACGTATCACTATTCTTATTATAAAACATGGTCTAGTAGTTTACCATCATTTATCACCATATGCGAAAGAAATATGTATTAAAAGTCACAAAATGTGCCTAAGAAGATTGGAAAAAAAAAGATTAATAGATCTTCAACGAAAAGAGATAATAGTATGTGCTTAATTTATCAGGTATGATTCCTCATGATAGAGGAAAAGGAAGAACTTTCTCTAATAGAGGAAGAGGCAAGACAATAATACAACATGGAAATCAAAGTTTAATAGCCAGCAACATTGCATCAGATGAATATAAAGAATTTCTGGCTTATAAAGCCATGAAAGCTCATGATAATCCAAAAACTTATGCTAATATAGCATCAAGTGAAGAATTTGAAGAAGGGGTTTATGAACAAACTCCCTATAAGGAGATTATATTGCTCCTTGAACATAATGATCTAAAGTGGAAAGATCAACCATGGACCTTAATGCAAAGGTACCTTGATACAGCTTCATATGCAGCTGTTACATACAAGTCAGGAGAATTATATGAACACATATTGACTGTCACAGAATCTTGTGAGTTTAGTCATTTCAAAACAAATCCAAATGAGCACGGTAATACCCCTACATATAATTTTAGCAAGGCTATTATTAAACAGATCATATCTGTTGAAAACTGGGGAATTTCTCCATTAAAAGATAAAGAATTTAGACACCCTATAAATAATACTTTAATAAAGTATAATTATTGGGATTATATAGATGCCTTTCATAAAGCATTCTTTTATGAAAATCCAAGGAAAAAACATTCTTGGTTTTTTAGAATTTGTCCAGAGGTTTATAACCAAAACATACCAAATTGGTTTTACAAGTGGTGGTTATCATATGGACCATCCATAAAAATTCTTCCAGAAATTTTTAAAAATTTATATTCTGAATGGGTAAAATCTTCCCCTGAAATTATTGAAAATGAGCATAATAATAGGCTTATAGAAGGAATGCCTGTATCACATTTTTACGTTAAATTTGGAATACCTTGGATCTGGAAATGGTCTCCAGAAATTGGTTATACCACTCAACAAATTCCTTGTTTAAGAAGAGTTTTTTATACAAAATCTTGGAAGAAAATGTTTCTACCAGAAGAAGATGGTCAGATTAAAGGCCAGCAAACTTTGGAAAAAATTCATGAAACCATCAAGATAAATAAAGAACAAATAAAGTTCAAACAACAAAGGGAATATCCAAGTCCATTTCAGAAACTTACAAGAAGGATCAAGATGATTAAGGGACAAGATGTGTCTACTGAAGAAATTGTTCAGCAATATTTAAGTGAAATTAAGAAGGATTTAATACAAAATCTGGAACAAGAAAATCCATCTAGAATGTCTATAGATAAGGGGGGGGCCAAACCACAAAAAAAAAAACAAAAAAAAAAAAAAAAAAAAAAACAAAAAAAAACAAAAACCCAACAAAACTTTTTCCCCCCCCCCCCCCCCCCCCCCCCCCCACCCCCCCCCCCCACCCCCCCCCCCCCCCCCACCACCCCCCCCCCCCCCCCCCCCCCCACCCGAATCTCAGTCAATGAAGATGATGAAGAAATATTGCCAGGAAAAAGCCAAGATCCGTATGAAGACGAAGATTTGGCACAATCCACATTGGATGCTTTGCTCAATACTTTCGAGAGTCAAGTCTCAAAAAATATCAAGGAAAAAGCCAAGAAGGTGGCAGACAAAGAATAAAGGAAAAGCATAAAGAAAAAGCAGCAATAATGCTACTTTACCAATAATGGTGTTACTTTAGCAATAATTCCAAAAGACAGTGTACTGTATTATTTTTGACAAATTAGTCATAAGGGCCCAATGTTTTGGCCTATTGTAAGATTCGAAATGAGTCTTCACCTCTATATAAGGGGACTCATCCTCCAGAAGGAGTCAAACTCCTCCTACTACTCTCTTTAATTTCTCTACTCTTTGTAAAATATTAAGTAATAAACAAAACTTTCAAGATTGAAGTTTCTGCAATTGTCTGTATTCTCTCTAAGGTAATATTTATTCTTTAAGTTTTTGTATAATATTTATAAATTTAAATAGCCTAATGATAGGCTAAACACTTAGTTGAATCCACACATGGAACCTAAATGACATGGCTAAAAATATAATGTTAAAAGGACCGGAAAGGTAAAAATTAAAACAAAAAAAAAAGAAAACAAAAAGAGAAGATAGATTGGAGGCAAGTGTCAGGGCATTTAGGGTTTCTGGGTTGGGAGTCGAATTATGGTAGCCCGTTTTTAGCCGTTTTAATGTTTCAGGCGTTCATAGGGCGTGGCCTGTACTGACTACATACCCTGTACCTAGACGCTCTGGGTAATATCCTTTGGCCTTCTAATCCTTACTTTTATTAGCATGCTGGTCCCTTTAAAGCCTGGAGGCAGGTGTCAAGGCTTTTAGGGTTTCTGGGTTGGGAGTCGAATTATGGTAGCCCGTTTTTAGCCGTTTTAATGTTTCAGGCGTTCATAGGGCGTGGCCTGTACTGACTACATACCATGTACCCAGACGCTCTGGGTAATATCCTTTGGCCTTCTAATCCTTACTTTTATTAGCCTGCTGGTCCCCTTTTTTTTTCTTTTTATAAATTTTTTTTTTTTTTTACCTTTCCGGTCCTTTTAACATTATATATTTAGTCATGCCATTTAGGTTCCATGTGTGGATTCAACTATGGGGGGGAGGGACTAAAAATGAGTTGGGGGATGAAGAGGACAGGAGGATAGGGAAAGGGATTCAAAAAGAGTGACGCAAACAAAACTTAAAGAAATAAATATTACCTTAGAGAGAATACAAACACTTGCAGAAACTTCAATCTTTAATGTTTTATATATTACTTAATATTTTACAAAGAGTAGAGAAATTAAAGAGGGTAGTAGGAGGAGTTCTGCCTCCTTCTGGAGGATGAGTCCCCTTATATAGAGGTGAAGACTCATCTCGAATCTTACAATAGGCCAAAACATTGGGCCCTTATTACTAATTTGTCAAAAATAATACATTACATTGTCTTTTGGATTATTGCTAAAGTAACACCATTATTTGTAAAGTAGCATTATTGCTGCTTTTCTTTATGCTTTTTTATTCTTTGTCTGCCACCTTCTTGGCATTTTCCTTGATATTTTTTCAGACTTGATTCTCGAAATTATTGAGCAAAGCATCCAATGTGAATTGTGCCAAATCTTCGTCTTCATACGGATCTTGGCTTTCTCCTGGCAATATTTCTTCATCATCTTCATTGACTGATGATCCTGATATAGACATTCCAGATGGATTTTCTTGTTCCAGATTTTGTATTAAATCCTTCTTAATTTCACTTAAATATTGTTGAACGATTTCTTCAGTAGACACATCTTGTCCCTTAATCATCTTGATCCTTCTTGCAATTTGCTGAAATGGACTTGGATATTCCCTTTGTTGTTTGATCTTTATTTATCTTGATGGTTTCATGAATTTTTTCCAAAGTTTGTTGGCCTTTAATCTGACCATCTTCTTCTGGTAGAGACATTTTCTTCCAAGATTTTGTATAAAAAAACTCTTCTTAAACAAGGAATTTGTTGAGTGGTATAACCAATTTCTGGAGACCATTTCCAGATCCAAGGTATTCCAAATTTAACGTAAAAATGTGATACAGGCATTCCTTCTATAAGCCTATTATTATGCTCAATTTCAATAATTCCAGGGGAAGATTTTACCCATTCAGAATATAAATTTTTAAAAATTTCTGGAAGAATTTTATGGATGGTCCATATGATAACACCACTTGTAAAACCAATTTGGTATGTTTTGGTTATAAACCTCTGGACAAATTCTAAAAAACCAAGAATGTTTTTTCCTTGGATTTTCATAAAAGAATGCTTTATGAAAGGCATCTATATAATCCCAATAATTATACTTTATTAAAGTATTATTTATAGGGTGTCTAAATTCTTTATCTTTTAATGGAGAAATTCCCCAGTTTTTAACAGATATGATCTGTTTAATAATAGCCTTGCTAAAATTATATGTAGGGGTATTACCCTGCTCATTTGGATTTGTTTTGAAATGACTAAACTCACAAGATTGTGAATATGTGTTCATATAATTCTCTGACTTGTATGTAACAGCTGCATATGAAGCTGTATCAAGGTACCTTTGCATTAAGGTCCATGGTTGATCTTTCCACTTTAGATCATTATGTTCAAGGAGCAATATAATCTCCTTATAGGGAGTTTGTTCATAAACCCCTTCTTCAAATTCTTCACTTGATGCTATATTAGCATAAGTTTTTGGATTTTCTTGAGCTTTCATGGCTTTATAAGCCAGAAATTCTTTATATTCATCTGAATTTGATCCAGACGATGATGCAATGTTGCTGGCTATTAGCCTTTGATTCCCATGTTGTATCATTGTATTGCCTCTTCCTCTATTAGAGAAAGTTCTTCCTTTTCCTCTATCATGAGGAATCATACCTGAAAAATTAAGTACATACTATTATCTCTTTACTTTGAAGATCTATTAATCTTTTTTTTTTTTCCAATCTTCTTAGGCACATTTTGTGACTTTTAATACATATTTCTTTCGCATATGGTGATAAATGATGGTAAACTACTAGACCATGTTTTATAATAAGAATAGTGATACGTTCCATTTCTATCATTTCTGAAACATAATTTTTCTCTATAATTATTTCAATAATTACTTTCTTCATTATTCCTTTTGGATGAGCCATTTATTGAATAAATTCCCTGGTAAGAAAATCAGGTAAACTATTATCAGTACCTTTTTTATAAACTATTTGAAAATCAAAAGGTGCTAAATGTGATTGCCATCTAGCAAACATTTGTTTTGAAACATCATGTTTAAAATCTTTGTTAAACATATATTTTGCTGCTTGACAATCAGTTCTTATAACAAACTTTTGATTATATAAGTCATCTTGAAATTTTAAGACACATTTAACTATTGCAAGAATTTCTTTAGCAATAGTTGCATAATTCTTTTGGCTGTTATTCCATTTTCCAGAATGGAATCTTACCAAATATTCTTGTTTATCAATGGGAGATACCTGTTTTAATATACCTCCATATCCAATGTCTGAAGCATCTGTTTCTATGATTTTTTCCCAATTTGAGTTTGCTATCATTAAGCAAGGGAGATGACTCACTTTACTCTTGATTTTTATTACTGCTTTAGTATGCTCTTTTGTCCAACTTGGAGGACTTTTCTTTAATCTATCATACAAAATAGCAGTATCTTGTGCTAGATTTTTATAATATGGAGAAATATAATTGAGACTTCCTAAAAATCTTTGTAATTGGGTTTTATCAATTATTTCATCAGGAAATTTTGAAGCAAAGTCTATACTTCTATCAATTGGAATTATTTTTCCTCTTTCTATATGATGTCCTAAAAATCTTATTTTTGCTTGAAATAAAAGCATTTTAGGCCTAGATATTACTAACCCATTTTTTATTATAATCTGTTTAAAAATTTCTAAATGTTTGAAATGTGTTTCAATATCTTTAGAAAATACTAAGATATCATAAATATATACTATGATAAATTCACTGTAAGGAATGAATATATCATTCATAATATTTTGAAATTATGAAGGAGCATTCTTCAGACCAAATGGCATAACATTCCATTCGTAATGTCCTATTGGGACTGTAAAAGCTGTCTTATAAGTATCCTTTTTATCAATTTGGATTTGCCAGTATCCTGACTTTAAATCAAATTTTGAAAATATTAAGCCTTGATAAAGCCTATCTAATAAATCTTTTTTATTTGGAATTGGATATCTAATCCATTTTAAAACTTTATTTAATGGTTTATAATTTATAACCAATTTCTGAATGTTTATTAACATAAAATGTTGTACAAGACCATGGAGATTTTGAAGGTTTTATTAACCCTTTTCCTAATAAAGATTCTATTTCTTTTTTACATAATTCCAAATATTCTGTATTCATTTGACAAGGTCTTGCCTTTGTAGGTATTTGGCTTTCATTGAAGCTATCTTCATATGGAAGAGAAACAATATGTTTCTTTCTTTCCCAAAAAGCATTAGGATGATCATTACATATTGTAATATAGAATTGATTTTTTAAAAGATCAATTTTATCTTGTAACTTAGGATTTTGTAATTTTTCTTCTATTGTAATAGAATTTATTTCATGTTTTAGGAAATTAATTTGGTTTTGTTTATTATTTATCAAAGATTGTCCTAGATTGTTGATAAATTTATCAACTGGTCTAGAAACAAATTGAAAGAATATATCTTTTCCTTGAAAAGTACCTATTATTCCTTTATCATCTACCTTTTTTAAAGGAAATATTTTATTTATAAATGGAATTCCAAATATTACCTAATTTGAAAGATTTTTAACTAATAAGAAATTTGTTGGTATACAACATTTATCTTTACATACATAAGCACAAGGAATTTTATATTCTATATTCAGTTTATGACCACTTGCAGATTTTAATGAATGAGTGGTTTTATGAAAAAATTGAGTTGGAATTAATCCTTCCTGTATACAATTTAAGTCTGCACCGCTATCTATTAATGCAATTACTTCTTTATAAAATTTATTGTCAATAAGTAAATTAATTTTTACAAACCATTTCTGGGTTCTAATTAATTCTAAAATAGAAAGATATTCTTCCTCTTTTTCATTTCTTATAACAGCTTTATTTTTCTCCAAATTACTTATCCTTATTTCTAAATTATTATTGTTTTGTTTTAAATCTTTTAATTCTGATTTTAAATTTTTAACTTCAGTAGTTAATTCTTGAATTGTAATAGGTTTTTCAAATCTTTGATTCATTTGTCTTCTTACTTCAGCAATTGTATAAGGTTGAAAATCTTGAATGTTATCATTATTATTTGAAGATTCTCCAATTTGATTTGTAATATGGGATATCACCTTTTGTTTAATTTCTGGATCATCAATTAGTTTTAAAACATCCAGAATATCATAATTTATTGTACAAATTTCCATTTCTTGGAATTGAGACATCATTTGATATAATTCTTCTTCTATATCTGAACCTTTTTGTTCACATGGTTCTCCATTCCTACAGTTATTACATTTTTCATTAATTGGACACATATTATGTTGACTATTATTATCTTCTTCTGAAGATGTTATAATATTAGCTTCATCTTGTTCTGATTCTGAGATTTCATCATCAGTTTCTAACAAAATTCTTGATAATTTTTCTTTTAAATCATCATCAGAAAGACTATTAATCTTCTTCTTAACCCAACATGTTTTTGCTTTGTGGCCTATTTTGCCACATTTTCTACATATGATTTTCTTTCTAAAAAATATTTTATTATTTTCCTTTCTTTGATACTTCTATCTTCCTTTTTCCTTCTTCTTTTTACATATCTTTGAGAAGTTATCATCCTATTATTTAGTTTTCTTTTCTATTTTCACTAGGAACTCTTATTTCTTCCATTCCAAATTGATCACAAAATTGGCCTAATTGTTTTTTCTCATTTAAAGAGTGTTTTTTAATTTGATGGTTTAATTTTATCTCATTACATAAAGCTAAGCCTTCTTGTACACAAGTTCCTATTAACTTCCCATAAGTGTATTGATCATAATTTATACTATGATCATCTTTTCTTAAAATCTTTTTTACTCTTTCTGCAAAGAGTGAGGGCAAGCCATCTATAAATTTTGACTTCCAATGAGTACTATTAGACTCAGGTAGTTTCATAACTCTACTAAGAAATGTATCTTTATACCATCTAAAAGATGTTAAAGTTCTACATCTTAAATTCTGTAGTAAAGTTCTAATATTTTCTGAATTATCACTCCATCGTCCTGTAAAGTGTTCTATTATATTAACAGTTAAAGTGTAGATTGCATTTTCTACCTGGACATTATTTTCCATTTTTATTGTACTTAAAATTTGTAACCTATCTTCTTCAATTAAATAATTATCCCACCAACCTTTTAGTTGGTCAGTAAATCCTGTTACTATCATTTTAGCTATTTGCTTATCTGTATTACCATTTTGTCTACATATTGTACTATACATCATAATTCAGAAATGATAGAAATGGAACGTAATACTATTTTTATTATAAAACATGGTCTAAGAGTTTACCATCATTTATCACCATATGCGAAAGAAATATGTATTAAAAGTCACAAAATGTGCCTAAGAAGATTGGAAGAAAAAAAAAAGATTAATAGATCTTCAAAGTAAAGAGATAATAGTTACATGTGCTTAATTTTTCAGGTATGATTCCTCATGATAGAGGAAAGGAAGAACTTTCTCTAATAGAGGAAAAGGCAAGACAATAATACAACATGGAAATCAAAGGCTAATAGCCAGCAACATTGCATCATCGTCTGGATCAAATTCAGATGAATATAAAGAATTTCTGGCTTATAAAGCCATGAAAGCCCAAGAAAATCCAAAAAC
Organism: Erigeron breviscapus; assembly: GCA_034093135.1. Classification (NCBI taxonomy): domain Eukaryota; kingdom Viridiplantae; phylum Streptophyta; class Magnoliopsida; order Asterales; family Asteraceae; genus Erigeron; species Erigeron breviscapus. Next base: position 90,424,242 of record CM067174.1, on the reverse strand, counting down.
TTATGCTAATGTAGCATCAAGTGAAGAATTTGAAGAAGGGGTTTATGAACAAACTCCCTATAAGGAGATTATACCGCTCCTTGAACATAATGATCTAAAGTGGAAAGATCAACCATGGACCTTAATGCAAAGGTACCTTGATACAGCTTCATATGCAGCTGCTACATACAAGTTAAGAGAATTAAATGAACACATATTGACTGTCACAGAATCTTGTGAGTTTAGTCATTTCAAAACAAATCCAAATGAGCAGGGTAATACCCCTACATATAATTTTAGCAAGGCTATTATTAAACAGATCATATCTGTTAAAAACTGGGGAATTTCTCCATTAAAAGATAAAGAATTTAGACACCCTATAAATAATACTTTAATAAAGTATAATTATTGGGATTATATAGATGCCTTTCATAAAGCATTCTTTTATGAAAATCCAAGGAAAAAACATTCTTGGTTTTTTAGAATTTGTCCAGAGGTTTATAACCAAAACATACCAAATTGGTTTTACAAGTGGTGGTTATCATATGGACCATCCATAAAAATTCTTCC
>CM067174.1:90377842-90422693 GCA_034093135.1 Erigeron breviscapus | reverse complement strand
TTAGTGACCCGTTTACCATTTCAATGTCAAGCACATAGTTTAGAGCACACGGATGCACATCAATCAAAGGAACAAAGTTAGAAGACACGAGGCTAAAATCGGCCCCGGAATCAAATAGACGGTTGCATAGAGACCATTAAGGAGGAAAGTACCTGCCACTACGTTAGGATCATTTCGGGCTTCATTTACATTGGCCGCAAAAGCTCGGCCGCGTGGTTGCACTTGGTGGCCTTGTTGTCCCCGGTTTTGGTTAGGCCCGACCATTTGTAGTTGGTTGGGGTGGACGACTACTTGCACTTGTTGTCCCACCCATCGAGGACAATTATTACGATAGTGGTCACGGCTACCACATTCAAAACACTCGCCCCTTCGTTGGTTGCCTTGAGGAGGAACGGCCCGAATAGGAGCCGCATTCATTGGGCCCGCTCTTGGAGCTCTACAATCTCGGGAGAGGTGCCCGACTTGATTGCAATTAAAGCATGCACCACATTGGTTATGGGCGGGATGATGCTTGTTGCACTTCCCACAGAAAGGATGAGGCCCGGTATAAGCCCTCCTAGCCGGTTCCACCGCCGCCATTATCCTACCCCTATTTACATTCTTGGGGTCAAACTTCCCCATTTTCCTTACCCCGCTCGACTCTCCCACTTCTTTCCTCTTGCTTGACGAGGATTTGCTCAAAACGCCCCTTCTCAATAAGTCTTCAGTCACACTCCCGGCTTGGTTAACCGCGTTTGCCAAAGAAGTAGGCATATTGGAGTTTACATATGATCGGACGTGAGGATTCAAGCCCAAAACAAACTTCTGGATAGCCTGTAACTCGGTACCCACCAAGTGGGGAATGAGGGTAGACAACTCTTGAAATCGTCTAACGTAGCCCTTGAAATCGGCTCCTTCCATGTTGAGGTTCGCGAACTCGATGGTTAAATTTTGTAGTTCATAGGCAGGACAAAACTTTGCTTTTACTTTGTCCTTGAAGTCAACCCATTCCAAATTATAAGTCCGCCCCAAAGTTATCTCTTGGTTCCACCAACTCAAGGCGTCATGCCTAAACATGCCGGATGCATAGGAAATCCGGTCATCATAGGGGCAATGACTCCTTTCAATCACCGCCTCTATCGCCTCAAACCACCTTATACATTCCGTGGGACCACCTTTCATCAAACTCCGGTGCCCCACAACTTTTAAAATCTTTGAATATACACCCTTGACGGTACCCACCATATTGATTATTCATGGGCATACCGATACCAACTCCCACGGGTTCCTCTTCTTCATTATCTTCGGCATAATGTTGAGCCTCTTCGTTATTTTCATTTTCTGGGGCTTCATTGTTTTGAGGCCCATTATTTTGCCCAAGACTTGCCGTGACTTGAGCAATGATGGTGGGCATGATGCCCGCAACCGTTTGAGCAATTACTTCAGCCAAGTTTGGCTCAGGAGCTCTACCCCGACCCCTACCACGGCCCCTACCACGGCCTCTACCACGGCCTCTACCACCTTGCACTTCCGGTTGAGCTTCCGGTTGAGGCTCTTCTTCTTCAGTCCTATAGTTTGTTCGTACTCTCCTGGTCTTTCCATTTCTATAAAACAAGTGACACGTTGACCCGAGAGTTAGTCTCAAATGCTCGCATGTTAGTCACACAAGTAGTCAATGCCCTCATATCGGTACCACATACTCATTACATAATGTTATGCTAAGGCAGTAGTGTTAGGATCATAAGGGGTTTTCACATATCATATCATCACGTTGCATTTATTGCCATATTTTATCATTAAATTAAGTACTCATGTTCATTTCATCATGTAATTAAACAACTAACACGAATGACTCACAGTATAATCCGAATTCGATATGCTCTCTAGTTTACCGGGTATGTATACAAGGTGTACCAACGGCTAACCTTCCACCCAATCAACTTCCATTAAGCATATCGGTTCCTTATTATACTTTAAGCCACACATGCGCAATCCACGATGTCATGAACTTGCTATAGTATCGGGTAACCATAAAAGAGTTGATCGGGTTCTTTTAGGGTTGCCACAATATTATACTAAGTTAATGGCATCCCTTCATTTTGCCTAACTCTCACATTAGCTTCAACAAATAACAACAACAAATCATATATCATATCATCACGTTGCATTTATTGCCATATTTTATCATTAGATTAAGTACTCATGTTCATTTCATCATGTAATTAAACAACTAACACGAATGATTCAAAGTATAATCCGAATTCGATATGCTCTCTAGTTATTGACCTGGTATGTATACAAGGTGTACCAACGGCTAACCTTCCACCCAATCAACTTCCATTAAGCATATCGGTTCCTTATTATACTTTAAGCCACACATGCGCAATCCACGATGTCATGAACTTGCTATAGTATCGGGTAACCATAAAAGAGTTGATCGGGTTCTTTTAGGGTTGCCACAATATTATACTAAGTTAATGGCATCCCTTCATTTTGCCCTAACTCGTCGCATTAGCTTCAACAAATAACAACAACAAATCATAGTAGCCATATTCATCACGTTGAATTCAAGCTATCACACAAATGGTCTTAACTACGAACTCACACGGGGATTCACAAAATTCATATTGCACACGAATTTCCTAACCATGCATGCTATATGAAGAGTTTTAACTTAAGCCGTAGTCTAGGTCAAACCGCCTAATTCTCTACGACCACGCATGGGCACCATTCTGTAACACCCCAAGCCGGAGCTCGAAATGTCACGGAAATCATACAGCACCCGGTGGAATTACAATAGAAACTAAATGCAATTAACGATTCGGTGAATCCAAAACATAGCAACACAAGTAACAAAATACAACAAGAACAAATAGCCATCAAAGTCTACATAACAACATCCAGAGGTGACGAACAATCCTAAGTATAATGCAAAAGACAGGCAAATGAATCCTTGATCCATGAGGTCCAAGTCCGGGTTAGACAGCAAGCAAGCAACTAAACCCCACGTCCTGGGAGTACCTGATTACCTGAAAAGTGTACTAAGCATAGTCAACACAAGGTTGGTGAGTTCGTAGTAATGGTCCATAAAGAACCATCAACAATAATCACAATATACGAATAGAGGCTAGGCATGACTTACAGCGAGCCTCTACATAGCACAACATCGCCCAACAACAAGATTACACAAGACAAGTAAATGTGAAATGAGAATGCACAATGATATGCGAATCAATGTAAGTGCCAAATGCATGAATAGCCAACATGCCTATCCTATGCGTGACTCAGTCACCAATGCAACGATACCCTTCTGTCATAACCATGAACAAGGCTGTATCTCAAAATCATCGAGATATATATGTCTATATACTCGGGGTCAGGAACTACATCCCTAACGGGTGCATACATCTATGCACCAGGATGTCGGCAATCCCCTGCCGAGGGTTCATCAACAATGTATGCAATGCTTACAATCAAATGTAAATGCATAATCATAAACCGACAATCAATAACCGTCAATCATAACCAATAATCAACATTCGACAACATGAACCAACAATCAATAATCGTAACGGGGCACACTTGTCAACAGAGGGACAAGGCCGTATCTCAATATACATAAGTCAAATCCCCTAACAGTGGGACATATGCACAACATATGCATCAATCAAAATTAATCACTAATCACAATATAAACCAACTATACGTACATATACTTCAGAGGATTTTACTTTCTTCGAGTCCCAGATGCTTATGTATAGGGTCACCCGCAGCCTTCCCACCACATCTAAAACCCTATGAAGGCATAACCGACTTCCATGTATGTACGTCTATCCTAATATAATTGTAATACTTAACTAAAACATAACCCAAGTCAATCAAACAAAACGAACTGTCACGTCACTCCAACAATCCAGTCAAACAATCAACAAATCAATAAATGCAAATAAACACACCAGGTTTACACTTTTCAGCCCGAATCTCAAGCGAGTAGGGAGATACGAAACTCACCTTGTCCGGCAAAGAAGCTAGTATAAGATTACAAACGAGTAATAGGATCCACACGTCCACAACCTATAATTATACATCAATATACCATAATGTCAACTCTACAATCATAAACAAGTTAGTTTAGCACAATTAGGTCAAGTCACAAACCCTAAACGCCTTTCCAACTTAAACGAGTAGGAAACAAGACACATTCGACTCGACCTTTTTAGAAATGAGAAAGGATTCATACAAAAAGAATGTTACTACTAGAAACTAGACTCTCTTACGATTCCAACGATAGGTCATACGACTTATTTGGAGTTACGGATCAAAAGTTATTAACGTTTGAAAACTGATGTGCAAAACAGGTGAAACTCGCGGCGCGAGGAGAAGGAGCTCGCGGCGCGAGGAGCAGGAAAGCTCGCGGCGCGAGGCGGGACGCGAGAAAGTCACTGACTTCGACTGGACACGGGCTCGCGGCGCGACTGGGCTCAGACCTGGAGATTTTTGAGTACAAAATGCGATCCAACTTCACCCAAACCCCATTTTCGACCCCCAAATCGACTAGCGATGATCCAAGACCATTTTGAAGCTTAAACAAACATGTTTTATCATAAATAAACATAACACCTATCTTAGTTTCGATTCAACACATCAAAATCACATCCAAACCCTTCAAACCCTAATTAAACCCTAGTTTGACCCAAATCAAGATTTAAGCCGATTTAGGACTTGCAAACTTTCAAGATGACTAGAAATGCATAAACAAACATAAGTAGGTACAAAAGGGATGAATTAGACTTACCGAAACTCCTCCTTGAGCTAGAACCCGAAATTAGGTCAAAATGGGTAAAATGCAAGAACTTGGCTTTTGATTCTTCAATAAAGCGATAGTGTGGTATAGATGGTGATGATTCTTGTGTTAAAATCGAGCCGCTACTAGTTGATGCAAGAAATGGTGAAGAGATTGAAATGGTTCTTTTGCTTTTGAGAGAAAGAGAGAAAGAGATAGTAATGAGAAATGAGAGGGAGGAAAAGGATAAGGGGGGGGGGGGAGATGGGTCTTGGGGGCTGGTGGGTCATGGACTACCCACGGGCCGACCCGTTTCTCCCACAAGCCATATAAACAATCATTTACACTACTAAACGCCAAACGACATATTTACGACTCGACTAACATACCACTTAGTCATAAAATCATAAATGGGCCCAAATTACTTCATTCAATAAGTTTGTTAGTCGAATTACACAAAAGTCAACGGGTCAAAATTCACGGGTGTTACATATAATTTTAGCGTATATTATTTATTAACCAGCTAATCAACCCGGGTTCAACCCGGGATATTTAAATTAACTTTTATTACAAATTAACACAAAGATGTTTCGTACCAGTATTAAAATTATCAACTATCAAATTGAACAACGTACGTTTTGTGAATATATGTATTTATATAAGTTATAGAAAAGAAAACAAACACTATCAAATTGAACAATGCAACGTTTTGTGAATATATGTATTTATATAAGTTATAGAAAAGAAAACAAACACTATCAAATTGAACAATGCATCCTTTTGTGATTAAAAATAGGTTGGTTTCAACATGTATCGTAAAATTAAGAATGATTTGTCGGATTGCAAAAGGTAAAATGATTGGACATATATAACTTATTTTTTGATAAGTCTTTTTTATCTTTGTGTAAATTAAAATATGTAGTAAACAATTAGGATTTGATTGTGTTTCTATAAAAATATTGGATTTGATGGTTTTTTAGCCAATAAATGATAAGAAATCATTTTAATTTTATTTTAAATAATTATTAAAATTAATATGACATCATTAGACTTAAATTGGGATTTGTAAAGGAGGTTAGATCATGCCACATAAGTAAAAACCTTCTAGAAACAATTTTTTTTTATTAATGTTTCGTACCAGTATTAAAATTATCAACTATCAAATTGAACAACGTACGTTTTGTGAATATATGTATTTATATAAGTTATAGAAAAGAAAACAAACACTATCAAATTGAACAATGCATCCTTTTGTGATTAAAAATAGGTTGGTTTCAACATGTATCGTAAAATTAAGAATGATTTGTCGGATTGCAAAAGGTAAAATGATTGGACATATATAACTTATTTTTTGATAAGTCTTTTTTATCTTTGTGTAAATTAAAATATGTAGTAAACAATTAGGATTTGATTGTGTTTCTATAAAAATATTGGATTTGATGGTTTTTTAGCCAATAAATGATAAGAAATCATTTTAATTTTATTTTAAATAATTATTAAAATTAATATGACATCATTAGACTTAAATTGGGATTTGTAAAGGAGGTTAGATCATGCCACATAAGTAAAAACCTTCTAGAAACAATTTTTTTTTATTAATACGAGAACGGTACCCGCGCGTTGCGGTGGTGATGTAATGGTGGGCTGGTGGCGGCGGCGGTGGCGGTGATGGGCTGATCTACCTGACGGGCTCCACCATTAGCCGTACAGGCTCCGCCCTCGGATTTAAAAATTCGTCGAAAGTATATCAAATAACCACTTTAATGAAAGAGCATGAAATTTTAAGAACACCCATATAACTTTTATAATTTATCGATATACGGTTTTTGAGATAAAAGATTTTGAATGAATTAGAAGAATAAAATGATTTATGGAAGAGAGAAAAAAAAATGATTGGTTGAGATTTGATGAGAGAGAAAGGGTATTATAGTTATTTTAAGTAAATATATACAGTAATAGATAGGAGGGGCATTTTGAAAAAATAAATGTTAAAACTTAAAATCAATATTAAAAATATAAGTTTAATGTTGAAAATATAGAGGAAATCTGCTTTATAATATAGTATAGATAAAAGATTTATCAATAATTATAATTATTATTAAACAAAACATGAGTTTGGCGATTAAGTTTTTACTGCGTCAAAATCTATTATCACCATTGGAAAAAAAATTACAAAATAGTATTTAACCCTTTATAATGTATTCTGATTTCCAATATTTCATCATAAAATCAAACTGATTCATTATCTATCACCCTATATAAAGTACTAGATTAAACTCGTCCGTTGGACGGTAACATGATATTAAAAGGTAATCTTATACTAAGTAGATAATATATGTCATTTTCAATACTCGTAGAACACTAAAGATTGAATATTAAATTATTTATAAAATATTATAAAATGTTAACTCTATATTTTTTTTCCATAATTTCATATTATATATATGAACACATATATAACTTAAAGGAAAAAGTTTTTATTTTAACATGTGCATTAAACTAAATACTCTGATCTATTCACTAATTAAGCTAAAATAAAAGATACCAATAGGGTTGGTGGCCCATTGGTAAGGGTTTTGACCTTGAGAGGATCCACCTGGGTTCGAGTCCCACTTCTCACATTTGTGAGGGTGGATTAGTCGGAGTTTTTTGAGAGTCATGGTTTTCAGGCATACGTGTAACTAAGGAGTAGGAGTAGAATAGAATGTATTTAAAAAAAAAGTTAAAATAAAAGATTTTGCAACAATCTTTTAAATGATTTTTCAAAATAAATGACTAAACTCAGGTAACAATTAAAATTAAGTAATAATTACTTTCTATATTAAAGGAAATGGAAAGGAATAGTAAAGTGTTAGGATTTTTAAGTTTTATCACAAAACTTTTAAAAATGTTAATTTCAAGATTGTTAGAGTTTTAAGACTTTTAAATTTCATCACAAAACTTTCAAAACTTTTAGTTTGGTCTTACAACAAAAATTTTTATAAGAAAGTAAAACATTGCACCATCTGGAATTTGTCACCACCTTGTTCCATCTAGATTTTGCTACGTCGCACCCTGTTTTGATTCTTCTTTTTCCGGATTTTTGTTTTACTATTGATTTATTCCTCAATTTTTCCTTTTTTGGTATTCGTTTCTTTTATATTTTTAGTTTTCTTGCAGAAAATAAATATACATGTTCGTTTTGTTTTCTTTTTTGTTTATTTCAAGTCTTTTGTTTTGATTTCGTTTGCTTTTGATTTTTGGTTTTCTTGTAGAAATAATGTGGTATTGCCTTTAGACGTATATAATTTGTAATGGCGATTTTTAACAAAGTGGTGTTTCATTAAGCGGTTTTCGATTTAACATAAGTACACACATAACCATATCAACACGATCGTTGAAGCCCCGCAACGTGGGGCGTATACCCCACTAGTTGATGACTAAGCTTTAATAGTGTGAAATGACTATATACATGGCATGAAAATAAATTAAATAATGTGATAAAATGACAAATAATCAACAATCCAATGTAACAACTAACTATATATGCCAACTAAGAGCAAAATTATCCTCTCTTAGTTATAAATAAATATAGATATTTTTTCGTTAAAAAAGCACTAACTTATAATTCTATTATGTTACTGTAAGCTTTTAGTTAATACTAACAAAATCACTAACATTGTGGGAGATTAAAAAGAAAGAAAACTACATGTTATCATTTTAATGTCAGCAAACTCTGTTCAAAACTGTGAAATTCCATTAAATTCGTAACGAACTACAAATCAATATCACATTGTACAGAATATACACATATCAAATGACAATACCGATTGATACAAACTATAACATTTGCTTAAGCATTAAAAAACCAATCAAAAAAATACCATTACTAACACAGGTTTTTTATGCAAGTATATTCAAACATAATATTAAAAAATTTGTACACAAATATTTTGGTTGATCAAATTCAGCTTATTCATCACTACAATAGAGATCCGGGATAAAGATAATCTCTTATTTTGCTTGTATCACACATGACAATAGCTTCAAAATATAAGAAATACACTAAACGACCTTAAAGGAAAAGAAAACTATCAAAAACATCTTTTTTATAATTTGCACAAAGAATGTGGAAATGATATAAAGAAAACAAACTTATTTGGGCTTTCTAGATAGCATGAAAAGGAAACAATCTTTTTCAAAAATAAGATAGAAAAAACTTAAATTGTAATATATGTTAGGAGGACATATCCTACATATTAATTGCTGCGAATCCTACAACTTCGGAGGTATATTCGAATGATGATTAATATAAGATCTTGTGTTAATATATTTCCAATTTAATTTTTTTGCAGGAAAGATTGTGCTAGAAGTAATATATTAAAACCCCAAAACACCCTTCTGCCCCCTCTTTTCTTTCTTTCTTTTTGTATCATCACAGCAACAAAATATACATGTAATAACAATAATAATACTCCGTGATAAAACCCAAAAATCGAAACCCAAAATTTCCGATCATCTACGCTACAATCCATCAATCAAATTCCTCAGTTTCTTAAAATTATTATCAACTTTAGTATCTCTCACACACATAATATATACATATATAAATTCCATATTATATACATATATACGTATCGTTTTTAATATTAATTTTTATTTTCGATCAAGTTAGGGTTCTTTGACAGTTTTAGAAGAACCTCATTTGTGTTTTTTAGGGTTTTTAAAATTTTATTTTTATTTTTGAATTTTTTCAATTAATAAAAGTGGTTTTTAGTGTAATGTGATCAAATTTTGTTGGACTTACGGATACGAGGTTAGGGTTTTTAGGGGGGTGGGTGTGTAAAATTTTGTAGGGTTAGGGTTTAGAGATGGAAAATACTGAGCTTGAAAAAGGAGAGGCTCGTTTCGCCGATAATAATGATCCCGATATCGCTCTCTCTTACATTGTAAGAGTTTTGGCCTTTTTTGTTGTATAAAATTTTGAAAATTGTTAGTTTTTTTGTAATATTGAGTTGTTATGTTGTTGAAAATGGAAATTAGAAGTTAGAAATCGTATTCGTTGTGAATTTTTGGGTTTTATGGAACTACATTGGTTGGACTATCGAAAAAAACTTAAGAAAATAATCTGCATTGTTGATTGGGTTTATGAATGTTGGTCATTGAATCGAGAGTTCCGGATTGTTAATGGTTTTCGGAAACTTTGATTTTGTGTACCAAATATAAGTAAGAGCAAAATGTGATTCATGGCTGACATATAGTGAACTTGTTGATGGTCCATTTTACTAAATTTAAGACGTGTTTATGACAATGAGTTCTGATCTGGTTAAGAACATTGATCTTGTTTAGCTTATTTCAAGATGACATTTTTGCTTACTTAGGATTTGTTTTTATATAAATGTGGTTGTGTTTATACACAAACTAGTTCATGCTGATGCATTTCGCCGAGCTATAATTAGTGATGTTGTAGGGAATAAGTTTTGGTCGTATCGTTTGGCAAATTTGGTCAATTAATAGGTTGCTATATGTAGATGACCAATGTGTTTCCCGTTTGTTGATTATGGTCTAGTATATTTTGATACACAAGGCGAGAGGAAAATGGTCGTGGGCCCTTCTATGAAACTTATTTTGATGTTTATAGTTTTCTCTTTGCAACTATTATGTGCCATCCTTTTTAATTGTCGCGAGTGTTAGTAACATTTTGTTTTTGCTTCCTTTAGGGAAAGAGGCTCGAAAATGTCTTGGGTCATTTCCAGAAAGATTTCGAAGGCTTGTATACTCCAGAGTTATTGGGTAAGCCCATAGTTGTCAAAAGCGAAGGCGACTTCAAAGCGCAAAGACCCCAAATAGGGCGAAGGCGAGAAGCGCAAAAAAAGCGCACGCCCGGAAAAAAAAAACGCACTAAGTAAATAAATATAAAATATTTATATATAGTGAAAAATAATAGTAAAAAAAATCAAATGTCATTATAAAAACCAAATATCATTCAAAAAATATAAACTTTTCAACCAAAAACTTCAATTAAACTATTATAAACATATATAAAAAAACATAATTTATTACATAAAAATTATTAGATCTAGCCACGATTTGGCCAGATCTGGAATGATTTGGTCGAATCTTGACCCATTTGACCGCCGTTGACCACCACAGTTGACCGTCGTTGACCGCCTTTTTCATGGTCGACTTGGGCCTAGGGTTTGCATCTTGACCCATTTGACCCATTTGACCGCCGTTGACCACCACAGTTGACCGTCGTTGACCGCCTTTTTCATGGTCGACTTGGGCCTAGGGTTTCAGGCGCTGGAGGTGCGCCTCGCCTGCCTTTTGCGCCTAGGCGCAAGAGGCGCTCGCCTTTAACAACACTGGGTAAGCCACCCATAATTGAACTTTTCTACCAGAAAGTGACAACCCTATAACAAGTTTCTTGGCAGGGCCACTATATGGTGATTATGGATCATTTTTACCCGTAGAGAAGCATCCTCCCATACTTCCTACTCATGTGAAGCCTCTTCAGAGAGTTATGAATCCTAATAGTCCACGTTCGTATGAAAATTTCCGTTTCAAGGTATATTGATTTTTTTGTTACTTATATTTGTCTTCGTTTATATTTGGTTGATTGGGAAATTTTGTTTTAGTTGACATTTCTGGATTGTTTTACCATTTAGGCTACTCCTTCAAATCCAGTCACACCCGCAGGCCCTGTAAGACCAGCTGCTGCGTCAGATCAGCGCAATGTAATTCTTGATCCGAATCAATTATCTGCGGTTGATTTGGCTAGCCAAGATGCATCAAAAACCGAAACCACTACCAGTAATTTGGCCAACCCAAGTGTAAAAAGGTCAATGAAGGTTCGAATTAAAGATGGTTTTAAAATGGTAAAAGATGAACTTTTGAGTGGTCTCGGACTACTTACTTCTTCTTCCTCAACCGGGAATAATGCCGATGAATTTGGTGTGCCGCCAGTTGACTCCCGTGATAACCGTTTTGGTTCTCCTAGCACTATACTACGTGTAAGTATGATTGTCCTTATCTTACTATTGTTGTCTTATATCTTTTAAGGTTTATTTTCCTGTCTCTTATTATTGTCATGCTGTAGGATATGACTTCTATCTTTGTCCCTGCAAACCGGCTAGTGTCACCGCTAAATGAGAGTCTACTTTGCTTACCAAAAGTGGAAAGAAATAGAAGTGCTTCCATATTTGTTGATATTTCATCTTCTGTTCTTGGAGAAGTGAGGCAGATGGAAGGAAAGGAAGTAAGTTCACAAGGTAAAAGTGAATCTGTTGTAGGAACTAAAAACAAGAACTGTCCTGGTGCTGAGAGTGATAAGGCTACATTTTCAGAAAACGATGCGAAAACAGAATCTTTTGACAGAAAACAGGGTTCGAACAATGATTTCAAAGTCAAGCTGTCATCCGGCGCTACATCTAAAGCAAATCAAGCAGCAGCCAAGAAAGTCATACCTGTCAAGAAACGAGAAACGCAAAGAGAATTGATTAAAGACAAACTGTTTAGCCCTGACTTTACCAGCAAGGAGTTAGATGGAAGCTATGAGCAGAAACATGTCAAAAAGCTTTTTGATTCAGAGGGAAGTGGCAGGATCAAAGGCAACGTGGTTCGTTCAGTTTACAGAAATGACCCTGATGTTTCTAAGCATGAGACATGTCGTTTTGAAGAGAAAGTTGCTCCTACGGTCATCAAACATGAACAACATGAAGCAAAAGATTCTCAAAGTGCTGAGAAATGGCCATCTGCAAGAAAAATTAAGTTAATGGGCGTTCCAAGGGTCAGAATATCTAAGAAAAACTCGATGTCCAGTCTCTCTGGAGCAGAGAAAGACAAAAAGAGTGGTCTAAAAGATATTGTGAGGGTGCGTAATAGCTATAAAGAGATACTTGACAGTAGTGTGGATGACCATATACAAACACAACCATCAGAATTGCCTACTGGCAATGAGGCGGTAAAAGAAGAGCATGTTGAGAGAAATGATCTTTCTGTGCCTGTCCTTCAGCAAGCAGATGGGGGTTCAGAAGTCCCTTCAGACCATTGGGTAGCATGTGATCGTTGTGAGAAATGGAGGCTTTTGCCAATTGGTATCGATCATGAGAATCTGCCTGAGAAGTGGCAGTGTAGCATGTCAACATGGCTGTGAGTTCCTATCTGTTTTCTTTGATATTATATTCAACTGTTTCAGGTAAACAACGGATTTTGTATATTGTGTAGGCCTGGCAAGAACCATTGTGATATCATTCAGGATGAAACCACAAGGGCAGTTGAGGAAATGAATCTTCATATACTTTCTCAGAATCAAAACAGCCTTCAAGTTAAGATAGTGCATGCTGACCATATGAACTCAAATGTTAATTCAGAGATCATGCCTAGTAGATTAAAGAAGAACAATCTCAGACCCGAAGGTAGCAGCCCCAGTCTGATAGAAACTTCACATTCATCAATGGAGTTTAGACATAAAAGAAAAAGTTTGAGTCACTCAAACCAGCCATTGTTTAAGAAAGATAAAAAATCTATTGATGCAGGAAGACATGTTTCTAAAGTGAATGGAGGTGAGTATGAAGAATACAGTGTATGTATGTTGTTTAATGTGATAACTTTACTAATATATCCCTATGAAAAATGCCGCAGGTGATCCGATGCCTAAAAAACTGAAAGTAAAGACAGAGTTTGATCGGTATGAGACTGTAACTTCAAATAAGATCAAGACAGAAAGTGAGAGAGATGTGGAAAAAGAAAGCGAGCAACTGTACTCTAGCCATGGAGATCGTCGGCCAAGGGACAGGTTGGTAGTTACTGTCAAGAAAGAGGCAGAATGTACTCGCTCCTCCTTGCAAAGTATGTCGTCGGATAAAAAATTGGAAATGCATGCAAAGAAGAGAAAATTGAAAGACTGGCAGGAAAGTCAACATTACTCAAACACATTGGAAAGCAGTGAAGATAGAATAGGCAGTAGGAATGAGAAGAGATTAAAGACTTCTAACACTGAGGTAAAAGATCGAGGAAAAACAATGAAAATCAAGTCGTCGGCTAGTAAAGAGAACTTGGTTGACACAAGTCACGAGAAGGATACATATAGAGAAAAAGTGGCTCCTAAGGATTTGGAATCTAAGCGAATTTTTCTTGCTGCTACTTCAAGTTCTTCAAAGGTTTCTGGTTCTTGCAGATGGGCCAGTTTTCAAGAAAGGAAAGGGTCACCTGTAGGGCCAGTTTCATCATCTCCTATCATATCTCTTAATCTGGACAAGCTTTCACCTGCTGGAAGAACCATCACAAGAAAAGCTCATGCGGAAAGTGGTACTGGGATTGAGATTCCAAGAAAAGACATTTGCGGAAGTCAAAGATCTGGCGGCAAAGTGGATCCCAAGCATAAAGAAGCCTCCAAGTTTAGAAATAGTCTTAGGATGAAGCATGACACTGAGATTGAACCTCGTAAAATGAGCATGAAAGGCATTGGTATTGGTTCTATGATTCCACAGAGTTCTGGGAAGGGATCTTTATTAATGTCTAAGGATAAAGATGAAAGACCAACTGTTCAAAAAAGAAAGCTAAAGGCACCTGATTCTTTGACGGCTCCTAACAAAATCAGACAAGCTTTCACCTGCTGGAAGAACCATCACAAGAAAAGCTCATGCGGAAAGTGGTACTGGGATTGAGATTCCAAGAAAAGACATTTGCGGAAGTCAAAGATCTGGCGGCAAAGTGGATCCCAAGCATAAAGAAGCCTCCAAGTTTAGAAATAGTCTTAGGATGAAGCATGACACTGAGATTGAACCTCGTAAAATGAGCATGAAAGGCATTGGTATTGGTTCTATGATTCCACAGAGTTCTGGGAAGGGATCTTTATTAATGTCTAAGGATAAAGATGAAAGACCAACTGTTCAAAAAAGAAAGCTAAAGGCACCTGATTCTTTGACGGCTCCTAACAAAATCAGAAAGGTTGAAGTGGATGTTGAAGTAGTAGGTGATGAGAGACGGAAATGTTTAATTGATTCTGGTACCATGAAGGATCTTGGTGTTATTCATTTCTTGAAGGAGCATGCATCTAGCCAAGCTGCTTTGACTGCCTTTAAAAGAGCCGAGGAGTCAAAGGACTATGCTGATCGTTTAAAGGTTTGTATTGCTTGCTTGATGTCATAATATTATAAGGCGTTTGATTTTTTATTTTTTTTAATGTCTACTTTATCATATTATATATACTTTTAATAGACCATCATGTTTCTGCTGTCTGTCTCATTTATAGAAATACGAGAGTTACGGACTAGTGCTGCTATTGTGATTCCTTTACTTTTATTCTAATCTATCTATCTTATATTGTGCAGATTTCTGGATTTGATTATGAGTGCACAGAAGCTTTCCTTGACTGTGCGTTGAAGTTTCTTTATGCTGCTTCACTACTGGAGGCCTGCACCACTGACTTTAGCAAATCAATAATCAGAGATTTAATTATGTAACTGTATGACTATTTTCCAAGTATCTTTTCATTATCAGTACAAAAATTATGTTGCAGATGATTAATAATCAGTTGCAACCTAGCCTACCCGTCTTGTTTGGCACAAAGGCTATATTTTTGTTCTATTTGTACTGACATAAATTCTGTCACCCATGTAGGTGAGTCACCATCTTCTTATGCATGTGATGTTGATAATCTTAACAATCAAGCAATGGTGGATAAGACCATGTTGTCTAAGATCGTTGCACATCCTGGAAACCATGCCATTGCTCGAAACCAAGCTAACTTCATGAGGCTGCTTGATTTTGTAAGTTCATACTCTTATGTGCTTTGGATATGTGTTTTGGCATCGAACATCTGATTATTGTGACTTGAAGTTGCAACAAATAATATATAATGTTGTAAAAGGAAGTATTTTCCTTACGGTTATACTTTTATCTGGGAGTCAAATTATCAGTTTTAAATAAATCGATTTCAGACCATCTGTACGAACACTAATTTTACAAGGGTGAAGTGTAATAAGTTATGTCCCTGGTTATTTTTTCAATAAAGTCAGTTTTGGTCCTTAATATCACATAATTATATTTCCAAAACATACATCATAACAACCCCTTAATGACCCTAAAGCCTGTATGCTTGTTCTGATTCTTGAAGCTTAATGTGCTTTGGTTTTAATTAATCTGCAGACAAGCGACGTGAGTCTAGCGATGGAGGCTTCTATGAAATCACAGAATGCTTACAAAGCTGTAAGTTCAGTCCCACTGGAAGTTCAGAACAAAGAATTGATTGCTTCAATCAAAAGAGTTGTTGACTTTAGCTTTCAAGATGTAAAAGAAGCTGTATTATTGGTACAAAATGCACGTGAGGCCATCAATCGTGAAGGCTTTAAAGGCATAAACAAGCAGTAATTAGCAGCAGAGCTGTATATAACATTTCGGCATCATTTTTGACCTATCTGTACAAAACAAGATCGGTATCACAACATTAAATTAAAAAGTTATATCATTTTTGACCGAGGTAAAATTTCACCCTTTGGCGCTTAGTGATGGTGGTGAGTATATGAAACGAAACTATCTTAAGGTAGAACATGATACACCAAATTGGTGTTGGTTCTTAACTTAAGATAGTAAATTAGAGCTCAACATTTAGTAGGATTTGTAATAGAATTTGGACTCTGTAGGACCTGATGTTTTTTTACAATCAAAAGACAGTTCTGGTCACAAGTTTCCTATTTTGTAGTCAACTGATTATGACCTGATGGAAGGCCTTTGGCCTAGTGGTACGACGCTAAGGTAAATGAAAGATTTTAGCTTCAAAATTGGCAATGGTGTTGTGGATTTGTGGCCTAAGCTTGTTGATTTTGAATGCAAATAAAGTAGATAATTGCAATGAATTAACAATAATCCCAAATAGTACAATATTACAATGGCAACGGTTAACCACGGGGTAATAGCCTAGTGGCCACCAGCCGCCACTTTCCAGGAGAGGTCCTGGGTTCGAGTCTTGTCAAAGGCAAACTTGAGATAATCAGGGATTATTAAGTGGTTGAGAATCACCTGGGGGATTAGTGGGTATCAAATGGTACATGGGATCAGAGGGTTCCCATCTAATTACCCTTTTTTCTACAATGGCAACAGTTCTTTTTGTCCTTTTTTTTAGTGTCATATGTTTGATAGCATACTCCCAAAAACTTTCACATGGTTTGTCCTTGTTTCTTTATTATAAAATGGTAGTAGACTAAGTTTGGAATGGGGATGATAATGGTGGATGTAATCTGAAACCAGCAAAAAGAAATCTGGTTAGGGTTATATATTGTTGACCGAATGTTTAGGATATAACTCATGATTTCTAAGAAACCCTTAACAAGCTACTCGAATCTGGGTGGAATATCCCAAAGTTATATGTAAATAATTTATATATGAGAAAAATGAATATATGAATGTTAGATACTTAAGTTTGAGAATAAAACCTTCGTATACTATTTTTTTAATATTTATTGTACAATATATATAAATGAGGGGTCCATAACCAAAGCTTAGATAATGAGGGTGGTCACCACCCCACCCTCAACCTAGTTTTGTTACTATTATTTTTTTTACGTCCACTATGCCCCCTAAGTTATATAGGAACAAGAAAGAAGCAGTGGGTTTGAAATAACTAAATCATAGGATAAAGAAAGAAAGAAGCTTATGTTTTGGTGGTGGTGATGAATTAAACGCCTGAAATGGTGGTGGTGTCTAACTTGCAGGTGTACCATAAGGATTAGGAAGAAGATGACAAAGTTTTAATGTTTATCTTTTAAGTCCTTTTTATATGTCAAAGTTTCAGTTTAGCACTTAAAGTTGTTATTTATTACAGTAAAATGCATAGTATTAGTGTATTACTATTACATGTTATCAATTCTTTTTATAAAATTGAAGTTGGGTCATAAAATACATAGGAAGATGACAAGTTATGATTTTTACTAGTTTTATTATATTTGGGTATTATCTTTTTAAATTGTAAATTTGTAATAATTTTTTAACATAATACAATCATCGTAAGGATGTATCAGCTAGCTTAACTAGATTATAACCGGTTACAATTAATGCGTTGTTTGCCTAAAAATTTAATAGGACATATATTTCCAGTCTTGTCTTGAACATAAAAATGTATGTTTATAAATTTATATATTTCATATGTAGATTATATAAATTTTGAATGAAACAATTTAGTAAAAAAGAAAAAACTTAGGCCCCCCGACAATATCAACGTCTGGATCCGCTACTGCTAACAGTCATATTCATGTTCCTCTTTATATATTATCTCTCCAAAGTCTTGAATATACAATGTAAATGCTAACATCTTTAACCAATTATATACTTGCAAGATTGCTATCTTTCTTTTTACACTTCGAAAGATTTCTCTACAGTCTACACCCATCCATCTTCTCCGGTCTAAAATATTTAAAAAGATACCAACAAAAAGTACTCAAAGAAGATAACTGGATCATGTGATGGTGGGATCCTTACATGACAGGAGGGAGGCTGAAGTTGCATTTTCAAAACGCTGACTAGATTTTGGGTTTGACTTTTTTCTCATCACTGTTGTTGATTTTGACAATTTATTAGAGTATTCACAACGCCCAGGACTCATCCTCCAAGGACTAGTCCCTGTCAGCACCACATCAGCCCAAGGACTAACCAAGGACTAATCCCCCAAAACACCCACAATGCCAGGACTAGTCTAGGACCCACTATTTATTTTTCGCGTCTTGTGGGCATGAAAAAGCCTTGACGAACGTCGCCCACTTAGGATAAATACCTTAGGCTAGATAGTACTCCTTCTGGTAATTGGTTCCGTTAACCGTAAATGAAGTATCCGGAGCCGTATCCTCAATGATTTCCCTAAACAAATGTGATTGATTAAGGACGTTTATGTCATTGTTCGAACCTGCCGTTCCAAAAAATGCATGCCAAATCCATAAATCGTACGACACAACAACTTCATGATGGTTGGATGCCCTTTATCACCTCAAGTGAACTGACCTTTCCATGCTTTTGGACACCGTTTCCACGGCCAATGCATACAGTCGATGCTCCCAAGCATCTGGGAGCATCCCTGGAAATCCATGAAGCTGTGTGTGTTTGTGGTAGAGACGGTGTATATCATCTGTTGGTCTTCGTAAGTAAGTTCAAAGACACACTTACAAAAAGCATTAAGCGCGTCTCTGGAAGTTTGTTCACCCATTTGTAGACACTCATCAAGTGAATCGGCTACGTTGCCATACGCCAGCTGACGTATCGCGGATGTACACTTTTGAATTGTAGAAAAACCGAGTTTACCTCTTCCATCTACACGCTGGTTTCGCAACTCAATAAAATGACGAGGAACAGGCTTATCACCAACTGGGGAGAAAGAAACTATATCGTTAGCTATACACATGAACAATTCTTTTCGCATTCGGAATCGCCGCAAGAAGTGTGGCGGGTACTTTGAGTTTTCTACAAAGTAATCATTCAGCAACTGTTGTCCTGCACCAAGTCAATCTCTTGGAATATGAACACGAGTCTAAGGGGTAGAAGATTCCCCATTTTCGACCAAATCAATAAAATCGCCCATTATAGTAATAAGTTCTTCATCGTCGGAGTTATTCATAAACAACTCCGGTCGAGTGTACGTGTTAGCACTCGACGGAAATGGAAAAGACATGATGATTTTAGATATATAAATGTGTGTTTTATGTTTATATGAGTGTTTTTATGTATAAAATAAGATATGTAAAGATGTTATATATATAAATGATAAAAAAGGACCAAAAGTGAAAATGTGTAAGAAAATCAAATATGGCCGTTAGAGGGACCATTTGTGTCAATTTTTTGAAAAATTTGCCTTATGACCTTTACATTCAAAGTAAAAAAACAAACAAACAAACAAACGAACACGCTCCTCTTCGTCTCTGCAGGGACGGACGAGCAAGAACGGAAGCGAGGACGAGTCACACCTAACGGCGGTGTGCACTCGTCCTCCATACATGAACGAGTGGGGGAACGAACCAAAACGAAGGCACTGTGATTGCTCTTAGTTATTAAACCATGTTCTATTTGAGAGGCCTCTAGTTGTTGTAGTTCTTGATCAGCTAATAGCCTAATACTATTATATATATTAGTTGTGTTTGCCTTTTATTTGAATACGAACAAGATGATGTCTTTCATAAAACACTTTCAAATACAGCTAGAGCTTATCAAATCAGCTACAAATAACTTTACTTATGACCATTGTATCGGAAAAGGGGGATTCGGGAATGTATATAAGGCAGAACTCGCCCTTTCCAAGGGGCAAACCGTGGTTGCCTTAAAGCGCTTAGATCGTGTTTTGGACAAGGTGACCCTGAGTTTTGGAAGGAGGTCATTATACTTTCTCAGTACAGACATGAGAACATCGTTTCTCTATTAGGGTTCTGTGATGATAGCGGAGAAAAGATTCTTGTGTACGAGTACGCCGCTAGGAGAAGTCTAGACTTGTATCTTGATAAAGATGAACTAACATGGGTTCGACGCCTTCATATTTGTATTGGAGCGGCTCGTGGACTGGCATACCTTCATGGTTCTGTTGGGATACAACAATAACGTGTATTGCATCGTGATATTAAAAGTTCAAACATTTTGTTAGATGAAGATTGGAATGCGAGAATCTCGGATTTGGGTCTATCCAAATATGGTCCTGCTAACCAACAATACACATTTCTTGTCTCCAATGCAGTAGGCACAATCGGTTATTGTGATCCGTTGTATGTAGAGACTGGAATCTGATGTTTATTCTTTTGGAGTGGTGTTATTTGAAGTATTTTGTGGCAGGTAGTGCATTAACAGGATTGGTACGACAGTTTTACGAACAGAACAAAATAGATGAGATTGTTTATAGTAATATCAAAGATGAAATGAATCCAGATTCACTGAGGGCCTTTACAGAGATTGCTTATCAATGTTTGAATCGAGACCGAGAAAACCGAAGTTGTGAATGTTTGAATCGAGACCGAGAAAACCGAAGTTGTGAAGATACTTGAAAATGCACTAAATTAAAGTAATTTATTTACCAAATACTAGCAATTCCGCAGGCTTATATATTTTTTGGACGTTATTTAATGATTTTTATAGTCATTCTTTTAGGTGGTAATCTTATCTTAATATATTATTAACCAATCAAACTCAATTTCATGAAATTGACTTCCGCTTATGTCATCATTTAATTTAATTATAAATTAAAAATTCTAATAATCATTATCCAAATATATTATTATATTAGTACTTATATTAATATTTGTAGAAAATGTCTCATTAATTTACACTTTTTGTTTTCCATTTATAATTTATACTTTTTAGCCCCGAATACTTAATTTATATTTATTTTTAGCCATCAACTTGAGAAGATTTATTTAAAATTTTAAATCATTTAAGTAATTAAAAAAATTTCAACATATGAAATATTGTCTACAAAAAATTATTTAAAAAACTAATGATTTATTAACCAATCAAATCACTCAATTTTATCAAATTGACTCACGTTTATGTTATTATTTAATTTAATTATAAATTAGTTTCCTGGTTGCCTGGTTGGTAGTTGAGGTAGCATGTTCCCCTAAACTTGTTTGGGATTGCATCAAAAACATCGCGAAGTGAAAACCGGTGACTCGGCCTTCGTTTGATGAGGTTTTTCTTGTGTCACGAGTCACGACACAAGTTTTTTTCTAACCTTTTTGGAATCTTAGCAGTAAAGGTTTCGGATAGTATCTAGATTGTTTTTCTTTCACGTTGAATATCTAAATTATTGTAATTGTACCTTGTATTTTTGATCACTGGTAATTTGCTAGTGATCCTTATTATATACATATACTTCTGTTGCCGTTAAAAAAAAAAAATCCTAATAATCATTATCAAAATATATTATTTTATTAGTATTCATATTAATATGTGTAGAAAAAGTCTCATTAAATTCAAACATTTTTGTTTTTCATCAATAATTTACACTTTTTAATTTACACTTTTTAGCCCTGAATACTTAATTTATATTTATTTTAGTCATCAACTTGAGAAGATTTTTTAAAACTTTTAATCATTTAATTAACTAAAAAATTTAAAACATATGAAATATTATGTACAAAAATTATTTTAAATGATGAAATACAATATATATGTTGAATGCTCTAGAAGTATATCCTTTTAAATTTGTTTTTACATACATTTTTTACATTTAAATTTATATTTTTAATAATTATCTTATTTTTAAAATGTCATAAACAATTCGCGTAATCACATCTTTCGATAATTTTGACTTTTCTTGACTTTTGTAAAACATAGAAATTCATGATAGATTATGATAAGATATGAATATGTGTGTGTAGTGTGTGTTTTGAGAGAGAATTGGGTGAAAGGGGTGTTTGGATAAAAATGTGTCAAAATGGTTTAAGGCTCGAAGGGTTGAATACAATGAGGTGGAAGGGTATTTATACATGAAATCCTAATTTCACTAATACCCCTTCCACATATAAGAAAATTACAATTCAACAACATAAATTATATTTCTAACAACTTTTATTATATAAATAAATATAGATTTACACATATAAATATCAATGTCGACTACATAACTAAAGATAAATATTAGCCTAAATATAATAGGAATCACAGAACATGGGACGATCACAGAACAAAGTTTACAACAGAGGGTTACTTGAATACTAAATCCAAATCAATATAAACTCTCTTCAAGATTCATTCTATAACTAAAAGAAGAGGTTGGCTATACACTTGTCACTACTAAGAGCCCTTTTTGTGCCTAAAATTCTTCTTTTTTCTAGATTTTTTTTTCTTATTAAATAAATAATTATATTTAAAACTCTATCATAAATCTTTTTCTATCAAAACAAATCTTTTTAAATTTTAAAGATATTATCCTTAAAACTATTCCAAAAAGTTATTATATATACAAACTAAATTTTTATTTATCATTCTCTCCTTCCTATCTTTAAAAAAAAAATCACGGTCATATATATTTTCAACAAAAAAAATATACAATTTTTTTAATATCACTTTAATTTTATTTTTGGTATTTCGTTCATGTTTGTTCATTATTTAATATTGAATTGTTATGTTATTGTTATTTTTCTATCTCCTTTAATTTAAAAGGTTTTATTCTTTTATATTTATTTTGTTCATGTTTGCTCATTAATTTATTTTGCTCACTATTTACATCTTTTTTTTTTAAATTTAAAATATGACATATATGTAACATCTGTCAGTTTTGACCGTTTGACTTTTTACGTAATTTGACTAACAACTTAAATTATTAATGTAACTTAAATTATTAATGTAAATGTTTGTATTTGTAATTAAATGATTAATGTAACTTAAAATTAATTAACTTAAAATTAATTAACTTAAAATTAATTAACTTAAAATTAATTAACTTAAAATTAATTAACTTAAAATTAATTAACTTAAAATTAATTAACTTAAAATTAATTAACTTAAAATTAATTAACTTAAAATTAATTAACTTAAAATTAATTAACTTAAAATTAATTAACTTAAAATTAATTAACTTAAAATTAATTAACTTAAAATTAATTAACTTAAAATTAATTAACTTAAAATTAATTAACTTAAAATTAATTAACTTAAAATTAATTAACTTAAAATTAATTAACTTAAAATTAATTAACTTAAAATTAATTAACTTAAAATTAATTAACTTAAAATTAATTAACTTAAAATTAATTAACTTAAAATTAATTAACTTAAAATTAATTAACTTAAAATTAATTAACTTAAAATTAATTAACTTAAAATTAATTAACTTAAAATTAATTAACTTAAAATTAATTAACTTAAAATTAATTAACTTAAAATTAATTAACTTAAAATTAATTAACTTAAAATTAATTAACTTAAAATTAATTAACTTAAAATTAATTAACTTAAAATTAATTAACTTAAAATTAATTAACTTAAAATTAATTAACTTAAAATTAATTAACTTAAAATTAATTAACTTAAAATTAATTAACTTAAAATTAATTAACTTAAAATTAATTAACTTAAAATTAATTAACTTAAAATTAATTAACTTAAAATTAATTAACTTAAAATTAATTAACTTAAAATTAATTAACTTAAAATTAATTAACTTAAAATTAATTAACTTAAAATTAATTAACTTAAAATTAATTAACTTAAAATTAATTAACTTAAAATTAATTAACTTAAAATTAATTAACTTAAAATTAATTAACTTAAAATTAATTAACTTAAAATTAATTAACTTAAAATTAATTAACTTAAAATTAATTAACTTAAAATTAATTAACTTAAAATTAATTAACTTAAAATTAATTAACTTAAAATTAATTAACTTAAAATTAATTAACTTAAAATTAATTAACTTAAAATTAATTAACTTAAAATTAATTAACTTAAAATTAATTAACTTAAAATTAATTAACTTAAAATTAATTAACTTAAAATTAATTAACTTAAAATTAATTAACTTAAAATTAATTAACTTAAAATTAATTAACTTAAAATTAATTAACTTAAAATTAATTAACTTAAAATTAATTAACTTAAAATTAATTAACTTAAAATTAATTAACTTAAAATTAATTAACTTAAAATTAATTAACTTAAAATTAATTAACTTAAAATTAATTAACTTAAAATTAATTAACTTAAAATTAATTAACTTAAAATTAATTAACTTAAAATTAATTAACTTAAAATTAATTAACTTAAAATTAATTAACTTAAAATTAATTAACTTAAAATTAATTAACTTAAAATTAATTAACTTAAAATTAATTAACTTAAAATTAATTAACTTAAAATTAATTAACTTAAAATTAATTAACTTAAAATTAATTAACTTAAAATTAATTAACTTAATATTAATGTACGTAATTTGACTAACAACTTAAATTATTAATGTAACTTAAATTATTAATGTAAATGTTTGTTTTGAGACATTATGACTGGTGATGTACTCGACGGGTCAAATTATCGACTTATTGTGTGAAACGATATTAGACGGCAAGTGAATTTAATTAGAAATGTAGACGGATCAACCGTGGATCTAACCCAAGACCCATAACCCACACCCATGACCCAACCTTACCCTCCCAACTCTTCCATCCTCCTCCACCCATTTCATTTCTATCTTCTCCTTCTCTCTCTTCTCAAGAACACACACAAACACATACCTCTCTCTCTCTCTAGATTTCTATCACATTTATTGAATTTTAAGCAAGATTAAAACTAGAATAATAATCATCATCATCTTTTAAACATCATATCAAAAGTTTGAGCTTCAAGGTGCAAGAAATCTTCACTTTCGGGTCAAAAACGGGTTTTTAACACTTTGATGAAGGCTTTGGTAAGTCAAATCTATTTCAAATTAATCATTTTATGTTTGTAATCATGTTCCTAAAGCAAACCCATGAGTTTCTTGGTCAAAATCGGGTTCAAGCTTCAATTAGGTCAAAATTAGGGTTTTGGTTGATTTAGGGGTATGATTTGGTCTTTGATTGTGTTATAAAAGAGTTCGGATGATGGGTTTTGGTCAAATCATGTTAGTAACATGTTTGGTAGCTTCAAAATGATTCCAAAATAGTTAAAAACGAATTGGGGTGGATTTTGATGTCAAAAACCCGTTTTTTTTTTCCTGATCTGGGCTTGGTCTCGCCGAGCCCAATGTGACTTTCGGGTCAAAAACGGGTCTTTAACACTTTGATGAAGGCTTTGGTAAGTCAAATCTATTTCAAATTAATCATTTTATGTTTGTAATCATGTTCCTAAAGCAAACCCATGAGTTTCTTGGTCAAAATCGGGTTCAAGCTTCAATTAGGTCAAAATTAGGGTTTTGGTTGATTTAGGGGTATGATTTGGTCTTTGATTGTGTTATAAAAGAGTTCGGATGATGGGTTTTGGTCAAATCATGTTAGTAACATGTTTGGTAGCTTCAAAATGATTCCAAAATAGTTAAAAACGAATTGGGGTGGATTTTGATGTCAAAAACCCGTTTTTTTTTTCCTGATCTGGGCTTGGTCTCGCCGAGCCCAATGTTGGGCTTGTCGATATTGAGTTCCAGAATGAAAAATGCAGATTTTGGTGTCTTGGTGATGGGCTTGTCGAGCCCAATGTTGGGCTCGTCGATATCGTGAGGCAGAATGAGTCAATCTTAAAATAAACATAACTTTCAAACCGTAACTCCGTTTTTGACATATGACCTATTGTTGGAATCGTATGAGAGTCTACTTTCTCATAGTATCATTCATTTAGGATGAATCTTTCCCCATTTCTAAAAATGTCGAGTCAAAGTGTCTTGTTCATACTCGGGAAAGTCATTGAAGCGTTTGTGGGTTTGTAACTTGACTTAAACTTGCTAGACCGACTTGTTTAGGGTTTTAAAGTTGACATTGATGGTATTGTGATATACATTGATAGGTTGTGGACACGTAGCGGTTATTGAACGTTTATAACTCGTTATTAACTCATTGTTGTTGCTTGGAAACCAAGGTGAGTTCCGTAGCTCCCTACTCGATTGATATTCGGGCTGAAAAGTGCACACATACGTGTTTGATTGTTTGATTGACTTATTGATGGCTCGATTGGTTTGTTTGATTTATTATGCATTCGTTTATGATTATATATTGTGATTAGGATAGTTGTACATACATGGAAGACGATGATGCCTTTAAAGAGTTGTAGATGTGGTGGGAAGGCTGCGGGTGACCCTATATATAAGCATCTATAATTCTTTAAATGTAAAGTCGTATGAAGTGTATGTGCATTGGGTTTTGGTTGATTTAGGGGTATGATTTGGTCTTTGATTGTGTTATAAAAGAGTTCGGATGATGGGTTTTGGTCAAATCATGTTAGTAACATGTTTGGTAGCTTCAAAATGATTCCAAAATAGTTAAAAACGAATTGGGGTGGATTTTGATGTCAAAAACCCGTTTTTTTTTTCCTGATCTGGGCTTGGTCTCGCCGAGCCCAATGTTGGGCTTGTCGATATTGAGTTCCAGAATGAAAAATGCAGATTTTGGTGTCTTGGTGATGGGCTTGTCGAGCCCAATGTTGGGCTTGTCGATATTGAGTTCCAGAATGAAAAATGCAGATTTTGGTGTCTTGGTGATGGGCTTGTCGAGCCCAATGTTGGGCTTGTCGATATTGAGTTCCAGAATGAAAAATGCAGATTTTGGTGTCTTGGTGATGGGCTTGTCGAGCCCAATGTTGGGCTTGTCGATATTGAGTTCCAGAATGAAAAATGCAGATTTTGGTGTCTTGGTGATGGGCTTGTCGAGCCCAATGTTGGGCTTGTCGATATTGAGTTCCAGAATGAAAAATGCAGATTTTGGTGTCTTGGTGATGGGCTTGTCGAGCCCAATGTTGGGCTCGTCGATATCGGGTTCCAGAATGAAAAATGCAGATTTTGGTGTCTTGGTGATGGTATTGTGATATACATTGATAGGTTGTGGACACGTAGCGGTTATTGAACGTTTATAACTCGTTATTAACTCATTGTTGTTGCTTGGAAACCAAGGTGAGTTCCGTAGCTCCCTACTCGATTGATATTCGGGCTGAAAAGTGCACACATACGTGTTTGATTGTTTGATTGACTTATTGATGGCTCGATTGGTTTGTTTGATTTATTATGCATTCGTTTATGATTATATATTGTGATTAGGATAGTTGTACATACATGGAAGACGATGATGCCTTTAAAGAGTTGTAGATGTGGTGGGAAGGCTGCGGGTGACCCTATATATAAGCATCTATAATTCTTTAAATGTAAAGTCGTATGAAGTGTATGTGCATTGGGTTTTGGTTGAGTTGATGGATATTGGATATGATGACTTGTGTATGAACTTGGGGAAACCGATCTATGGGAGTCGGTTGGATGCATGACTTGTGGTTGAACTGGGGAGACCGAATTATGGGAGTCGGTTGGTGAACTGTTCGATGTCATTGGGATGACATGTGGACACTTACACTTATACGTCTATGGTGCGGGACGCACGCATAGACACTTTATTTGTGTGGGATGCACACAGACTATGAGTATATAGACGTATATACATCGATAATTTTGAATTGTCACATCGGTAATTGGGATGACACGTGGACACTTACACTTATACGTCTATGGTGCGGGACGCACGCATAGACACTTTATTTGTGCGGGACGCACACAGACTCCAAGTATGTAGTCACGCATACTTGCATTTGATGATTGTTGACAGACACACAGGATATACACTCATACATTGCTTGGTCACGTCTCAAGCACATATACTTTATGCATCCTTATTGTTTCGCATATTCTTTGATATTGACATCACTTATGTATGATTGTGACACGCATCCTTCATCATTGTTGATACACTATTGGCTTGTTATGTAACGAGGTTTACTATCAGTTTACCTATTTTGGTTGACCTTGTGCCTTGTAAAGGCTACTACCTTGTGCCTTGTAAAGGCTACTTGTAAGACATTACTTACTTTTCTTTATACATATCATGATTGTTGACGATGGTTCCATGTGATCCATCACTACGAACTCACCAACCTAGTGTTGATTTTGTTTAGTGCATTTTTCAGGTATTCGTCTGAAATTTGGATACTGCTAGGGTTTAGACTGGGACTCTCGTGGATCCGTGATCCGTTTGCCCACTTAGGGTTTATGCTTAGAACCTTATGGATTTAGTTGTATTGTCTTGCCTTGAATCTCGTTTATGACTTCTTGTTTACTTTGCATCGTGTACCTTATTTGTTGGTTTGGGTTCACCGAATCCTTTTTATTCATGTAGTTTATGTTCTACGATAATTCCACTGTGTGCTATATAATTTCAGTGATATCCCGGGCCCAGCTTGGGGTGTTACAGAATGGTGGCCCATGCAAGTCG
Source organism: Erigeron breviscapus (assembly GCA_034093135.1). Taxonomy (NCBI): domain Eukaryota; kingdom Viridiplantae; phylum Streptophyta; class Magnoliopsida; order Asterales; family Asteraceae; genus Erigeron; species Erigeron breviscapus. Next base: position 90,394,049 of record CM067174.1, on the reverse strand, counting down.
TAGAGAATTAGGGACCTAGACTACGGCTTAAGTAAAAACTCTTCATATAGCATGCATGGTTAGGAATTTTGTGTGCAACGTGAAATTGTATGAACCTTGAAAAGTGTACATTGTGAGTTCGTAGACAAGACCATTTATGTGATGACTTGAGTACAATGTGATGACTTGAGTACAATGTGATGAACGTGTGATGAGTACAATGTGGTTAACGTGTACATTGATTTGAACCTGATTGTGGTTGACTTGGATTGTTGTTGTTGATTGGTGATAGTTTGATGATTTAGGGCAAAATGAAGTTATGGCATTAACATGGTATAATAATATTGTGGCAACCCTAAAAGAGCCTGATCAACTAATTTATGGCACCCGGTATTATAACAAGTCAATGACATCACGGATTGCACATGTTTGGCTTAGAGTATAATAAGGAACCGACATGCTTAATAGGAGTTGGTTGGGTGGAGGATTAGCCGCTGGTACACCCTGTATACATACCCGGTCAATAACTAGAGGGCATATCGGATTTGGATTATACTTTAACCCGCTTGTTTAGTTGCTTGTTTGTGTGATGTGTTGAACATGAGTATTGGCTATGATAATAGACAACTATTATGAATTAAGCATGAGAAAATGATAGACAATTGTTGTAAACTTAATATGATGGCATGATAGGTAACGATCCCCTTAGAACATTAGTACTCTTGCCTTAGCAAAATGATATGAATTTTGTATATTATGTCGGCATGAGAGCATTAACTACTTGTGTGACTAACACGTGAGCATTTTGAGGCTAACTTTCGGGTCAAAGTGTTGCTTGCTTTATAGAAAATGGCGGGGTCGAGAGGAGTATGACTAACCATAGCGATGAGCCAGATTTGGCAACTGTGATCGCCCAAGCGGTCTCAAATGCCATACCCACTATTGTTGCCCAAGAAAGACACAATGGTGTTGACCTACTGACTTCTTCCGTGAGAGGATAAGGTAAAGTAACAAGAACTTTAAACACTGATTCATTATGTAACTTACATGCAAGATTTTCCGATGCTTTCGAGTCCATATGTGCCAATGTTATGGCAGCCATTAACTTCAAGATGTGCAAGTTCAGAGCATCCAGCTGCAACTGCTTCTAATCCCTTGTCACTCAGAAAATAGCAATCACTAAGCATTAAACTCTTCAACATTTTACATCCCTTCCCGATGGCACAAAGACTCCTGCTAAGCCAATAAATACACATAGTTAGAACACCTAAGATACCTAACTTTTTCTTTCCTCATACTTCAGGGATTTCAGAAGCAATATCATATGAAACTAATACCAAACTTAATTCACAATTCAACACAAGTAATATGTTGTTCTTAGAATCCGGTGAAGTAGAAAATGCTCATGTTCATCACATATTTAAGTGTGAAGACAAATAAATCTGTCTTTAATAAAAATTTCCGGAGAAAAGAAAAAGAAAATGATGCATATAATAGGAGGTATATCATAAGAAAAAATGGCCATGAATGAGAAGCATATAAAAACAAGGAAACTAACTTGTCGATAAATCTCTGGAAACTGTACAGCGCTAACGACTCCAGTGACAAACAAAAGAAACCAACAGCAGTCAAAGCCTCATCAGTGACATTAATGCATTGCAAGCTCAGATTTTTCAGAAGAGAACATCCTTTTGCAACCGCAAGCACCCCTTCGTTGTGGACAAATTCAGAGTCTAATGATAGGGTCTCAAGGGAACTACAATGAGACCCTACAGCTTCTAATGACATGTCAGTTATTTTTGCACATGCAGCAACACCGAGCCATTTCAAAGTCTTGCCACATCCTAAAGCTAACTCAACCAAACCAGTGTCAGTTAAACCTTCACAAAATCGTAAATTTAGTACTTCAAGTTGCCTGCAACACTTTCCAATAGCTACTAGACCTTGATCTCCTACATAGCAACCCTATTGCAGAGAATTAAAAGACTACAAATTACTTGATATTCAAAACTTTATCTGTTTCTTTAGGTAAAACAGACATTTACATCCAATAAATTTAATATGTAAAGTATTACCTGTAGGTCCAACGATTTCAAGAATCTACACTTCTCAGCTACAGATGTTAGGCCAGCACTTGTTGCATTGGAGCACCATATTAGGCTCAATTTCTCAAGTTTGCTAAACCCATCAGCAACAGCAGTCAAAGCCTCATCAGTGACATTAATGCATTGCAAGCTCAGATTTTTCAGAAGAGAACATCCTTTTGCAACCGCAAGCACCCCTTCGTTGTGGACAAATTCAGAGTCTAATGATAGGGTCTCAAGGGAACTACAATGAGACCCTACAGCTTCTAATGACATGTCAGTTATTTTTGCACATGCAGCAACACCGAGCCATTTCAAAGTCTTGCCACATCCTAAAGCTAACTCAACCAAACCAGTGTCAGTTAAACCTTCACAAAATCGTAAATTTAGTACTTCAAGTTGCCTGCAACACTTTCCAATAGCTACTAGACCTTGATCTCCTACATAGCAACCCTATTGCAGAGAATTAAAAGACTACAAATTACTTGATATTCAAAACTTTATCTGTTTCTTTAGGTAAAACAGACATTTACATCCAATAAATTTAATATGTAAAGTATTACCTGTAGGTCCAACGATTTCAAGAATCTACACTTCTCAGCTACAGATGTTAGGCCAGCACTTGTTGCATTGGAGCACCATATTAGGCTCAATTTCTCAAGTTTGCTAAACCCATCAGCAACAGCAGTCAAAGCCTCATCAGTGACATTAATGCATTGCAAGCTCAGATTTTTCAGAAGAGAACATCCTTTTGCAACCGCAAGCACCCCTTCGTTGTGGACAAATTCAGAGTCTAATGATAGGGTCTCAAGGGAACTACAATGAGACCCTACAGCTTCTAATGACATGTCAGTTATTTTTGCACATGCAGCAACACCGAGCCATTTCAAAGTCTTGCCACATCCTAAAGCTAACTCAACCAAACCAGTGTCAGTTAAACCTTCACAAAATCGTAAATTTAGTACTTCAAGTTGCCTGCAACACTTTCCAATAGCTACTAGACCTTGATCTCCTACATAGCAACCCTATTGCAGAGAATTAAAAGACTACAAATTACTTGATATTCAAAACTTTATCTGTTTCTTTAGGTAAAACAGACATTTACATCCAATAAATTTAATATGTAAAGTATTACCTGTAGGTCCAACGATTTCAAGAATCTACACTTCTCAGCTACAGATGTTAGGCCAGCACTTGTTGCATTGGAGCACCATATTAGGCTCAATTTCTCAAGTTTGCTAAACCCATCAGCAACAGCAGTCAAACCAGCATCTGATATACAATATGAATCGGATTCACTAGCTCCAGCCTCACTTCTCTCGGGCAGAAAGTGAAGCCTAACCGACGAAAGAGCAGAGTGGCTAGCATTGCGCCTTCTTCCCTGAATCCAGTGGAGACAAATTACTATGAATGAACAGATTCAACCCGAGTCTGTAAACTCATTAGATATTACAAATCACATAACTAACTCATACAGCCGAAGCTCAAGAAGCAAAGACGATAAGTAATGATATGCAATCTGCTGGAATGTTTTAAAATTCACAATTTTCAGCACACTGATTGTGTACTTCTTAACAAATTGTGTAAAGCAACTCAAGACTTATGCTACTACTGATGATCTGGGTAACTGAGCTCAAGTATATGATATGCATGTTTTCTGATATGAAACGCAGAATTAGGCAACAAGCATTTCATTATGTTGCCACTTGGGTATAATATGATGTAAACAATGTGTAAAAACTACGTAAACTATTTTACTCAGTCCTGGTTATTTGGTCATTTCTTGTTGTAAGAGCAGTATTAGGGATTCTTAAAATCATGGTAGCAATCGCACTAGCGGAAAGAAAATGGAAGGATCAAGAATCTTCAATTATCAAAAAGGATTATATACCGAGACCCGAGTATGCGAGTATCTTTTGGTTGTATCAATGTAAATCCCTTGAAACACTAGGATTATCTTATGATGCAAGAAGTTCAAACTACTTAATAGTTCCTTGCTGTTAATGATCTATAGAAAAGTGCCAAGTCTTTGAGTAAATATCCTTTTATTAATTGAATCAGCTTTTAAGTCTGAAATCCTCTGGCACTTAACGTCCTATTATACTGATGATAAAGACCCATACTTCCCATTATTGATTTACATATCCTATTGCTTGCATTTTTTTAAGCTTTAAGTAATGAAAAGTTTTTATAGTTAGACAGTGTAAATCCAGTAATTTACTAAAAAGCACGCGCTTTTGGTTGTATTAGATCAGGAGTAGGACTCTGTAATGGTTGCAAATCTTACATAAGTTGGTGTGATCCCACAACACCCCATTCCCCCTCTATTCATATAAATAAAACATAAGACGACCAACCAGAAATTGCCACATCACCCTCTATTAATCGCTCGAAAAAAAGTGACATGCCATCTCTCTCTCATCATCCCTACACCACCACCACCAACAGCCGCTATATATATCAGCTTTCAAAGCTACCCCAATAACCTGTCTGCCATTGGTGCATTATGCAGTTAGTTTTTGAAAAATCTGGTTTTATTACTTCATATTGAGACCAAAGTTACATACTTTCTTTTTTTAATATACTAGATTACTAGTAAAGTCTTAAGTAAAATGCCGAACCATTTCCTGATCTCAATTAACTCCAACAAACCACACTACACGTCCAGTCGTCCACATCTAGTATAACTTACTCACTAATAATAATTTAAAACATAACTTATCTTTACTTATAGTCGTATACCTCTAACCCAAACAAAATAATACTTGTACTTTACATATACCAAATAAGAAGAAAATATATTTCCAACCCCAAAAATACCCTCCACATTTCATTATTGGTGTTTAGCCTATCCTATTTTCAAGCCAACTTCTTTAATTGGGTTTGGCTTATATTGAATAAAATCCCAATTTAATTTGTGACTTATTTTCTATCTTATGAACTTATTATCATGATGATTTAAAAAAACTGAAATAAAAGGTCAAAAATGGTTTAATTTAACTTGTCCCAAAAATGATTATCCTCGTACAGAAATGCCTGGTCATAATAATTCACTAATTTCCAAAAAAAAAACTTAAACCAACATAAACAAAATCTAAAAAAGCAACCTAATTTCGATACAAAAACACAAAAAATCTATATATACAAGACTTACGAAATCAACAGGGAGCGAAACAGACAGTCTTTCATCGATATAAACATTAGTGACATTAGGAAATCGGCGAGCGAGAAGGTGAACGAGTGCATCAGGGCTTCCAGACGCGCCGATTCGGATCGTGTCGCGGCTGAATCGCTCGAGGGTCAGCCAGCGGTGGCAAACCAGAGAGCATGCGTCGCGGCTTGATTTGGAATCGAGGTTGCGAAAGATTTCGAGGATCAGCTCGTCGGGTAAGATTGTGTTGATCAAATCATGATGGCCTCTCATGATGGGTTATAGAGATGGATGATTTGAGAGATTGGCGGTTTAATAAGAGGAGGTTGAAGAAGAAGAAGATGATGATGATGTAGGATATATATCGATTTATAGATTTAGATAGTTTTGTTTTTTGAGAGAGTTGGAAGGGGAGAGAAAGAACATGTTTTGCTTTTTTATAAGTGTTTCGATGAGGTGTGTTTTAATTATGGGAAACGACGTGTACACTACTTTATAAAGCATGTTTAGTAGATCACCTTCCTTTAATTATTTTGATTTTATTGATATGAACAAAATTAGTATTTTGATCTGTTTGGTTTTTATGGTATGATTTGGTTTATATGAATAACAAGAATGGAACTTTATATAATGTGATACGTTCATCATGACTGGATGACTGGTGAAAAAAACGAACAGATAAACATAATCATATGAGATTTTCTTATTAATATTATTCAAAAACGATCGATTTTCTTACTCAAAGGTACTTATTTAATAGGGTTATTGTCACTTTCATTTTTGAATATTTTGTAGCCAACCCTATCGTTTTCACAATATGGAACTGTCACTGATTGAGATTGGTGGTTAATTTATGGATTGGTTTGATTTTAGATGTTGATAATTTTGATGGTAGTGTGTCAACACGACGTGATGACTCCGTGTAAATAATACAGAAGTAGCCTAAGTAACTAATATGAATCATTTAGGTTGGTGATGTTATGAATTAAAGTCAAGTGATGTTAAACCCATTAACGTGTGATGTCTCATTTGGTGTGGGTGTATTTATTGATCCCGACAACTCACTTGTCGGTAACACTATTATTTTTTCGAAGAAAACATACCCAGGTTTGTAGGGGTGTTCATCAAACCGTCAAACCGGACCAAACCGAGGTACTTGGATTGGTTTGGTTGGATTGAGTTGCTAAAGTCTGGTCCGACGGTTTAAGTTTTGAAAAACCCGGTTTCTTGGTCCGGTTACGGTTTGAGCAAAGAACAAACCGTCAAAACCGGACCGGGCCGAAATATATATATGTATATATATTTTTCTTACTAACAACATATGATTTTGTCTCTTGTTTTACTTTTTGCAAATGGACATATCGAATATCAGAAGTATTTGTCACAAAAGCTTTCTTTAATTTACAAAGCATAATGCTTAACTATCAACATAGAATGCTTTGCAATGATACAATATAAAAGCATATTAGTAATGCATAATGGTGATCTTACTGCAATTTTTTTTGGATTTGCAATGGATAAAATATAGAAGCATATTAGAAATGCATAATGGTGATCTTACTGTAATTTTTTTGATAGACATGATATATATAACCTGAAAGGTCTATGCAATTACGATATATATATATATATATAAAGTTTAGTGTTTTGATTTTATTATATTTTCTTATGTTATGTAGTAACTAGTAATAAGAATTAATTTTTTATTATTATTAATCATAGATTTGGTATTGCATGTTGTGAAATAAAAGAAAATTAAAACTAGAAACCGTCAAACCGGCCAAACCGGACCGACATACATGGTTTGGTTTGGTCAGCTTAGACAACACACTTGGTCTAATTTGGTTTGATACATATTGAAACCGGAAATGTCGGTTTAGTTTGAAGTTTAGTCAAAACCAGACCAAACCAGACCACGAACACCCCTAGTTAAGTTGATTTAATTTTTCAGACAAAATAGCATCTCATTGTTAGCCCTAGATTGATGGTTGATCTTTATCATTTTTGAAATAAAACTTCAAATGAACAATTCTTCACACATGGACTTTACTTATAATATTATATTCTTAATATATTGTTCGCGCGACGTCCGACTTTTCCGGAAAGTTTGACTTGCAATGTGGGCCGTTTGATTCCGTTGACTTTAGATCTGGGCCTTTGATTCTCGAATATCCAAGGCCGTTGGATCAAGTCTAAGATTAAATCTCAACCGTTTATTATTTAAGTTCTCGAATATCCTTGGTCGTTAGATCAAGTGTCAGATTAAATCTAAGCCATCTATTCTCGAATTTCCAAGACCGTTGGATCTAGATGGTTAATTAATTTTCATCCGTTGGATTTGTATTCTAACTGCGGGTCTATCGTATCATAACTGCTGCGTTTTACAGGATTAGTACCCTTTTTACTTTTTGCAAATGGACATATCGAATATCAGAAGTATTTGTCACAAAAGCTTTCTTTAATTTACAAAGCATAATGCTTAACTATCAACATAGAATGCTTTGCAATGATACAATATAAAAGCATATTAGTAATGCATAATGGTGATCTTACTGCAATTTTTTTTGGATTTGCAATGGATAAAATATAGAAGCATATTAGAAATGCATAATGGTGATCTTACTGTAATTTTTTTGATAGACATGATATATATAACCTGAAAGGTCTATGCAATTACGATATATATATATATATATAAAGTTTAGTGTTTTGATTTTATTATATTTTCTTATGTTATGTAGTAACTAGTAATAAGAATTAATTTTTTATATATATATATATATATATATATATATATATATATATATATATATATATATATATATATATATATATATATATATATATATATATATATATATATATATATATATATATATATATATATATATATATATATATATATATATATATATATATATATATATATATATATATATATATATATATATATATATATATATATATATATATATATATATATATATATATATATATATATATATATATATATATATATATATATATATATATATATATATATATATATATATATATATATATATATATATATATATATATATATATATATATATATATATATATATATATATATATATATATATATATATATATATATATATATATATATATATATATATATATATATATATATATATATATATATATATATATATATATATATATATATATATATATATATATATATATATATATATATATATATATATATATATATATATATATATATATATATATATATATATATATATATATATATATATATATATATATATATATATATATATATATATATATATATATATATATATATATATATATATATATATATATATATATATATATATATATATATATATATATATATATATATATATATATATATATATATATATATATATATATATATATATATATATATATATATATATATATATATATATATATATATATATATATATATATATATATATATATATATATATATATATATATATATATATATATATATATATATATATATATATATATATATATATATATATATATATATATATATATATATATATATATAGATATGGATCTAGATGGTTAATTAATTTTCATCCATTGGATTTGTATTCTAACTGCGGGTCTATCGTATCATAACTGCTGCGTTTTACAGGATTAGTACCCTTTTTACTTTTTGCTGAGGAGTTTCTAATATGTGTGTTATATGGTGGTTTCATATTGACCAAGTCAAATTTCGCCTACAAAAAAGGAGGAAACTGATTTTTTTACAACCATCTTTAAATTGCCTATATATACCACACGTTGGTTACATTAAACACACTTTATTTCGACAATACTTATTTTAGCACATTGTTTTAAACAAAATGTCGACTACATGTGATACTGGTAATTCGAATAATGGATCGTCTATGCATGTTGATTCTGTTGTGGTTGGGAGTTGTCGTGATGACAACAAGATTCTTCTTAAACCAATGAAGGATCAAAGAATCGAAGAGGAGTTTGAGGATACTCTGTTTGCAAACTACGAGAATATATCTTATTTATTTGAAGAAGTTGGCCGCTATATTTCGACTGAGTTTGAACACATACCGTCAAATTTTAAGAAGTATGTCAGGGATAACACAATTATTTAGTGGCGGTGGGATAAAGATTTTGGTCTCTCTGAGGAGCAGGTTTATTGCATAATTTAATTTTGTTTTGCATTTGACACTTTTAATTTGTTTACGATATTATTTAATTTACTCTTCTTTTTATAGTGTTTGTCTTTCTGAGGATCAAGTATATAGCACTTTTTTATTATATTGTTTGAGTTTTACACTTTTAAGTTGTTTACGATTGTGTTTAATATAATTTTCGTTTTATGGTGTATACTTGTATTTTCCGGCTTCGAATTTGGACATTCACTTTTACATTAAGATATCTGAACATATTCAAGCTTAAGATATTATTTAATTTACTCTTTTTTTTATGGTGTATCAGTGGTTTGTTTCGGGTTCTAAGTTGGACATTCATTTTGACATGAAGATATCAAAACATATTCAGGCTGAAGATGGTTACATTGGTCAAGTTGTTGCTGACTACAATTTAAATTTTTTACTCTATAAAGCTGAAATATTTTTATCATCGAAGTTTGATTGTATAACATCGAATAGTCTACAAGAAGTTTGGCACCAAGACTTTTGGAAATGGGAATGCAATGAGTCTGTTTTCCTTTCAGATGATGAGGTAAATTAAATTTTATTTACTAGGATTTAAATATTAAAAACTATTGAACCAGTTTTTTATAACGCCAATCCTTATGATTTTTGTTTATTGTTTAATATCGTTTTAGGGTGGTAAAGCGGCAGGCCATTTGGACATACAGTTTGAATTAACAGTTGCAAGGCCGGAAAAGTATCTCATTCCTGAATTGAAATTGTTTGGTGTGGTTGAACTTAAGTCAGATGTTAGTAATGATCGTGGTGATACAAATACTGAATCAGTTGAAGGGATATTACCTGGGATCAGTAATGTTTGTTTATAATCTTGAATTGTTTAGAAATCATATATAGTTTTCTTACTACTGAATTTTTATCCTTTATGTAATCACTCTTTAAGTTTTTATATATTTTATCTTTATTATTGGTTATTTATTTATTTATGTTTATTTTTTCATATCAATCAGTATGTATTTTATTGTGCAGTTGATAGTATGCAATCCCTATTTATTGTGATAAATGGTTAATCGTTTTATATGTTATTTAATATATTCTCTATACTCTATAAATTATGAGAGTGTTTGATGCAGATGGATAAATAATTTTCATTCATTCGATTTTATATTTTAACTGCTGGATTTTAGGATCTTATTAACTTTTTATTGAGTAGTTTCATATTATGTGTGTTTTATGGTGGTTGTGGATTGACTAGGTCTAATTTCCCCTACAAAAAAAGTAAACTGATTTTTTACTACCATCTTTACATTTGCTATAAATATCTCATGTTTTTTACATTTAACAAATATCATTTCGATAATACTTTTCATATCACATTGTTTTGGATAAAATGTCTATTACGTGTGATACTGATAGTTCCAATAATGTCTATCATTTCGTGATGAAGACAAGATTTTGGTTGATATGGTGACGGATCAAAAAGTCCAAGAGGATGATAATGATGTTTGGCTTGCCGGCTTCCGAAATCTAGATGCTTTATTATATGAAGCTTACTGCTATATGTCGATGGAGTTTGATCACATAATGTCAAACTTTAAGGATTATGTGAGAGAGAATAGTGTTACTCAGTGAAAGTGGGATAAAGTTTTTGTTCTTTCTGAGGAACATGTATATTTATTTATTTATGTTTATTTTTTCATATTACATTCGTTAAGTAATATATTAACAATGAGGGTTTCTTAACCATAATTTTATAAATCTACTCATTATTTATTTCATAATATACTGATCACACGTTATTTCAGTATAAGCATCTACTAAAGTGGTATATGTTTGTGTAAGTTACCATACTGATCATGTTAAATGGGAATGCAATGAGTCTGTTTTCTATTTTTTGTTCATATATATATGTTAACTTATCTCATTTTTTTGTGTGTATAATTATATTTATATCAATCAGTATATATTTTATTGTGCAGTTGATAGTATGCAATCCCTATTTATTGTGATAAATGGTTAATCGTTTTATATGTTATTTAATATATTCTCTATACTCTATAAATTATGAGAGTGTTTGATGCAGATGGATAAATAATTTTCATTCATTCAATTTTATATTTTAAATGCTGGATTTTAGGATCTTATTAACTTTTTACTGAGCAGTTTCATATTATGTGTGTTTTATGGTGGTTGTGGATTGACTAAGTCTAATTTCCCCTACAAAAAAGGAAACTGGTTTTTTACTACCATCTTTACATTTGCTATAAATATCTCACGTTGTTTACATTTAACAAATATCATTTCGATAATACTTTTCATATCACTTTGTTTTGCATAAAATGTCTATTACATGTGATACTGATAGTTCCAATAATGGATCATCTATGCAAGTTGAGTCTGTTGTTGTTGGGAGTTGTCGTGATGAAGACAAGATTTTGGTTGATACGGTGACGGATCAAAAAGTCCAAGAGGATGATAATGATGTTTGGCTTGCCGGCTTCCGAAATATAGATGCTTTATTATATGAAGCTTACCGCTATATGTCGATGGAGTTTGATCACATAATGTCAAACTTTAAGGATTATGTGAGAGAGAATAGTGTTACTCAGTGGAAGTGGGATAAAGTTTTTGTTCTTTCTGAGGAACATGTATATTTATTTATTTATGTTTATTTTTTCATATTACATTCGTTCAGTAATATATTAACAATGAGGGTTTCTTAACCATAATTTTATAAATCTACTCATTATTTATTTCATAATATACTGATCACACGTTATTTCAGTATAAGCATCTACTAAAGTGGTATATGTTTGTGTAAGTTACCATACTGATCATGTTAAATGGGAATGCAATGAGTCTGTTTTCTATTTTTTGTTCATATATATATGTTAACTTATCTCATTTTTTTGTGTGTATAATTATATTTATATCAATCAGTATATATTTTATTGTGCAGTTGATATTATGCAATCCCTATTTATTGTGATAAATGGTTAATTGTTTTATATGTTATCTAATCTATTCTCTATACTCTAGAAATTATAAGAGTGTTGGATGCATATGGATAAATAATTTTCATTCATTCAATTTTATATTTTAACTGCTGGATTTTAGGATCTTATTAACTTTTTACTGAGCAGTTTCATATTATGTGTGTTTTATGGTGGTTGTGGATTGACTAAGTCTAATTTCCCCTACAAAAAAGGAAACTGGTTTTTTACTACCATCTTTACATTTGCTATAAATATCTCACGTTGTTTACATTTAACAAATATCATTTCGATAATACTTTTCATATCACTTTGTTTTGCATAAAATGTCTATTACATGTGATACTGATAGTTCCAATAATGGATCATCTATGCAAGTTGAGTCTGTTGTTGTTGGGAGTTGTCGTGATGAAGACAAGATTTTGGTTGATACGGTGACGGATCAAAAAGTCCAAGAGGATGATAATGATGTTTGGCTTGCCGGCTTCCGAAATCTAGATGCTTTATTATATGAAGCTTACCGCTATATGTCGATGGAGTTTGATCACATAATGTCAAACTTTAAGGATTATGTGAGAGAGAATAGTGTTACTCAGTGGAAGTGGGATAAAGTTTTTGTTCTTTCTGAGGAACAGGTATATTGCCATTTTTTTTTCTTTTTTTTTTACCATTTAACACTTTTATTTTGTTAAACAAATTTTATAATATAAGTTTCGTTTTATGATGTTTTAGTTGTATATTACCGGTTCAAAGTTGGACATTGATTTTTACATGAAGATATTTAAACATATTAAATATGAAGATAGTGAAATTGGACAAGTTGTTGCTGACTGCAATTTCAGAATGTTACTATATAAAGCTGAATTATTTTTATCTGAGTTGTTTGGTTATATAAAATCCATTTTATATAACCAATTATGGTCGTACAACTTCAAGGAATGGGAACTCAATGAATCCATCTTCCTGTCAGATGATGAGGTAAATTAAAATTATCTTCATTATTTAAATATTACAATTTATTCAACCAAAATTTTACGATGGCAATCCATTTGATTTTTGTTTGTGGCTTAAAAACGTTTTAGGGTGGAAAAGGCGCAGGCCATTTGGACATACAATTTCAATTAAATTATGGTAGGCCGGAAAGAAAGTAGCATGTTACTTGGCATGAATGAATGAAGTTAACTCAGAATGTTTATGGTGATACGAATACTGAGTTACTTGAATTGATACTGTTTGGATTCAGTGATGAATATGTAATTTAAATTAATGAAGTGATTAGAAATCATATATAGTTTATTTACTACTAAATGTTTATCCTTTATGTAATCACTGTTTAAGTTTTTATATATTTTATCTTTAGTATTTGATATTTATTTATTTATGTTTAGTTTTTTATAAAACATGATTTCAGCTTCAAATGGTTATAATGATTGATTATTATCCATAATGTTAAATTCTATAAATCTACTCAGTATTTATTTCATAATACAGTGGTTACGTGTTGTTTTTTTTTCTATTGTTTCATACATTATATTTTTTAAATTTGTTACACATGACAATATTAATAAATGTTAACTTATTTCCAGAAAATAAGCAAAAGTTGATTTGGAATATGGTCAATTTGATTCTGCTTACTTTAGATATCATCATTTGATTCCGCATATATACATCCGTTGGATCAACTGTAACATTAAATGTCATCCATTTAAATTCGATATTAATATGTTGTTGATTAAGTTTCATATAACATCTAATCCATATACACTCTAATTTCTGAGAGTGTTGAATGCTGATAGAATGATGGATAATTAATTTTCATTTATTCGGTCTTGTATTGTAACTGCTGTGTTTTACTATTGTCTTTACTGTATTCTGAGCAGTTTTTAATTGTGTGTGTTTTATGGTGGTTGTCTATTGACTAAGTCTAATTTCCCCTACAAAAAAGGAGGAAACTGATTTTCCACTACCATCTTTATATTGCCTATATATACGACACGTTGGTTACATAAACACATGTGAATTCGATAAAACTATTATTAGCACATAGTTTTCCACAAAATGTCTATTACATGTGATACTGGTGGTTTGAATAATGGATGGTCTATGGATGTTGATTATGTTGTTGTTGGTAGTTGTCGTGCTGAAGAAAAGATTGTTGTTAATACAATGATGCATCAAGAAATTGAAGGTGATTTTGTTGATGATCTTTGTGACAACTTAGAAAATATGTATAATATGATTTTGGGTAAAGTCCACTTGTCAGGACTGACTTCTTCATGGAAGTACTTCTTTAGGATTCTTTGTGACAACAAAGGATTCTTCAGGAAAGATTTTGGGTAAAGTCCACTTTGTTAGTCCCAACTCGTTAGATGGTACTACTGAAGACACCTCTATGTCGATGGTGGAGTTACTTTGCAATATATGCACTGAACTGGAGATGACCAGTTGCAGTGTGTATATACCAAGTTATAGATAGATTACTTATATAAAAGACAATAAGTAAAGAACAATGCAATAATACAAATAACTTGTAAGATAACTTGATGAGACAATATGTATTTCAATGTGTAATTTATTTATTGATATTAAACAAATTACAAGGTTGATGCGGAACCAAGATAATACACGAATGTAAATATCCTAACAACCTATGAAATACAATTGATCTATACATTCTGTCATTTTAGCAATCGTTGTTTTTTTTTTTTTTTTTTTTTTTTTTTTTTTTTTTTTTTTTTTTTTTTTTTTTTTTTTTTTTTTTTTTTTTTTTTTTTTTTTTTTTTTTTTTTTTTTTTTTTTTTTTTTTTTTTTTTTTTTTTTTTTTTTTTTTTTTTTTTTTTTTTTTTTTTTTTTTTTTTTTTTTTTTTTTTTTTTTTTTTTTTTTTTTTTTTTTTTTTTTTTTTTTTTTTTTTTTTTTTTTTTTTTTTTTTTTTTTTTTTTTTTTTTTTTTTTTTTTTTTTTTTTTTTTTTTTTTTTTTTTTTTTTTTTTTTTTTTTTTTTTTTTTTTTTTTTTTTTTTTTTTTTTTTTTTTTTTTTTTTTTTTTTTTTTTTTTTTTTTTTTTTTTTTTTTTTTTTTTTTTTTTTTTTTTTTTTTTTTTTTTTTTTTTTTTTTTTTTTTTTTTTTTTTTTTTTTTTTTTTTTTTTTTTTTTTTTTTTTTTTTTTTTTTTTTTTTTTTTTTTTTTTTTTTTTTTTTTTTTTTTTTTTTTTTTTTTTTTTTTTTTTTTTTTTTTTTTTTTTTTTTTTTTTTTTTTTTTTTTTTTTTTTTTTTTTTTTTTTTTTTTTTTTTTTTTTTTTTTTTTTTTTTTTTTTTTTTTTTTTTTTTTTTTTTTTTTTTTTTTTTTTTTTTTTTTTTTTTTTTTTTTTTTTTTTTTTTTTTTTTTTTTTTTTTTTTTTTTTTTTTTTTTTTTTTTTTTTTTTTTTTTTTTTTTTTTTTTTTTTTTTTTTTTTTTTTTTTTTTTTTTTTTTTTTTTTTTTTTTTTTTTTTTTTTTTTTTTTTTTTTTTTTTTTTTTTTTTTTTTTTTTTTTTTTTTTTTTTTTTTTTTTTTTTTTTTTTTTTTTTTTTTTTTTTTTTTTTTTTTTTTTTTTTTTTTTTTTTTTTTTTTTTTTTTTTTTTTTTTTTTTTTTTTTTTTTTTTTTTTTTTTTTTTTTTTTTTTTTTTTTTTTTTTTTTTTTTTTTTTTTTTTTTTTTTTTTTTTTTTTTTTTTTTTTTTTTTTTTTTTTTTTTTTTTTTTTTTTTTTTTTTTTTTTTTTTTTTTTTTTTTTTTTTTTTTTTTTTTTTTTTTTTTTTTAAA
>CM067174.1:90324912-90376842 GCA_034093135.1 Erigeron breviscapus | reverse complement strand
AGGAAAAGCTCGCGGCGCGAGGCGGGACGCGAGAAAGTCACTGACTTCGACTGGACACGGGCTCGCGGCGCGACTGGGCTCAGACCTGGAGATTTTTGAGTACAAAATGCGATCCAACTTCACCCAAACCCCATTTTTGACCCCCAAATCGACTAGCGATAATCCAAGACCCATTTTGAAGCTTAAACAAACATGTTTTAACATAAATAAACATAACCCCTATCTTAGTTTCGATTCAAAACATCATAATCACATCCAAACCCTTCAAACCCTAATTAACCCTAGTTTGACCCAAATCAAGATTTAAGCCGATTTAGGACTTGCAAACTTTCAAGATGACTAGAAATGCATAAACAAACATAAGTAGGTACAAATGAGATGAATTGACTTACCAAAACTCCTCCTTGAGCTAGAACCCGAAATTAGGTCAAATGGGTAAAAAGGTAAGAACTTGACTTTGATTCTTCAATAAAGCGATAGTGTGGTATAGATGGTGATGATTCTTGTGTTAAAATCGAGCCGCTACTAGTTGATGCAAGAAATGATGAAGAGATTGAAATGGTTCTTTTGTTTTTAGAGAAAGAGAGAAAGAGATAGTAATGAGAAATGAGAGGGAGGAAAAGGATAAGGGGGGGGAGATGGGTCTTGGGGCTGGTGGGTCATGGACTACCCACGGGCCGACCCGTTTCTCCCACAAGCCATATAAACAATCATTTACACTACTAAACGCCAAACGACATATTTACGACTCAACTAACATACCACTTAGTCATAAAATCATAAATGGGCCCAAATTACTTCATTCAATAAGTTTGTTAGTCAAATTACAAAAAAGTCAACGGTCAAAATTCACGGGTGTTACATTAACCGCCGTTTCTATTCCTTTCCTTTACGGTATTATTACTTACATTTTCAATATACAAAAGGTCTAACTTACCCTTATATTTTTCTTAAAATATCGGTCATACTTTCGTATTTACTTAATTATCATATTTAATAATCAATTATAACAAATATTTAAAATATAATTTATAATATAACTTAAGTATTTGTAATTAAAAACATATAAAACATTATAAGTTATATTATCTATCAACCGAATTCTTTTATCTTTATTAACCAGCTAATCAACCCGGGTTCAACCCGGGATATTTAAATTAACTTTTATTACAAATTAACACAAAGATGTTTCGTACCAGTATTAAAATTATCAACTATCAAATTGAACAACGTACGTTTTGTGAATATATGTATTTATATAAGTTATAGAAAAGAAAACAAACACTATCAAATTGAACAATGCATCCTTTTGTGATTAAAAATAGGTTGGTTTCAACATGTATCGTAAAATTAAGAATGATTTGTCGGATTGCAAAAGGTAAAATGATTGGACATATATAACTTATTTTTTGATAAGTCTTTTTTATCTTTGTGTAAATTAAAATATGTAGTAAACAATTAGGATTTGATTGTGTTTCTATAAAAATATTGGATTTGATGGTTTTTTAGCCAATAAATGATAAGAAATCATTTTAATTTTATTTTAAATAATTATTAAAATTAATATGACATCATTAGACTTAAATTGGGATTTGTAAAGGAGGTTAGATCATGCCACATAAGTAAAAACCTTCTAGAAACAATTTTTTTTTATTAAGAGATTCAAACGGTACCCGCGCGTTGCGGCGGTGATGGAGGTGATGTGGTGATGGTAATGGCGGTGGCGGTGATGAGGTGATCTACTGACGGGCTCCACCATTAGCCGTACAGGCTCCGCCCTCGGATTTAAAAATTCGTCGAAAGTATATCAAATAACCACTTTAATGAAAGAGCATGAAATTTTAATAACACCCATATAACTTTTATAATTTATCGATATACGGTTTTTGAGATAAAAGATTTTGAATGAATTAAAGGAATAAAATGATTTATGGAAGAGAGAAAAAAATGAGTGGTTGAGATTTGATGAGAGAAAAAGGGTATTATAGTTATTTTAAGTAAATATATACAGTAATAGATAGGAGGGGCATTTTGAAAAAATAAATGTTAAAACTTAAAATCAATATTAAAAATATAAGTTTAATGTTGAAAATATAGAGGAAATCTGCTTTATAATATAGTATAGATAAAAGATTTATCAATAATTATAATTATTATTAAACAAAACATGAGTTTGGCGATTAAGTTTTTACTGCGTCAAAATCTATTATCACCATTGGAAAAAAAATTACAAAATAGTATTTAACCCTTTATAATGTATTCTGATTTCCAATATTTCATCATAAAATCAAACTGATTCATTATCTATCACCCTATATAAAGTTAGACATTTGTTTATAATGATATTAAAAGGTAATCTTATACTAAGTAGATAATATATGTCATTTTCAATACTCGTAGAACACTAAAGATTGAATATTAAATTATTTATAAAATATTATAAAATGTTAACTCTATATTTTTTTTCCATAATTTCATATTATATATATGAACACATATATAACTTAAAGGAAAAAGTTTTTATTTTAACATGTGCATTAAACTAAATACTCTGATCTATTCACTAATTAAGCTAAAATAAAAGATACCAATAGGGTTGGTGGCCCATTGGTAAGGGTTTTGACCTTGAGAGGATCCACCTGGGTTCGAGTCCCACTTCTCACATTTGTGAGGGTGGATTAGTCGGAGTTTTTTGAGAGTCATGGTTTTCAGGCATACGTGTAACTAAGGAGTAGGAGTAGAATAGAATGTATTTAAAAAAAAGTTAAAATAAAAGATTTTGCAACAATCTTTTAAATGATTTTTCAAAATAAATGACTAAACTCAGGTAACAATTAAAATTAAGTAATAATTACTTTCTATATTAAAGGAAATGGAAAGGAATAGTAAAGTGTTAGGATTTTTAAGTTTTATCACAAAACTTTTAAAAATGTTAATTTCAAGATTGTTAGAGTTTTAAGACTTTTAAATTTCATCACAAAACTTTCAAAACTTTTAGTTTGGTCTTACAACAAAAATTTTTATAAGAAAGTAAAACATTGCACCATCTGGAATTTGTCACCACCTTGTTCCATCTAGATTTTGCTACGTCGCACCCTGTTTTGATTCTTCTTTTTCCGGATTTTTGTTTTACTATTGATTTATTCCTCAATTTTTCCTTTTTTGGTATTCGTTTCTTTTATATTTTTAGTTTTCTTGCAGAAAATAAATATACATGTTCGTTTTGTTTTCTTTTTTGTTTATTTCAAGTCTTTTGTTTTGATTTCGTTTGCTTTTGATTTTTGGTTTTCTTGTAGAAATAATGTGGTATTGCCTTTAGACGTATATAATTTGTAATGGCGATTTTTAACAAAGTGGTGTTTCATTAAGCGGTTTTCGATTTAACATAAGTACACACATAACCATATCAACACGATCGTTGAAGCCCCGCAACGTGGGGCGTATACCCCACTAGTTGATGACTAAGCTTTAATAGTGTGAAATGACTATATACATGGCATGAAAATAAATTAAATAATGTGATAAAATGACAAATAATCAACAATCCAATGTAACAACTAACTATATATGCCAACTAAGAGCAAAATTATCCTCTCTTAGTTATAAATAAATATAGATATTTTTTCGTTAAAAAAGCACTAACTTATAATTCTATTATGTTACTGTAAGCTTTTAGTTAATACTAACAAAATCACTAACATTGTGGGAGATTAAAAAGAAAGAAAACTACATGTTATCATTTTAATGTCAGCAAACTCTGTTCAAAACTGTGAAATTCCATTAAATTCGTAACGAACTACAAATCAATATCACATTGTACAGAATATACACATATCAAATGACAATACCGATTGATACAAACTATAACATTTGCTTAAGCATTAAAAAACCAATCAAAAAAATACCATTACTAACACAGGTTTTTTATGCAAGTATATTCAAACATAATATTAAAAAAATTTGTACACAAATATTTTGGTTGATCAAATTCAGCTTATTCATCACTACAATAGAGATCCGGGATAAAGATAATCTCTTATTTTGCTTGTATCACACATGACAATAGCTTCAAAATATAAGAAATACACTAAACGACCTTAAAGGAAAAGAAAACTATCAAAAACATCTTTTTTATAATTTGCACAAAGAATGTGGAAATGATATAAAGAAAACAAACTTATTTGGGCTTTCTAGATAGCATGAAAAGGAAACAATCTTTTTCAAAAATAAGATAGAAAAAACTTAAATTGTAATATATGTTAGGAGGACATATCCTACATATTAATTGCTGCGAATCCTACAACTTCGGAGGTATATTCGAATGATGATTAATATAAGATCTTGTGTTAATATATTTCCAATTTAATTTTTTTGCAGGAAAGATTGTGCTAGAAGTAATATATTAAAACCCCAAAACACCCTTCTGCCCCCTCTTTTCTTTCTTTCTTTTTGTATCATCACAGCAACAAAATATACATGTAATAACAATAATAATACTCCGTGATAAAACCCAAAAATCGAAACCCAAAATTTCCGATCATCTACGCTACAATCCATCAATCAAATTCCTCAGTTTCTTAAAATTATTATCAACTTTAGTATCTCTCACACACATAATATATACATATATAAATATATACATATATACGTATCGTTTTTAATATTAATTTTTATTTTCGATCAAGTTAGGGTTCTTTGACAGTTTTAGAAGAACCTCATTTGTGTTTTTTAGGGTTTTTAAAATTTTATTTTTATTTTTGAATTTTTTCAATTAATAAAAGTGGTTTTTAGTGTAATGTGATCAAATTTTGTTGGACTTACGGATACGAGGTTAGGGTTTTTAGGGGGGTGGGTGTGTAAAATTTTGTAGGGTTAGGGTTTAGAGATGGAAAATACTGAGCTTGAAAAAGGAGAGGCTCGTTTCGCCGATAATAATGATCCCGATATCGCTCTCTCTTACATTGTAAGAGTTTTGGCCTTTTTTGTTGTATAAAATTTTGAAAATTGTTAGTTTTTTTGTAATATTGAGTTGTTATGTTGTTGAAAATGGAAATTAGAAGTTAGAAATCGTATTCGTTGTGAATTTTTGGGTTTTATGGAACTACATTGGTTGGACTATCGAAAAAAACTTAAGAAAATAATCTGCATTGTTGATTGGGTTTATGAATGTTGGTCATTGAATCGAGAGTTCCGGATTGTTAATGGTTTTCGGAAACTTTGATTTTGTGTACCAAATATAAGTAAGAGCAAAATGTGATTCATGGCTGACATATAGTGAACTTGTTGATGGTCCATTTTACTAAATTTAAGACGTGTTTATGACAATGAGTTCTGATCTGGTTAAGAACATTGATCTTGTTTAGCTTATTTCAAGATGACATTTTTGCTTACTTAGGATTTGTTTTTATATAAATGTGGTTGTGTTTATACACAAACTAGTTCATGCTGATGCATTTCGCCGAGCTATAATTAGTGATGTTGTAGGGAATAAGTTTTGGTCGTATCGTTTGGCAAATTTGGTCAATTAATAGGTTGCTATATGTAGATGACCAATGTGTTTCCCGTTTGTTGATTATGGTCTAGTATATTTTGATACACAAGGCGAGAGGAAAATGGTCGTGGGCCCTTCTATGAAACTTATTTTGATGTTTATAGTTTTCTCTTTGCAACTATTATGTGCCATCCTTTTTAATTGTCGCGAGTGTTAGTAACATTTTGTTTTTGCTTCCTTTAGGGAAAGAGGCTCGAAAATGTCTTGGGTCATTTCCAGAAAGATTTCGAAGGCTTGTATACTCCAGAGTTATTGGGTAAGCCCATAGTTGTCAAAAGCGAAGGCGACTTCAAAGCGCAAAGACCCCAAATAGGGCGAAGGCGAGAAGCGCAAAAAAAGCGCACGCCCGAAAAAAAAACGCACTAAGTAAATAAATATAAAATATTTATATATAGTGAAAAATAATAGTAAAAAAAATCAAATGTCATTATAAAAACCAAATATCATTCAAAAAATATAAACTTTTCAACCAAAAACTTCAATTAAACTATTATAAACATATATAAAAAAACATAATTTATTACATAAAAATTATTATATCTAGCCACGATTTTGGCTGGAAAACATTAGATCTAGCCACGATTTGGCCAGATCTGGAATGATTTGGTCGAATCTTGACCCATTTGACCGCCGTTGACCACCACAGTTGACCGTCGTTGACCGCTTTTTTCATGGTCGACTTGGGCCTAGGGTTCAAGGCGCTGGAGGTGCGCCTCGCCTGCCTTTTGCGCCTAGACGCAAGAGGCGCTCGCCTTTAACAACACTGGGTAAGCCACCCATAATTGAACTTTTCTACCAGAAAGTGACAACCCTATAACAAGTTTCTTGGCAGGGCCACTATATGGTGATTATGGATCATTTTTACCCGTAGAGAAGCATCCTCCCATACTTCCTACTCATGTGAAGCCTCTTCAGAGAGTTATGAATCCTAATAGTCCACGTTCGTATGAAAATTTCCGTTTCAAGGTATATTGATTTTTTTGTTACTTATATTTGTCTTCGTTTATATTTGGTTGATTGGGAAATTTTGTTTTAGTTGACATTTCTGGATTGTTTTACCATTTAGGCTACTCCTTCAAATCCAGTCACACCCGCAGGCCCTGTAAGACCAGCTGCTGCGTCAGATCAGCGCAATGTAATTCTTGATCCGAATCAATTATCTGCGGTTGATTTGGCTAGCCAAGATGCATCAAAAACCGAAACCACTACCAGTAATTTGGCCAACCCAAGTGTAAAAAGGTCAATGAAGGTTCGAATTAAAGATGGTTTTAAAATGGTAAAAGATGAACTTTTGAGTGGTCTCGGACTACTTACTTCTTCTTCCTCAACCGGGAATAATGCCGATGAATTTGGTGTGCCGCCAGTTGACTCCCGTGATAACCGTTTTGGTTCTCCTAGCACTATACTACGTGTAAGTATGATTGTCCTTATCTTACTATTGTTGTCTTATATCTTTTAAGGTTTATTTTCCTGTCTCTTATTATTGTCATGCTGTAGGATATGACCTCTATCTTTGTCCCTGCAAACCGGCTAGTGTCACCGCTAAATGAGAGTCTACTTTGCTTACCAAAAGTGGAAAGAAATAGAAGTGCTTCCATATTTGTTGATATTTCATCTTCTGTTCTTGGAGAAGTGAGGCAGATGGAAGGAAAGGAAGTAAGTTCACAAGGTAAAAGTGAATCTGTTGTAGGAACTAAAAACAAGAACTGTCCTGGTGCTGAGAGTGATAAGGCTACATTTTCAGAAAACGATGCGAAAACAGAATCTTTTGACAGAAAACAGGGTTCGAACAATGATTTCAAAGTCAAGCTGTCATCCGGCGCTACATCTAAAGCAAATCAAGCAGCAGCCAAGAAAGTCATACCTGTCAAGAAACGAGAAACGCAAAGAGAATTGATTAAAGACAAACTGTTTAGCCCTGACTTTACCAGCAAGGAGTTAGATGGAAGCTATGAGCAGAAACATGTCAAAAAGCTTTTTGATTCAGAGGGAAGTGGCAGGATCAAAGGCAACGTGGTTCGTTCAGTTTACAGAAATGACCCTGATGTTTCTAAGCATGAGACATGTCGTTTTGAAGAGAAAGTTGCTCCTACGGTCATCAAACATGAACAACATGAAGCAAAAGATTCTCAAAGTGCTGAGAAATGGCCATCTGCAAGAAAAATTAAGTTAATGGGCGTTCCAAGGGTCAGAATATCTAAGAAAAACTCGATGTCCAGTCTCTCTGGAGCAGAGAAAGACAAAAAGAGTGGTCTAAAAGATATTGTGAGGGTGCGTAATAGCTATAAAGAGATACTTGACAGTAGTGTGGATGACCATATACAAACACAACCATCAGAATTGCCTACTGGCAATGAGGCGGTAAAAGAAGAGCATGTTGAGAGAAATGATCTTTCTGTGCCTGTCCTTCAGCAAGCAGATGGGGGTTCAGAAGTCCCTTCAGACCATTGGGTAGCATGTGATCGTTGTGAGAAATGGAGGCTTTTGCCAATTGGTATCGATCATGAGAATCTGCCTGAGAAGTGGCAGTGTAGCATGTCAACATGGCTGTGAGTTCCTATCTGTTTTCTTTGATATTATATTCAACTGTTTCAGGTAAACAACGGATTTTGTATATTGTGTAGGCCTGGCAAGAACCATTGTGATATCATTCAGGATGAAACCACAA
The DNA here is from genome assembly GCA_034093135.1 of Erigeron breviscapus. Classification (NCBI taxonomy): domain Eukaryota; kingdom Viridiplantae; phylum Streptophyta; class Magnoliopsida; order Asterales; family Asteraceae; genus Erigeron; species Erigeron breviscapus. The sequence goes on along the minus strand of CM067174.1, from coordinate 90,368,623 downwards.
GGGCAGTTGAGGAAATGAATCTTCATATACTTTCTCAGAATCAAAACAGCCTTCAAGTTAAGATAGTGCATGCTGACCATATGAACTCAAATGTTAATTCAGAGATCATGCCTAGTAGATTAAAGAAGAACAATCTCAGACCCGAAGGTAGCAGCCCCAGTCTGATAGAAACTTCACATTCATCAATGGAGTTTAGACATAAAAGAAAAAGTTTGAGTCACTCAAACCAGCCATTGTTTAAGAAAGATAAAAAATCTATTGATGCAGGAAGACATGTTTCTAAAGTGAATGGAGGTGAGTATGAAGAATACAGTGTATGTATGTTGTTTAATGTGATAACTTTACTAATATATCCCTATGAAAAATGCCGCAGGTGATCCGATGCCTAAAAAACTGAAAGTAAAGACAGAGTTTGATCGGTATGAGACTGTAACTTCAAATAAGATCAAGACAGAAAGTGAGAGAGATGTGGAAAAAGAAAGCGAGCAACTGTACTCTAGCCATGGAGATCGTCGGCCAAGGGACAGGTTGGTAGTTACTGTCAAGAAAGAGGCAGAATGTACTCGCTCCTCCTTGCAAAGTATGTCGTCGGATAAAAAATTGGAAATGCATGCAAAGAAGAGAAAATTGAAAGACTGGCAGGAAAGTCAACATTACTCAAACACATTGGAAAGCAGTGAAGATAGAATAGGCAGTAGGAATGAGAAGAGATTAAAGACTTCTAACACTGAGGTAAAAGATCGAGGAAAAACAATGAAAATCAAGTCGTCGGCTAGTAAAGAGAACTTGGTTGACACAAGTCACGAGAAGGATACATATAGAGAAAAAGTGGCTCCTAAGGATTTGGAATCTAAGCGAATTTTTCTTGCTGCTACTTCAAGTTCTTCAAAGGTTTCTGGTTCTTGCAGATGGGCCAGTTTTCAAGAAAGGAAAGGGTCACCTGTAGGGCCAGTTTCATCATCTCCTATCATATCTCTTAATCTGGACAAGCTTTCACCTGCTGGAAGAACCATCACAAGAAAAGCTCATGCGGAAAGTGGTACTGGGATTGAGATTCCAAGAAAAGACATTTGCGGAAGTCAAAGATCTGGCGGCAAAGTGGATCCCAAGCATAAAGAAGCCTCCAAGTTTAGAAATAGTCTTAGGATGAAGCATGACACTGAGATTGAACCTCGTAAAATGAGCATGAAAGGCATTGGTATTGGTTCTATGATTCCACAGAGTTCTGGGAAGGGATCTTTATTAATGTCTAAGGATAAAGATGAAAGACCAACTGTTCAAAAAAGAAAGCTAAAGGCACCTGATTCTTTGACGGCTCCTAACAAAATCAGAAAGGTTGAAGTGGATGTTGAAGTAGTAGGTGATGAGAGACGGAAATGTTTAATTGATTCTGGTACCATGAAGGATCTTGGTGTTATTCATTTCTTGAAGGAGCATGCATCTAGCCAAGCTGCTTTGACTGCCTTTAAAAGAGCCGAGGAGTCAAAGGACTATGCTGATCGTTTAAAGGTTTGTATTGCTTGCTTGATGTCATAATATTATAAGGCGTTTGATTTTTTATTTTTTTTAATGTCTACTTTATCATATTATATATACTTTTAATAGACCATCATGTTTCTGCTGTCTGTCTCATTTATAGAAATACGAGAGTTACGGACTAGTGCTGCTATTGTGATTCCTTTACTTTTATTCTAATCTATCTATCTTATATTGTGCAGATTTCTGGATTTGATTATGAGTGCACAGAAGCTTTCCTTGACTGTGCGTTGAAGTTTCTTTATGCTGCTTCACTACTGGAGGCCTGCACCACTGACTTTAGCAAATCCAAAGGTGTGGATCCAATATATGTTTATAGCACTTCCGCCAGACTTTCCAAGTAAGTAAAAGTTATACTTGCTATTGGTAGTTATATTTATTTGTTTATTATGTTTATTACAAAATTTGAATGTCACTAGTAAATGCTTAAATGCTCTAGCTCATGACTTCTCTTAAAAATTGCAGGGTTTGTGCTCAAGAATTTGAGAAACGGAAAGAGATGGCTTCTACAGCATTGGCCTATAAATGCATGGAAGTGGCATGTATGAGGATAGTCTATTGCAAGAGTTTGGTGACTAGACAAGACTTGCAAATAAGTATGCAAATGGTTACTCAGGGTAATGCCCAAATTTAGCAATTCAATAATCAGAGATTTAATTATGTAACTGTATGACTATTTTCCAAGTATCTTTTCATTATCAGTACAAAAATTATGTTGCAGATGATTAATAATCAGTTGCAACCTAGCCTACCCGTCTTGTTTGGCACAAAGGCTATATTTTTGTTCTATTTGTACTGACATAAATTCTGTCACCCATGTAGGTGAGTCACCATCTTCTTATGCATGTGATGTTGATAATCTTAACAATCAAGCAATGGTGGATAAGACCATGTTGTCTAAGATCGTTGCACATCCTGGAAACCATGCCATTGCTCGAAACCAAGCTAACTTCATGAGGCTGCTTGATTTTGTAAGTTCATACTCTTATGTGCTTTGGATATGTGTTTTGGCATCGAACATCTGATTATTGTGACTTGAAGTTGCAACAAATAATATATAATGTTGTAAAAGGAAGTATTTTCCTTACGGTTATACTTTTATCTGGGAGTCAAATTATCAGTTTTAAATAAATCGATTTCAGACCATCTGTACGAACACTAATTTTACAAGGGTGAAGTGTAATAAGTTATGTCCCTGGTTATTTTTTCAATAAAGTCAGTTTTGGTCCTTAATATCACATAATTATATTTCCAAAACATACATCATAACAACCCCTTAATGACCCTAAAGCCTGTATGCTTGTTCTGATTCTTGAAGCTTAATGTGCTTTGGTTTTAATTAATCTGCAGACAAGCGACGTGAGTCTAGCGATGGAGGCTTCTATGAAATCACAGAATGCTTACAAAGCTGTAAGTTCAGTCCCACTGGAAGTTCAGAACAAAGAATTGATTGCTTCAATCAAAAGAGTTGTTGACTTTAGCTTTCAAGATGTAAAAGAAGCTGTATTATTGGTACAAAATGCACGTGAGGCCATCAATCGTGAAGGCTTTAAAGGCATAAACAAGCAGTAATTAGCAGCAGAGCTGTATATAACATTTCGGCATCATTTTTGACCTATCTGTACAAAACAAGATCGGTATCACAACATTAAATTAAAAAGTTATATCATTTTTGACCGAGGTAAAATTTCACCCTTTGGCGCTTAGTGATGGTGGTGAGTATATGAAACGAAACTATCTTAAGGTAGAACATGATACACCAAATTGGTGTTGGTTCTTAACTTAAGATAGTAAATTAGAGCTCAACATTTAGTAGGATTTGTAATAGAATTTGGACTCTGTAGGACCTGATGTTTTTTTACAATCAAAAGACAGTTCTGGTCACAAGTTTCCTATTTTGTAGTCAACTGATTATGACCTGATGGAAGGCCTTTGGCCTAGTGGTACGACGCTAAGGTAAATGAAAGATTTTAGCTTCAAAATTGGCAATGGTGTTGTGGATTTGTGGCCTAAGCTTGTTGATTTTGAATGCAAATAAAGTAGATAATTGCAATGAATTAACAATAATCCCAAATAGTACAATATTACAATGGCAACGGTTAATCACGGGGTAATAGCCTAGTGGCCACCAGCCGCCACTTTCCAGGAGAGGTCCTGGGTTCGAGTCTTGTCAAAGGCAAACTTGAGATAATCAGGGATTATTAAGTGGTTGAGAATCACCTGGGGGATTAGTGGGTATCAAATGGTACATGGGATCAGAGGGTTCCCATCTAATTACCCTTTTTTCTACAATGGCAACAGTTCTTTTTGTCCTTTTTTTTAGTGTCATATGTTTGATAGCATACTCCCAAAAACTTTCACATGGTTTGTCCTTGTTTCTTTATTATAAAATGGTAGTAGACTAAGTTTGGAATGGGGATGATAATGGTGGATGTAATCTGAAACCAGCAAAAAGAAATCTGGTTAGGGTTATATATTGTTGACCGAATGTTTAGGATATAACTCATGATTTCTAAGAAACCCTTAACAAGCTACTCGAATCTGGGTGGAATATCCCAAAGTTATATGTAAATAATTTATATATGAGAAAAATGAATATATGAATGTTAGATACTTAAGTTTGAGAATAAAACCTTCGTATACTATTTTTTTAATATTTATTGTACAATATATATAAATGAGGGGTCCATAACCAAAGCTTAGATAATGAGGGTGGTCACCACCCCACCCTCAACCTAGTTTTGTTACTATTATTTTTTTTACGTCCACTATGCCCCCTAAGTTATATAGGAACAAGAAAGAAGCAGTGGGTTTGAAATAACTAAATCATAGGATAAAGAAAGAAAGAAGCTTATGTTTTGGTGGTGGTGATGAATTAAACGCCTGAAATGGTGGTGGTGTCTAACTTGCAGGTGTACCATAAGGATTAGGAAGAAGATGACAAAGTTTTAATGTTTATCTTTTAAGTCCTTTTTATATGTCAAAGTTTCAGTTTAGCACTTAAAGTTGTTATTTATTACAGTAAAATGCATAGTATTAGTGTATTACTATTACATGTTATCAATTCTTTTTATAAAATTGAAGTTGGGTCATAAAATACATAGGAAGATGACAAGTTATGATTTTTACTAGTTTTATTATATTTGGGTATTATCTTTTTAAATTGTAAATTTGTAATAATTTTTTAACATAATACAATCATCGTAAGGATGTATCAGCTAGCTTAACTAGATTATAACCGGTTACAATTAATGCGTTGTTTGCCTAAAAATTTAATAGGACATATATTTCCAGTCTTGTCTTGAACATAAAAATGTATGTTTATAAATTTATATATTTCATATGTAGATTATATAAATTTTGAATGAAACAATTTAGTAAAAAAGAAAAAACTTAGGCCCCCCGACAATATCAACGTCTGGATCCGCTACTGCTAACAGTCATATTCATGTTCCTCTTTATATATTATCTCTCCAAAGTCTTGAATATACAATGTAAATGCTAACATCTTTAACCAATTATATACTTGCAAGATTGCTATCTTTCTTTTTACACTTCGAAAGATTTCTCTACAGTCTACACCCATCCATCTTCTCCGGTCTAAAATATTTAAAAAGATACCAACAAAAAGTACTCAAAGAAGATAACTGGATCATGTGATGGTGGGATCCTTACATGACAGGAGGGAGGCTGAAGTTGCATTTTCAAAACGCTGACTAGATTTTGGGTTTGACTTTTTTCTCATCACTGTTGTTGATTTTGACAATTTATTAGAGTATTCACAACGCCCAGGACTCATCCTCCAAGGACTAGTCCCTGTCAGCACCACATCAGCCCAAGGACTAACCAAGGACTAATCCCCCAAAACACCCACAATGCCAGGACTAGTCTAGGACCCACTATTTATTTTTCGCGTCTTGTGGGCATGAAAAAGCCTTGACGAACGTCGCCCACTTAGGATAAATACCTTAGGCTAGATAGTACTCCTTCTGGTAATTGGTTCCGTTAACCGTAAATGAAGTATCCGGAGCCGTATCCTCAATGATTTCCCTAAACAAATGTGATTGATTAAGGACGTTTATGTCATTGTTCGAACCTGCCGTTCCAAAAAATGCATGCCAAATCCATAAATCGTACGACACAACAACTTCATGATGGTTGGATGCCCTTTATCACCTCAAGTGAACTGACCTTTCCATGCTTTTGGACACCGTTTCCACGGCCAATGCATACAGTCGATGCTCCCAAGCATCTGGGAGCATCCCTGGAAATCCATGAAGCTGTGTGTGTTTGTGGTAGAGACGGTGTATATCATCTGTTGGTCTTCGTAAGTAAGTTCAAAGACACACTTACAAAAAGCATTAAGCGCGTCTCTGGAAGTTTGTTCACCCATTTGTAGACACTCATCAAGTGAATCGGCTACGTTGCCATACGCCAGCTGACGTATCGCGGATGTACACTTTTGAATTGTAGAAAAACCGAGTTTACCTCTTCCATCTACACGCTGGTTTCGCAACTCAATAAAATGACGAGGAACAGGCTTATCACCAACTGGGGAGAAAGAAACTATATCGTTAGCTATACACATGAACAATTCTTTTCGCATTCGGAATCGCCGCAAGAAGTGTGGCGGGTACTTTGAGTTTTCTACAAAGTAATCATTCAGCAACTGTTGTCCTGCACCAAGTCAATCTCTTGGAATATGAACACGAGTCTAAGGGGTAGAAGATTCCCCATTTTCGACCAAATCAATAAAATCGCCCATTATAGTAATAAGTTCTTCATCGTCGGAGTTATTCATAAACAACTCCGGTCGAGTGTACGTGTTAGCACTCGACGGAAATGGAAAAGACATGATGATTTTAGATATATGAATGTGTGTTTTATGTTTATATGAGTGTTTTTATGTATAAAATAAGATATGTAAAGATGTTATATATATAAATGATAAAAAAGGACCAAAAGTGAAAATGTGTAAGAAAATCAAATATGGCCGTTAGAGGGACCATTTGTGTCAATTTTTTGAAAAATTTGCCTTATGACCTTTACATTCAAAGTAAAAAAACAAACAAACAAACAAACGAACACGCTCCTCTTCGTCTCTGCAGGGACGGACGAGCAAGAACGGAAGCGAGGACGAGTCACACCTAACGGCGGTGTGCACTCGTCCTCCATACATGAACGAGTGGGGGAACGAACCAAAACGAAGGCACTGTGATTGCTCTTAGTTATTAAACCATGTTCTATTTGAGAGGCCTCTAGTTGTTGTAGTTCTTGATCAGCTAATAGCCTAATACTATTATATATATTAGTTGTGTTTGCCTTTTATTTGAATACGAACAAGATGATGTCTTTCATAAAACACTTTCAAATACAGCTAGAGCTTATCAAATCAGCTACAAATAACTTTACTTATGACCATTGTATCGGAAAAGGGGGATTCGGGAATGTATATAAGGCAGAACTCGCCCTTTCCAAGGGGCAAACCGTGGTTGCCTTAAAGCGCTTAGATCGTGTTTTGGACAAGGTGACCCTGAGTTTTGGAAGGAGGTCATTATACTTTCTCAGTACAGACATGAGAACATCGTTTCTCTATTAGGGTTCTGTGATGATAGCGGAGAAAAGATTCTTGTGTACGAGTACGCCGCTAGGAGAAGTCTAGACTTGTATCTTGATAAAGATGAACTAACATGGGTTCGACGCCTTCATATTTGTATTGGAGCGGCTCGTGGACTGGCATACCTTCATGGTTCTGTTGGGATACAACAATAACGTGTATTGCATCGTGATATTAAAAGTTCAAACATTTTGTTAGATGAAGATTGGAATGCGAGAATCTCGGATTTGGGTCTATCCAAATATGGTCCTGCTAACCAACAATACACATTTCTTGTCTCCAATGCAGTAGGCACAATCGGTTATTGTGATCCGTTGTATGTAGAGACTGGAATCTGATGTTTATTCTTTTGGAGTGGTGTTATTTGAAGTATTTTGTGGCAGGTAGTGCATTAACAGGATTGGTACGACAGTTTTACGAACAGAACAAAATAGATGAGATTGTTTATAGTAATATCAAAGATGAAATGAATCCAGATTCACTGAGGGCCTTTACAGAGATTGCTTATCAATGTTTGAATCGAGACCGAGAAAACCGAAGTTGTGAATGTTTGAATCGAGACCGAGAAAACCGAAGTTGTGAAGATACTTGAAAATGCACTAAATTAAAGTAATTTATTTACCAAATACTAGCAATTCCGCAGGCTTATATATTTTTTGGACGTTATTTAATGATTTTTATAGTCATTCTTTTAGGTGGTAATCTTATCTTAATATATTATTAACCAATCAAACTCAATTTCATGAAATTGACTTCCGCTTATGTCATCATTTAATTTAATTATAAATTAAAAATTCTAATAATCATTATCCAAATATATTATTATATTAGTACTTATATTAATATTTGTAGAAAATGTCTCATTAATTTACACTTTTTGTTTTCCATTTATAATTTATACTTTTTAGCCCCGAATACTTAATTTATATTTATTTTTAGCCATCAACTTGAGAAGATTTATTTAAAATTTTAAATCATTTAAGTAATTAAAAAAATTTCAACATATGAAATATTGTCTACAAAAAATTATTTAAAAAACTAATGATTTATTAACCAATCAAATCACTCAATTTTATCAAATTGACTCACGTTTATGTTATTATTTAATTTAATTATAAATTAGTTTCCTGGTTGCCTGGTTGGTAGTTGAGGTAGCATGTTCCCCTAAACTTGTTTGGGATTGCATCAAAAACATCGCGAAGTGAAAACCGGTGACTCGGCCTTCGTTTGATGAGGTTTTTCTTGTGTCACGAGTCACGACACAAGTTTTTTTCTAACCTTTTTGGAATCTTAGCAGTAAAGGTTTCGGATAGTATCTAGATTGTTTTTCTTTCACGTTGAATATCTAAATTATTGTAATTGTACCTTGTATTTTTGATCACTGGTAATTTGCTAGTGATCCTTATTATATACATATACTTCTGTTGCCGTTAAAAAAAAAAAATCCTAATAATCATTATCAAAATATATTATTTTATTAGTATTCATATTAATATGTGTAGAAAAAGTCTCATTAAATTCAAACATTTTTGTTTTTCATCAATAATTTACACTTTTTAGCCCTGAATACTTAATTTATATTTATTTTAGTCATCAACTTGAGAAGATTTTTTAAAACTTTTAATCATTTAATTAACTAAAAAATTTAAAACATATGAAATATTATGTACAAAAATTATTTTAAATGATGAAATACAATATATATGTTGAATGCTCTAGAAGTATATCCTTTTAAATTTGTTTTTACATACATTTTTTACATTTAAATTTATATTTTTAATAATTATCTTATTTTTAAAATGTCATAAACAATTCGCGTAATCACATCTTTCGATAATTTTGACTTTTCTTGACTTTTGTAAAACATAGAAATTCATGATAGATTATGATAAGATATGAATATGTGTGTGTAGTGTGTGTTTTGAGAGAGAATTGGGTGAAAGGGGTGTTTGGATAAAAATGTGTCAAAATGGTTTAAGGCTCGAAGGGTTGAATACAATGAGGTGGAAGGGTATTTATACATGAAATCCTAATTTCACTAATACCCCTTCCACATATAAGAAAATTACAATTCAACAACATAAATTATATTTCTAACAACTTTTATTATATAAATAAATATAGATTTACACATATAAATATCAATGTCGACTACATAACTAAAGATAAATATTAGCCTAAATATAATAGGAATCACAGAACATGGGACGATCACAGAACAAAGTTTACAACAGAGGGTTACTTGAATACTAAATCCAAATCAATATAAACTCTCTTCAAGATTCATTCTATAACTAAAAGAAGAGGTTGGCTATACACTTGTCACTACTAAGAGCCCTTTTTGTGCCTAAAATTCTTCTTTTTTCTAGATTTTTTTTTCTTATTAAATAAATAATTATATTTAAAACTCTATCATAAATCTTTTTCTATCAAAACAAATCTTTTTAAATTTTAAAGATATTATCCTTAAAACTATTCCAAAAAGTTATTATATATACAAACTAAATTTTTATTTATCATTCTCTCCTTCCTATCTTTAAAAAAAAAATCACGGTCATATATATTTTCAACAAAAAAAATATACAATTTTTTTAATATCACTTTAATTTTATTTTTGGTATTTCGTTCATGTTTGTTCATTATTTAATATTGAATTGTTATGTTATTGTTATTTTTCTATCTCCTTTAATTTAAAAGGTTTTATTCTTTTATATTTATTTTGTTCATGTTTGCTCATTAATTTATTTTGCTCACTATTTACATCTTTTTTTTTTAAATTTAAAATATGACATATATTTTGTTATTTTTTTTAGATGAAAAGAAGACCACGTTGGCTCATGTTGAAGATTTGAACTCAACAAATGTTAATCATCATCTAAGACTCCGTGTTGTACATGTATGGACTACGTCAGAGTGGAACAACGCGAAGAAAAATCAAAACACTTGAGATGGTTTTTGTTGATGAATTCGTATGTATTTTTCTAAACAAATTTTTTGTTAAATTTAATGATTATATTATATTGTTGAGGAGAAAGTTTTAGGCCTAAAAAGAGCTTTAAAGGGTGCCTTATAATTACACCTTTTTATGTATTATAATTTTCAATTTACTATCTTTCTCCCTCTCACATCAAATAAAAATAAATGTCTTTGAAAAAATTAATTACCTAAAAATTATTGATACGTATAATAGCACATTCTTTTTACATTGTTTAAATTTTATAACAAAACAGTACTCGTGTAGGTTATATCATTTTAAAAAAATTTAAATTTAAAATTAAACTATATATGTAACATCTGTCAGTTTTGACCGTTTGACTTTTTACGTAATTTGACTAACAACTTAAATTATTAATGTAACTTAAATTATTAATGTAAATGTTTGTTTTGAGACATTATGACTGGTGATGTACTCGACGGGTCAAATTATCGACTTATTGTGTGAAACGATATTAGACGGCAAGTGAATTTAATTAGAAATGTAGACGGATCAACCGTGGATCTAACCCAAGACCCATAACCCACACCCATGACCCAACCTTACCCTCCCAACTCTTCCATCCTCCTCCACCCATTTCATTTCTATCTTCTCCTTCTCTCTCTTCTCAAGAACACACACAAACACATACCTCTCTCTCTCTCTAGATTTCTATCACATTTATTGAATTTTAAGCAAGATTAAAACTAGAATAATAATCATCATCATCTTTTAAACATCATATCAAAAGTTTGAGCTTCAAGGTGCAAGAAATCTTCACTTTCGGGTCAAAAACGGGTTTTTAACACTTTGATGAAGGCTTTGGTAAGTCAAATCTATTTCAAATTAATCATTTTATGTTTGTAATCATGTTCCTAAAGCAAACCCATGAGTTTCTTGGTCAAAATCGGGTTCAAGCTTCAATTAGGTCAAAATTAGGGTTTTGGTTGATTTAGGGGTATGATTTGGTCTTTGATTGTGTTATAAAAGAGTTCGGATGATGGGTTTTGGTCAAATCATGTTAGTAACATGTTTGGTAGCTTCAAAATGATTCCAAAATAGTTAAAAACGAATTGGGGTGGATTTTGATGTCAAAAACCCGTTTTTTTTTTCCTGATCTGGGCTTGGTCTCGCCGAGCCCAATGTGACTTTCGGGTCAAAAACGGGTCTTTAACACTTTGATGAAGGCTTTGGTAAGTCAAATCTATTTCAAATTAATCATTTTATGTTTGTAATCATGTTCCTAAAGCAAACCCATGAGTTTCTTGGTCAAAATCGGGTTCAAGCTTCAATTAGGTCAAAATTAGGGTTTTGGTTGATTTAGGGGTATGATTTGGTCTTTGATTGTGTTATAAAAGAGTTCGGATGATGGGTTTTGGTCAAATCATGTTAGTAACATGTTTGGTAGCTTCAAAATGATTCCAAAATAGTTAAAAACGAATTGGGGTGGATTTTGATGTCAAAAACCCGTTTTTTTTTTCCTGATCTGGGCTTGGTCTCGCCGAGCCCAATGTTGGGCTTGTCGATATTGAGTTCCAGAATGAAAAATGCAGATTTTGGTGTCTTGGTGATGGGCTTGTCGAGCCCAATGTTGGGCTCGTCGATATCGTGAGGCAGAATGAGTCAATCTTAAAATAAACATAACTTTCAAACCGTAACTCCGTTTTTGACATATGACCTATTGTTGGAATCGTATGAGAGTCTACTTTCTCATAGTATCATTCATTTAGGATGAATCTTTCCCCATTTCTAAAAATGTCGAGTCAAAGTGTCTTGTTCATACTCGGGAAAGTCATTGAAGCGTTTGTGGGTTTGTAACTTGACTTAAACTTGCTAGACCGACTTGTTTAGGGTTTTAAAGTTGACATTGATGGTATTGTGATATACATTGATAGGTTGTGGACACGTAGCGGTTATTGAACGTTTATAACTCGTTATTAACTCATTGTTGTTGCTTGGAAACCAAGGTGAGTTCCGTAGCTCCCTACTCGATTGATATTCGGGCTGAAAAGTGCACACATACGTGTTTGATTGTTTGATTGACTTATTGATGGCTCGATTGGTTTGTTTGATTTATTATGCATTCGTTTATGATTATATATTGTGATTAGGATAGTTGTACATACATGGAAGACGATGATGCCTTTAAAGAGTTGTAGATGTGGTGGGAAGGCTGCGGGTGACCCTATATATAAGCATCTATAATTCTTTAAATGTAAAGTCGTATGAAGTGTATGTGCATTGGGTTTTGGTTGAGTTGATGGATATTGGATATGATGACTTGTGTATGAACTTGGGGAAACCGATCTATGGGAGTCGGTTGGATGCATGACTTGTGGTTGAACTGGGGAGACCGAATTATGGGAGTCGGTTGGTGAACTGTTCGATGTCATTGGGATGACATGTGGACACTTACACTTATACGTCTATGGTGCGGGACGCACGCATAGACACTTTATTTGTGTGGGATGCACACAGACTATGAGTATATAGACGTATATACATCGATAATTTTGAATTGTCACATCGGTAATTGGGATGACACGTGGACACTTACACTTATACGTCTATGGTGCGGGACGCACGCATAGACACTTTATTTGTGCGGGACGCACACAGACTCCAAGTATGTAGTCACGCATACTTGCATTTGATGATTGTTGACAGACACACAGGATATACACTCATACATTGCTTGGTCACGTCTCAAGCACATATACTTTATGCATCCTTATTGTTTCGCATATTCTTTGATATTGACATCACTTATGTATGATTGTGACACGCATCCTTCATCATTGTTGATACACTATTGGCTTGTTATGTAACGAGGTTTACTATCAGTTTACCTATTTTGGTTGACCTTGTGCCTTGTAAAGGCTACTACCTTGTGCCTTGTAAAGGCTACTTGTAAGACATTACTTACTTTTCTTTATACATATCATGATTGTTGACGATGGTTCCATGTGATCCATCACTACGAACTCACCAACCTAGTGTTGATTTTGTTTAGTGCATTTTTCAGGTATTCGTCTGAAATTTGGATACTGCTAGGGTTTAGACTGGGACTCTCGTGGATCCGTGATCCGTTTGCCCACTTAGGGTTTATGCTTAGAACCTTATGGATTTAGTTGTATTGTCTTGCCTTGAATCTCGTTTATGACTTCTTGTTTACTTTGCATCGTGTACCTTATTTGTTGGTTTGGGTTCACCGAATCCTTTTTATTCATGTAGTTTATGTTCTACGATAATTCCACTGTGTGCTATATAATTTCAGTGATATCCCGGGCCCAGCTTAGGGTGTTACAGAATGGTGGCCCATGCAAGTCGTAGAGAATTAGGGACCTAGACTACGGCTTAAGTAAAAACTCTTCATATAGCATGCATGGTTAGGAATTTTGTGTGCAACGTGAAATTGTATGAACCTTGAAAAGTGTACATTGTGAGTTCGTAGACAAGACCATTTATGTGATGACTTGAGTACAATGTGATGAACGTGTGATGAGTACAATGTGGTTAACGTGTACATTGATTTGAACCTGATTGTGGTTGACTTGGATTGTTGTTGTTGATTGGTGATAGTTTGATGATTTAGGGCAAAATGAAGTTATGGCATTAACATGGTATAATAATATTGTGGCAACCCTAAAAGAGCCTGATCAACTAATTTATGGCACCCGGTATTATAACAAGTCAATGACATCACGGATTGCACATGTTTGGCTTAGAGTATAATAAGGAACCGACATGCTTAATAGGAGTTGGTTGGGTGGAGGATTAGCCGCTGGTACACCCTGTATACATACCCGGTCAATAACTAGAGGGCATATCGGATTTGGATTATACTTTAACCCGCTTGTTTAGTTGCTTGTTTGTGTGATGTGTTGAACATGAGTATTGGCTATGATAATAGACAACTATTATGAATTAAGCATGAGAAAATGATAGACAATTGTTGTAAACTTAATATGATGGCATGATAGGTAACGATCCCCTTAGAACATTAGTACTCTTGCCTTAGCAAAATGATATGAATTTTGTATATTATGTCGGCATGAGAGCATTAACTACTTGTGTGACTAACACGTGAGCATTTTGAGGCTAACTTTCGGGTCAAAGTGTTGCTTGCTTTATAGAAAATGGCGGGGTCGAGAGGAGTATGACTAACCATAGCGATGAGCCAGATTTGGCAACTGTGATCGCCCAAGCGGTCTCAAATGCCATACCCACTATTGTTGCCCAAGAAAGACACAATGGTGTTGACCTACTGACTTCTTCCGTGAGAGGATAAGGTAAAGTAACAAGAACTTTAAACACTGATTCATTATGTAACTTACATGCAAGATTTTCCGATGCTTTCGAGTCCATATGTGCCAATGTTATGGCAGCCATTAACTTCAAGATGTGCAAGTTCAGAGCATCCAGCTGCAACTGCTTCTAATCCCTTGTCACTCAGAAAATAGCAATCACTAAGCATTAAACTCTTCAACATTTTACATCCCTTCCCGATGGCACAAAGACTCCTGCTAAGCCAATAAATACACATAGTTAGAACACCTAAGATACCTAACTTTTTCTTTCCTCATACTTCAGGGATTTCAGAAGCAATATCATATGAAACTAATACCAAACTTAATTCACAATTCAACACAAGTAATATGTTGTTCTTAGAATCCGGTGAAGTAGAAAATGCTCATGTTCATCACATATTTAAGTGTGAAGACAAATAAATCTGTCTTTAATAAAAATTTCCGGAGAAAAGAAAAAGAAAATGATGCATATAATAGGAGGTATATCATAAGAAAAAATGGCCATGAATGAGAAGCATATAAAAACAAGGAAACTAACTTGTCGATAAATCTCTGGAAACTGTACAGCGCTAACGACTCCAGTGACAAACAAAAGAAACCAACAGCAGTCAAAGCCTCATCAGTGACATTAATGCATTGCAAGCTCAGATTTTTCAGAAGAGAACATCCTTTTGCAACCGCAAGCACCCCTTCGTTGTGGACAAATTCAGAGTCTAATGATAGGGTCTCAAGGGAACTACAATGAGACCCTACAGCTTCTAATGACATGTCAGTTATTTTTGCACATGCAGCAACACCGAGCCATTTCAAAGTCTTGCCACATCCTAAAGCTAACTCAACCAAACCAGTGTCAGTTAAACCTTCACAAAATCGTAAATTTAGTACTTCAAGTTGCCTGCAACACTTTCCAATAGCTACTAGACCTTGATCTCCTACATAGCAACCCTATTGCAGAGAATTAAAAGACTACAAATTACTTGATATTCAAAACTTTATCTGTTTCTTTAGGTAAAACAGACATTTACATCCAATAAATTTAATATGTAAAGTATTACCTGTAGGTCCAACGATTTCAAGAATCTACACTTCTCAGCTACAGATGTTAGGCCAGCACTTGTTGCATTGGAGCACCATATTAGGCTCAATTTCTCAAGTTTGCTAAACCCATCAGCAACAGCAGTCAAACCAGCATCTGATATACAATATGAATCGGATTCACTAGCTCCAGCCTCACTTCTCTCGGGCAGAAAGTGAAGCCTAACCGACGAAAGAGCAGAGTGGCTAGCATTGCGCCTTCTTCCCTGAATCCAGTGGAGACAAATTACTATGAATGAACAGATTCAACCCGAGTCTGTAAACTCATTAGATATTACAAATCACATAACTAACTCATACAGCCGAAGCTCAAGAAGCAAAGACGATAAGTAATGATATGCAATCTGCTGGAATGTTTTAAAATTCACAATTTTCAGCACACTGATTGTGTACTTCTTAACAAATTGTGTAAAGCAACTCAAGACTTATGCTACTACTGATGATCTGGGTAACTGAGCTCAAGTATATGATATGCATGTTTTCTGATATGAAACGCAGAATTAGGCAACAAGCATTTCATTATGTTGCCACTTGGGTATAATATGATGTAAACAATGTGTAAAAACTACGTAAACTATTTTACTCAGTCCTGGTTATTTGGTCATTTCTTGTTGTAAGAGCAGTATTAGGGATTCTTAAAATCATGGTAGCAATCGCACTAGCGGAAAGAAAATGGAAGGATCAAGAATCTTCAATTATCAAAAAGGATTATATACCGAGACCCGAGTATGCGAGTATCTTTTGGTTGTATCAATGTAAATCCCTTGAAACACTAGGATTATCTTATGATGCAAGAAGTTCAAACTACTTAATAGTTCCTTGCTGTTAATGATCTATAGAAAAGTGCCAAGTCTTTGAGTAAATATCCTTTTATTAATTGAATCAGCTTTTAAGTCTGAAATCCTCTGGCACTTAACGTCCTATTATACTGATGATAAAGACCCATACTTCCCATTATTGATTTACATATCCTATTGCTTGCATTTTTTTAAGCTTTAAGTAATGAAAAGTTTTTATAGTTAGACAGTGTAAATCCAGTAATTTACTAAAAAGCACGCGCTTTTGGTTGTATTAGATCAGGAGTAGGACTCTGTAATGGTTGCAAATCTTACATAAGTTGGTGTGATCCCACAACACCCCATTCCCCCTCTATTCATATAAATAAAACATAAGACGACCAACCAGAAATTGCCACATCACCCTCTATTAATCGCTCGAAAAAAAGTGACATGCCATCTCTCTCTCATCATCCCTACACCACCACCACCAACAGCCGCTATATATATCAGCTTTCAAAGCTACCCCAATAACCTGTCTGCCATTGGTGCATTATGCAGTTAGTTTTTGAAAAATCTGGTTTTATTACTTCATATTGAGACCAAAGTTACATACTTTCTTTTTTTAATATACTAGATTACTAGTAAAGTCTTAAGTAAAATGCCGAACCATTTCCTGATCTCAATTAACTCCAACAAACCACACTACACGTCCAGTCGTCCACATCTAGTATAACTTACTCACTAATAATAATTTAAAACATAACTTATCTTTACTTATAGTCGTATACCTCTAACCCAAACAAAATAATACTTGTACTTTACATATACCAAATAAGAAGAAAATATATTTCCAACCCCAAAAATACCCTCCACATTTCATTATTGGTGTTTAGCCTATCCTATTTTCAAGCCAACTTCTTTAATTGGGTTTGGCTTATATTGAATAAAATCCCAATTTAATTTGTGACTTATTTTCTATCTTATGAACTTATTATCATGATGATTTAAAAAAACTGAAATAAAAGGTCAAAAATGGTTTAATTTAACTTGTCCCAAAAATGATTATCCTCGTACAGAAATGCCTGGTCATAATAATTCACTAATTTCCAAAAAAAAAACTTAAACCAACATAAACAAAATCTAAAAAAGCAACCTAATTTCGATACAAAAACACAAAAAATCTATATATACAAGACTTACGAAATCAACAGGGAGCGAAACAGACAGTCTTTCATCGATATAAACATTAGTGACATTAGGAAATCGGCGAGCGAGAAGGTGAACGAGTGCATCAGGGCTTCCAGACGCGCCGATTCGGATCGTGTCGCGGCTGAATCGCTCGAGGGTCAGCCAGCGGTGGCAAACCAGAGAGCATGCGTCGCGGCTTGATTTGGAATCGAGGTTGCGAAAGATTTCGAGGATCAGCTCGTCGGGTAAGATTGTGTTGATCAAATCATGATGGCCTCTCATGATGGGTTATAGAGATGGATGATTTGAGAGATTGGCGGTTTAATAAGAGGAGGTTGAAGAAGAAGAAGATGATGATGATGTAGGATATATATCGATTTATAGATTTAGATAGTTTTGTTTTTTGAGAGAGTTGGAAGGGGAGAGAAAGAACATGTTTTGCTTTTTTATAAGTGTTTCGATGAGGTGTGTTTTAATTATGGGAAACGACGTGTACACTACTAAACTTTATAACAATATAAAGCATGTTTAGTAGATCACCTTCCTTTAATTATTTTGATTTTATTGATATGAACAAAATTAGTATTTTGATCTGTTTGGTTTTTATGGTATGATTTGGTTTATATGAATAACAAGAATGGAACTTTATATAATGTGATACGTTCATCATGACTGGATGACTGGTGAAAAAAACGAACAGATAAACATAATCATATGAGATTTTCTTATTAATATTATTCAAAAACGATCGATTTTCTTACTCAAAGGTACTTATTTAATAGGGTTATTGTCACTTTCATTTTTGAATATTTTGTAGCCAACCCTATCGTTTTCACAATATGGAACTGTCACTGATTGAGATTGGTGGTTAATTTATGGATTGGTTTGATTTTAGATGTTGATAATTTTGATGGTAGTGTGTCAACACGACGTGATGACTCCGTGTAAATAATACAGAAGTAGCCTAAGTAACTAATATGAATCATTTAGGTTGGTGATGTTATGAATTAAAGTCAAGTGATGTTAAACCCATTAACGTGTGATGTCTCATTTGGTGTGGGTGTATTTATTGATCCCGACAACTCACTTGTCGGTAACACTATTATTTTTTCGAAGAAAACATACCCAGGTTTGTAGGGGTGTTCATCAAACCGTCAAACCGGACCAAACCGAGGTACTTGGATTGGTTTGGTTGGATTGAGTTGCTAAAGTCTGGTCCGACGGTTTAAGTTTTGAAAAACCCGGTTTCTTGGTCCGGTTACGGTTTGAGCAAAGAACAAACCGTCAAAACCGGACCGGGCCGAAATATATATATGTATATATATTTTTCTTACTAACAACATATGATTTTGTCTCTTGTTTTACTTTTTGCAAATGGACATATCGAATATCAGAAGTATTTGTCACAAAAGCTTTCTTTAATTTACAAAGCATAATGCTTAACTATCAACATAGAATGCTTTGCAATGATACAATATAAAAGCATATTAGTAATGCATAATGGTGATCTTACTGCAATTTTTTTTGGATTTGCAATGGATAAAATATAGAAGCATATTAGAAATGCATAATGGTGATCTTACTGTAATTTTTTTGATAGACATGATATATATAACCTGAAAGGTCTATGCAATTACGATATATATATATATATATAAAGTTTAGTGTTTTGATTTTATTATATTTTCTTATGTTATGTAGTAACTAGTAATAAGAATTAATTTTTTATTATTATTAATCATAGATTTGGTATTGCATGTTGTGAAATAAAAGAAAATTAAAACTAGAAACCGTCAAACCGGCCAAACCGGACCGACATACATGGTTTGGTTTGGTCAGCTTAGACAACACACTTGGTCTAATTTGGTTTGATACATATTGAAACCGGAAATGTCGGTTTAGTTTGAAGTTTAGTCAAAACCAGACCAAACCAGACCACGAACACCCCTAGTTAAGTTGATTTAATTTTTCAGACAAAATAGCATCTCATTGTTAGCCCTAGATTGATGGTTGATCTTTATCATTTTTGAAATAAAACTTCAAATGAACAATTCTTCACACATGGACTTTACTTATAATATTATATTCTTAATATATTGTTCGCGCGACGTCCGACTTTTCCGGAAAGTTTGACTTGCAATGTGGGCCGTTTGATTCCGTTGACTTTAGATCTGGGCCTTTGATTCTCGAATATCCAAGGCCGTTGGATCAAGTCTAAGATTAAATCTCAACCGTTTATTATTTAAGTTCTCGAATATCCTTGGTCGTTAGATCAAGTGTCAGATTAAATCTAAGCCATCTATTCTCGAATTTCCAAGACCGTTGGATCTAGATGGTTAATTAATTTTCATCCGTTGGATTTGTATTCTAACTGCGGGTCTATCGTATCATAACTGCTGCGTTTTACAGGATTAGTACCCTTTTTACTTTTTGCTGAGGAGTTTCTAATATGTGTGTTATATGGTGGTTTCATATTGACCAAGTCAAATTTCGCCTACAAAAAAGGAGGAAACTGATTTTTTTACAACCATCTTTAAATTGCCTATATATACCACACGTTGGTTACATTAAACACACTTTATTTCGACAATACTTATTTTAGCACATTGTTTTAAACAAAATGTCGACTACATGTGATACTGGTAATTCGAATAATGGATCGTCTATGCATGTTGATTCTGTTGTGGTTGGGAGTTGTCGTGATGACAACAAGATTCTTCTTAAACCAATGAAGGATCAAAGAATCGAAGAGGAGTTTGAGGATACTCTGTTTGCAAACTACGAGAATATATCTTATTTATTTGAAGAAGTTGGCCGCTATATTTCGACTGAGTTTGAACACATACCGTCAAATTTTAAGAAGTATGTCAGGGATAACACAATTATTTAGTGGCGGTGGGATAAAGATTTTGGTCTCTCT
Organism: Erigeron breviscapus; assembly: GCA_034093135.1. NCBI lineage: Eukaryota > Viridiplantae > Streptophyta > Magnoliopsida > Asterales > Asteraceae > Erigeron > Erigeron breviscapus. Next base: position 90,348,204 of record CM067174.1, on the reverse strand, counting down.
GAGGAGCAGGTTTATTGCATAATTTAATTTTGTTTTGCATTTGACACTTTTAATTTGTTTACGATATTATTTAATTTACTCTTCTTTTTATAGTGTTTGTCTTTCTGAGGATCAAGTATATAGCACTTTTTTATTATATTGTTTGAGTTTTACACTTTTAAGTTGTTTACGATTGTGTTTAATATAATTTTCGTTTTATGGTGTATACTTGTATTTTCCGGCTTCGAATTTGGACATTCACTTTTACATTAAGATATCTGAACATATTCAAGCTTAAGATATTATTTAATTTACTCTTTTTTTATGGTGTATCAGTGGTTTGTTTCGGGTTCTAAGTTGGACATTCATTTTGACATGAAGATATCAAAACATATTCAGGCTGAAGATGGTTACATTGGTCAAGTTGTTGCTGACTACAATTTAAATTTTTTACTCTATAAAGCTGAAATATTTTTATCATCGAAGTTTGATTGTATAACATCGAATAGTCTACAAGAAGTTTGGCACCAAGACTTTTGGAAATGGGAATGCAATGAGTCTGTTTTCCTTTCAGATGATGAGGTAAATTAAATTTTATTTACTAGGATTTAAATATTAAAAACTATTGAACCAGTTTTTTATAACGCCAATCCTTATGATTTTTGTTTATTGTTTAATATCGTTTTAGGGTGGTAAAGCGGCAGGCCATTTGGACATACAGTTTGAATTAACAGTTGCAAGGCCGGAAAAGTATCTCATTCCTGAATTGAAATTGTTTGGTGTGGTTGAACTTAAGTCAGATGTTAGTAATGATCGTGGTGATACAAATACTGAATCAGTTGAAGGGATATTACCTGGGATCAGTAATGTTTGTTTATAATCTTGAATTGTTTAGAAATCATATATAGTTTTCTTACTACTGAATTTTTATCCTTTATGTAATCACTCTTTAAGTTTTTATATATTTTATCTTTATTATTGGTTATTTATTTATTTATGTTTATTTTTTCATATCAATCAGTATGTATTTTATTGTGCAGTTGATAGTATGCAATCCCTATTTATTGTGATAAATGGTTAATCGTTTTATATGTTATTTAATATATTCTCTATACTCTATAAATTATGAGAGTGTTTGATGCAGATGGATAAATAATTTTCATTCATTCGATTTTATATTTTAACTGCTGGATTTTAGGATCTTATTAACTTTTTAGTGAGCAGTTTCATATTATGTGTGTTTTATGGTGGTTGTGGATTGACTAGGTCTAATTTCCCCTACAAAAAAAGTAAACTGATTTTTTACTACCATCTTTACATTTGCTATAAATATCTCATGTTTTTTACATTTAACAAATATCATTTCGATAATACTTTTCATATCACATTGTTTTGGATAAAATGTCTATTACGTGTGATACTGATAGTTCCAATAATGTCTATCATTTCGTGATGAAGACAAGATTTTGGTTGATATGGTGACGGATCAAAAAGTCCAAGAGGATGATAATGATGTTTGGCTTGCCGGCTTCCGAAATCTAGATGCTTTATTATATGAAGCTTACTGCTATATGTCGATGGAGTTTGATCACATAATGTCAAACTTTAAGGATTATGTGAGAGAGAATAGTGTTACTCAGTGGAAGTAGGATAAAGTTTTTGTTCTTTCTGAGGAACATGTATATTTATTTATTTATGTTTATTTTTTCATATTACATTCGTTAAGTAATATATTAACAATGAGGGTTTCTTAACCATAATTTTATAAATCTACTCATTATTTATTTATGTTTATTTTTTCATATCAATCAGTATGTATTTTATTGTGCAGTTGATAGTATGCAATCCCTATTTATTGTGATAAATGGTTAATCGTTTTATATGTTATTTAATATATTCTCTATACTCTATAAATTATGAGAGTGTTTGATGCAGATGGATAAATAATTTTCATTCATTCGATTTTATATTTTAACTGCTGGATTTTAGGATCTTATTAACTTTTTATTGAGTAGTTTCATATTATGTGTGTTTTATGGTGGTTGTGGATTGACTAGGTCTAATTTCCCCTACAAAAAAAGTAAACTGATTTTTTACTACCATCTTTACATTTGCTATAAATATCTCATGTTTTTTACATTTAACAAATATCATTTCGATAATACTTTTCATATCACATTGTTTTGGATAAAATGTCTATTACGTGTGATACTGATAGTTCCAATAATGTCTATCATTTCGTGATGAAGACAAGATTTTGGTTGATATGGTGACGGATCAAAAAGTCCAAGAGGATGATAATGATGTTTGGCTTGCCGGCTTCCGAAATCTAGATGCTTTATTATATGAAGCTTACTGCTATATGTCGATGGAGTTTGATCACATAATGTCAAACTTTAAGGATTATGTGAGAGAGAATAGTGTTACTCAGTGGAAGTAGGATAAAGTTTTTGTTCTTTCTGAGGAACATGTATATTTATTTATTTATGTTTATTTTTTCATATTACATTCGTTAAGTAATATATTAACAATGAGGGTTTCTTAACCATAATTTTATAAATCTACTCATTATTTATTTATGTTTATTTTTTCATATCAATCAGTATGTATTTTATTGTGCAGTTGATAGTATGCAATCCCTATTTATTGTGATAAATGGTTAATCGTTTTATATGTTATTTAATATATTCTCTATACTCTATAAATTATGAGAGTGTTTGATGCAGATGGATAAATAATTTTCATTCATTCGATTTTATATTTTAACTGCTGGATTTTAGGATCTTATTAACTTTTTATTGAGTAGTTTCATATTATGTGTGTTTTATGGTGGTTGTGGATTGACTAGGTCTAATTTCCCCTACAAAAAAAGTAAACTGATTTTTTACTACCATCTTTACATTTGCTATAAATATCTCATGTTTTTTACATTTAACAAATATCATTTCGTGATGAAGACAAGATTTTGGTTGATATGGTGACGGATCAAAAAGTCCAAGAGGATGATAATGATGTTTGGCTTGCCGGCTTCCGAAATCTAGATGCTTTATTATATGAAGCTTACTGCTATATGTCGATGGAGTTTGATCACATAATGTCAAACTTTAAGGATTATGTGAGAGAGAATAGTGTTACTCAGTGGAAGTAGGATAAAGTTTTTGTTCTTTCTGAGGAACATGTATATTTATTTATTTATGTTTATTTTTTCATATTACATTCGTTAAGTAATATATTAACAATGAGGGTTTCTTAACCATAATTTTATAAATCTACTCATTATTTATTTCATAATATACTGATCACACGTTATTTCAGTATAAGCATCTACTAAAGTGGTATATGTTTGTGTAAGTTACCATACTGATCATGTTAAATGGGAATGCAATGAGTCTGTTTTCTATTTTTTGTTCATATATATATGTTAACTTATCTCATTTTTTTGTGTGTATAATTATATTTATATCAATCAGTATATATTTTATTGTGCAGTTGATAGTATGCAATCCCTATTTATTGTGATAAATGGTTAATCGTTTTATATGTTATTTAATATATTCTCTATACTCTATAAATTATGAGAGTGTTTGATGCAGATGGATAAATAATTTTCATTCATTCGATTTTATATTTTAACTGCTGGATTTTAGGATCTTATTAACTTTTTAGTGAGCAGTTTCATATTATGTGTGTTTTATGGTGGTTGTGGATTGACTAGGTCTAATTTCCCCTACAAAAAAAGTAAACTGATTTTTTACTACCATCTTTACATTTGCTATAAATATCTCATGTTTTTTACATTTAACAAATATCATTTCGATAATACTTTTCATATCACATTGTTTTGGATAAAATGTCTATTACGTGTGATACTGATAGTTCCAATAATGTCTATCATTTCGTGATGAAGACAAGATTTTGGTTGATATGGTGACGGATCAAAAAGTCCAAGAGGATGATAATGATGTTTGGCTTGCCGGCTTCCGAAATCTAGATGCTTTATTATATGAAGCTTACTGCTATATGTCGATGGAGTTTGATCACATAATGTCAAACTTTAAGGATTATGTGAGAGAGAATAGTGTTACTCAGTGGAAGTGGGATAAAGTTTTTGTTCTTTCTGAGGAACATGTATATTTATTTATTTATGTTTATTTTTTCATATTACATTCGTTAAGTAATATATTAACAATGAGGGTTTCTTAACCATAATTTTATAAATCTACTCATTATTTATTTCATAATATACTGATCACACGTTATTTCAGTATAAGCATCTACTAAAGTGGTATATGTTTGTGTAAGTTACCATACTGATCATGTTAAATGGGAATGCAATGAGTCTGTTTTCTATTTTTTGTTCATATATATATGTTAACTTATCTCATTTTTTTGTGTGTATAATTATATTTATATCAATCAGTATATATTTTATTGTGCAGTTGATATTATGCAATCCCTATTTATTGTGATAAATGGTTAATTGTTTTATATGTTATCTAATCTATTCTCTATACTCTAGAAATTATAAGAGTGTTGGATGCATATGGATAAATAATTTTCATTCATTCAATTTTATATTTTAAATGCTGGATTTTAGGATCTTATTAACTTTTTACTGAGCAGTTTCATATTATGTGTGTTTTATGGTGGTTGTGGATTGACTAAGTCTAATTTCCCCTACAAAAAAGGAAACTGGTTTTTTACTACCATCTTTACATTTGCTATAAATATCTCACGTTGTTTACATTTAACAAATATCATTTCGATAATACTTTTCATATCACTTTGTTTTGCATAAAATGTCTATTACATGTGATACTGATAGTTCCAATAATGGATCATCTATGCAAGTTGAGTCTGTTGTTGTTGGGAGTTGTCGTGATGAAGACAAGATTTTGGTTGATACGGTGACGGATCAAAAAGTCCAAGAGGATGATAATGATGTTTGGCTTGCCGGCTTCCGAAATATAGATGCTTTATTATATGAAGCTTACCGCTATATGTCGATGGAGTTTGATCACATAATGTCAAACTTTAAGGATTATGTGAGAGAGAATAGTGTTACTCAGTGGAAGTGGGATAAAGTTTTTGTTCTTTCTGAGGAACAGGTATATTGCCATTTTTTTTTCTTTTTTTTTTTACCATTTAACACTTTTATTTTGTTAAACAAATTTTATAATATAAGTTTCGTTTTATGATGTTTTAGTTGTATATTACCGGTTCAAAGTTGGACATTGATTTTTACATGAAGATATTTAAACATATTAAATATGAAGATAGTGAAATTGGACAAGTTGTTGCTGACTGCAATTTCAGAATGTTACTATATAAAGCTGAATTATTTTTATCTGAGTTGTTTGGTTATATAAAATCCATTTTATATAACCAATTATGGTCGTACAACTTCAAGGAATGGGAACTCAATGAATCCATCTTCCTGTCAGATGATGAGGTAAATTAAAATTATCTTCATTATTTAAATATTACAATTTATTCAACCAAAATTTTACGATGGCAATCCATTTGATTTTTGTTTGTGGCTTAAAAACGTTTTAGGGTGGAAAAGGCGCAGGCCATTTGGACATACAATTTCAATTAAATTATGGTAGGCCGGAAAGAAAGTAGCATGTTACTTGGCATGAATGAATGAAGTTAACTCAGAATGTTTATGGTGATACGAATACTGAGTTACTTGAATTGATACTGTTTGGCTTCAGTGATGAATATGTAATTTAAATTAATGAAGTGATTAGAAATCATATATAGTTTATTTACTACTAAATGTTTATCCTTTATGTAATCACTGTTTAAGTTTTTATATATTTTATCTTTAGTATTTGATATTTATTTATTTATGTTTAGTTTTTTATAAAACATGATTTCAGCTTCAAATGGTTATAATGATTGATTATTATCCATAATGTTAAATTCTATAAATCTACTCAGTATTTATTTCATAATACAGTGGTTACGTGTTGTTTTTTTTTCTATTGTTTCATACATTATATTTTTTAAATTTGTTACACATGACAATATTAATAAATGTTAATTTATTTCCAGAAAATAAGCAAAAGTTGATTTGGAATATGGTCAATTTGATTCTGCTTACTTTAGATATCATCATTTGATTCCGCATATATACATCCGTTGGATCAACTGTAACATTAAATGTCATCCATTTAAATTCGATATTAATATGTTGTTGATTAAGTTTCATATAACATCTAATCCATATACACTCTAATTTCTGAGAGTGTTGAATGCTGATAGAATGATGGATAATTAATTTTCATTTATTCGGTCTTGTATTGTAACTGCTGTGTTTTACTATTGTCTTTACTGTATTCTGAGCAGTTTTTAATTGTGTGTGTTTTATGGTGGTTGTCTATTGACTAAGTCTAATTTCCCCTACAAAAAAGGAGGAAACTGATTTTCCACTACCATCTTTATATTGCCTATATATACGACACGTTGGTTACATAAACACATGTGAATTCGATAAAACTATTATTAGCACATAGTTTTCCACAAAATGTCTATTACATGTGATACTGGTGGTTTGAATAATGGATGGTCTATGGATGTTGATTATGTTGTTGTTGGTAGTTGTCGTGCTGAAGAAAAGATTGTTGTTAATACAATGATGCATCAAGAAATTGAAGGTGATTTTGTTGATGATCTTTGTGACAACTTAGAAAATATGTATAATATGATTTTGGGTAAAGTCCACTTGTCAGGACTGACTTCTTCATGGAAGTACTTCTTTAGGATTCTTTGTGACAACAAAGGATTCTTCAGGAAAGATTTTGGGTAAAGTCCACTTTGTTAGTCCCAACTCGTTAGATGGTACTACTGAAGACACCTCTATGTCGATGGTGGAGTTACTTTGCAATATATGCACTGAACTGGAGATGACCAGTTGCAGTGTGTATATACCAAGTTCTAGATAGATTACTTATATAAAAGACAATAAGTAAAGAACAATGCAATAATACAAATAACTTGTAAGATAACTTGATGAGACAATATGTAATTTTCAATGTGTAATTTATTTATTGATATTAAACAAATTACAAGGTTGATGCGGAACCAAGATAATACACGAATGTAAATATCCTAACAACCTATGAAATACAATTGATCTACACTCGGAATTTCTCAAAACAATCGAAACACTTAAAGTTGTGAAATGTTCCTTTTAGCGATTGAGAGAATATTGCACAAGTTCACCAAGAATATTGCAGGTATGCAAAGTATGAATTCTATCAAAGTTTATTCGAAGAAGTTCTTTGAGAGAATTTGTTCGACATAATTAATCTTCTTGGTTGTGCAATGACTTGTATTTATAGGCAAAGTTAACATTGGGATGTTAACTTTAGCCGTACAAATGTGGTTGGAGCATTTAAGGAATAGCATTTAATTCCTTAAAAAGCAGTGTAAAGTCGCATGTTAAAGTGACTTTACACAACCACCTTTATGTACCTTTTATTACTTAAATAATAAGACAAGGCTTATTATCCGGGTAAAGGTACGTAAAGTATACAAGTCAATTCCTCGTAATCAGTGTAAAGCTTTGTAAGGGCTTTCCACTGATGGTCTCTAGTTTGTAACTGACTAGAATGTCAACTGGGCTTCGCTGCCATTGCCATTCTCTATCTTCCATTTGTTGTCTTCGACTTCAACTGGAATGCTTCTTCAACTTGGTCAGTTCTCAACTGGAGGAAGTCTTCAGTTGCGTTAACTGTACGGTGCAACTGGACTTCAATATATTTCTCGACAAATCATCTTGGTCACCAGTTTCACTAGTCTCCAGATGCAACTGGTGACTGGCAAGTGTGAACTGGTGACTGACCAGGTGAACTGGTGACTGGCAAGTGTGAACTGGTGACTGGCCAGTTCCAGGTGAACTGGTCCTAACAAATTCCCCCTATTTGTCTAGAAATATAAAGTCTTTTTCTAGTTCATGTATCTATACAAGTGTGAACTATAGAGACTTGTTTGATTTAAATCTATCTAAGTTTCTAAGACATTTTTATAGATCAATAAATGCCTTAGGATTTTTCTTTTTAGGTTTGTTAGATTTTAATCTATTATCTACCTTGTGGTTACAAACTGGTAACTTCATTTATACAAGGAATGAAATTTATACAAGTTACAGAATGTAAATACAAATTACAAGTAGATAACTGAAGAAAGAACTTAAACAGATGGCCCTTCGCCAGTTCTTCTTCTCTTGGCAACTGAAGAGATAGGTTGTGAGTCTTCAGGGTCAATACTCAACTTTAGCTCCAGATTTTCTTTGTGTTGAATCTTGCCCCTTAAGAAGTTTTCCCATGCCTTCTCAAACCTATTCTTTTGTGCCTTCGCATCCAAAATATTCACCATCTCAACCCATTCACTGAACCCATATTGCATTACACCAGGATTGTCAGTTGTCCAGAGTGGTCCTCCAGTATAACTAACTTGAACTTGAAAGACTTTGGTGCCTGGCTTGATTGTGACATTAACACCATTTATACGACCACTATGTCTTCTGGTTGACATGATCTGGGAGTAGTAGTCTCTTGCTTCAGATTCATTTGAGATTTTAATACTCCCAGCACCAGCAGCCAGTACAGCGGACTTAATGTCTTCATTTGAAACCTCACCAGTTGGTTCAACGAATGTGCTTAGGTCAGCATCCCTTGCATCTTTTGTCAATGGTCTTCTAGATTGTGGAATCCTTCTTCTTTGTGGATTCATTACACTGGCCACAACCTTCTTGACATTTTCAATTCTTTTCAGAATCCCACTGGCCCTAACCTCCTTAGCCTTCTCCACTTAAATGTTTAAACTCCTGGCATCGAATTCAGCTTCATCCTCAGGATAGTGTCTGTCCAGTTCTACTTCAAGCATTTCATTTAACTGGTCAACTATCCTAGGATCATTCTTAATTCTAAGGTACTCCTCCTTAGTGATGCCCAAAAGATTGGCATCACTCATATCAAGCAACTTGAGCTGAGTAAGATGTGCCCTGGCTTCGACTTGGTTTTGTTGTTTCATTTTCTTTCTTTCTTTAATATCATTTCCAAGTCTAGCCAGTCTTCTGTTATCACTATCTGAAACTGGAGGAAGTACATCAGCATTACCAGTTTCAAGCATTTCATTTAACTGGTCAACTATCCTAGGATCATTCTTAATTCTAAGGTACTCCTCCTTAGTGATGCCCAAAAGATTGGCATCACTCATATCAAGCAACTTGAGCTGAGTAAGATGTGCCCTGGCTTCGACTTGGTTTTGTTGTTTCATTTTCTTTCTTTCTTTAATATCATTTCCAAGTCTAGCCAGTCTTCTGTTATCACTATCTGAAACTGGAGGAAGTACATCAGCATTACCAGTTTCAAGCATTTCATTTAACTGGTCAACTATCCTAGGATCATTCTTAATTCTAAGGTACTCCTCCTTAGTGATGCCCAAAAGATTGGCATCACTCATATCAAGCAACTTGAGCTGAGTAAGATGTGCCCTGGCTTCGACTTGGTTTTGTTGTTTCATTTTCTTTCTTTCTTTAATATCATTTCCAAGTCTAGCCAGTCTTCTGTTATCACTATCTGAAACTGGAGGAAGTACATCAGCATTACCAGTTTCAAGCATTTCATTTAACTGGTCAACTATCCTAGGATCATTCTTAATTCTAAGGTACTCCTCCTTAGTGATGCCCAAAAGATTGGCATCACTCATATCAAGCAACTTGAGCTGAGTAAGATGTGCCCTGGCTTCGACTTGGTTTTGTTGTTTCATTTTCTTTCTTTCTTTAATATCATTTCCAAGTCTAGCCAGTCTTCTGTTATCACTATCTGAAACTGGAGGAAGTACATCAGCATTACCAGTTTCAAGCATTTCATTTAACTGGTCAACTATCCTAGGATCATTCTTAATTCTAAGGTACTCCTCCTTAGTGATGCCCAAAAGATTGGCATCACTCATATCAAGCAACTTGAGCTGAGTAAGATGTGCCCTGGCTTCGACTTGGTTTTGTTGTTTCATTTTCTTTCTTTCTTTAATATCATTTCCAAGTCTAGCCAGTCTTCTGTTATCACTATCTGAAACTGGAGGAAGTACATCAGCATTACCAGTTTCAAGCATTTCATCAGTGGCCGGCTGGGCAGATGCATCAACAGCTAAACCTTTGCCCTTATCCAACACAACATTCCCCCTATCTCCATCACCAGATCCACCAACCCTTTGCTCACCAGCTTCAGTACTGGTAGCCAAAATCATTTCCCTTCCAGATGGAGTCCTTCCATGTGCAACTGGTGTAAGGACTTGACTTCTTTCCCCCTTGGCAGCATCTAGACCTGCCCGAATACCTTCCCATTCAGAGGGGTGTGATGGCAACCGGTCAAGAGGCTGCTATGATTGCAAGTTCTTGCACTCCTTAAAGATTCCACACATCATCCTGAAGGACCTCCATAAATGATTCGTCTCTTTATACTGAGTCAAAACATTTGCAGTTACTTGTTCTTGACCAGTTTTCAATTCATTGAGGATCTTGGAGTCTTCATCCAATCCAGAGACAACCTTATCCTTAACCTCATCATCCATCTTCTTCAGATTTTCCACTTCAGTGGTCAGTTTCTCTATAGATTCAGTATGTAGAGATACTTGGGTGTTCAAACTTTCAATGCTGCCCCTCAACTGGTTGATCTCACTGGTGAGTGGGGCCAGATCAACCTGAGGAGTGGCCAGCTTGGTGATCTCAGACATCACCCTTTCTATCAACTGCTCTTCTCTAGCACCCAACGTATCCTCTATTTTCTGACCCACTGAAGTCATCAACTGCTCTCCAAGGCCAGTTACACTTAGGCCAGGTCTTTCAACAAGTTCTTTTACCTGCCTTTCAATCTCTTTCAAGTCAACCTCTGAAGTTCTAACAGTATTTTCGAGCAGGTTGGAGATTGAACTGGATACCTTGGAGTGAGTTAGGTCAAAGGCTTCCTTTAGAGTACCAGCCAGATTGTTACAGCCAGTGACCAACTCATTCAATTTGTTAAACACCAAGTCTTCATTTGATGAAAACTTGTTTATCCCCAGATCGACCACCTTGATGTTTGTCAAAGAGTCCTTGTGGTATCTGGAGAAAGACTTGGTGTTCTTATCAAGTGTCTTCTGAATCTCCTCCACCCTGGTTAGAAGGTTTTAGAGATCGGATTGAATGGAGATAACTTGACTGTCCAGTGACAAGGAAGAAAGTGTCACTGGACCACTAGCAGTTACTACTGGAGCAACTGGAGGAGGCTTATTTAATGAAGTCTCCCCAGTTGTCAACCCAGCAGTTGAAGATATAATTGGAGTGGTGGATGAAAGAAAGATAGGAAAATCAATGTGTTGTTCATGCTGAGAATGCTCAGGTGTGAACAACGGCGACGGTGGTGGGGGCATTTCTCGAGCAAGTGAGAATTGCCCAGTTGGTAAAGGAGCGGTATTTGTTGGTAAAGATATATCTATAGGCACATTTTATTCAGGTGGTGAAATTGAAATTGATGCGTCTGGAGGGCAGACTGGAGAGGAAGGGTCTTGAGCTTGTACAGAAGCATCAAGAATCTCCAAGTCTGTTTCAGTTCCTTCAGAATCCGAAGATTCAATCAGGATTTCCTCGTCATTAACACCCATGTCCAGATCCATGAATGTGACAGAGGGCTGACCAGTTACCTGGTCAGGCTCCAGATGACCTTCCCCAGTTTCCTGGATGGGTACATCTGTTGGAGGATCAGATACCGAAGTATCTTCACCAGGGATAGACGTGATAGGAGTTGCTTCAGTTATGGTTGTTCTATCATCAACCACAACTTGAGACGAACTGAAGGGTCCCTCATTATTTTGAGGCCCGCCCAATTGTCTTTCTGATTCCTTTTCCAAAGGTGCATCAGTTTTAGCAAATGCCAGTTGCATTCGCTCTGGAATTTCGACCTCTCCAGCTTCAGACACCAGAGAGTCTAGATTCCTCAACAAATCTGGCCTAGTATACGGTGAATCTGTATTTTTATACTCTTCATTGCCCAGAATTTGTTGAAAACAGAGAGAGAGAAATCTTGAAAAGGGGATACACACACCCCTGGAGCCCTTCAGCTTTTGTACTAGGCTTCTATACAAAATGTCTGCAAAATCTACTCTCAATCTGTTCCACAAGCAGTAAGCCATCTCTGCTTGTGAGGAGTTGATCTGGTCAAGTCCACCAGAACTCCCACCCATGCTCTCCACAAGGTGTATGAAGAAATACCTCCATGAAGGTGTAAGACCCTTCATGGTCATAGCACCCTTGGTTTTCAGCACCCCATTATCCAAACACTCCTTATGATCCATTTCGAGGAGTACTTGACGAAAATTGATATTCGGGGGCAAGACAACTGGAGGAGGCTTATTTAATGAAGTCTCCCCAGTTGTCAACCCAGCAGTTGAAGATATAATTGGAGTGGTGGATGAAAGAAAGATAGGAAAATCAATGTGTTGTTCATGCTGAGAATGCTCAGGTGTGAACAACGGCGACGGTGGTGGGGGCATTTCTCGAGCAAGTGAGAATTGCCCAGTTGGTAAAGGAGCGGTATTTGTTGGTAAAGATATATCTATAGGCACATTTTATTCAGGTGGTGAAATTGAAATTGATGCGTCTGGAGGGCAGACTGGAGAGGAAGGGTCTTGAGCTTGTACAGAAGCATCAAGAATCTCCAAGTCTGTTTCAGTTCCTTCAGAATCCGAAGATTCAATCAGGATTTCCTCGTCATTAACACCCATGTCCAGATCCATGAATGTGACAGAGGGCTGACCAGTTACCTGGTCAGGCTCCAGATGACCTTCCCCAGTTTCCTGGATGGGTACATCTGTTGGAGGATCAGATACCGAAGTATCTTCACCAGGGATAGACGTGATAGGAGTTGCTTCAGTTATGGTTGTTCTATCATCAACCACAACTTGAGACGAACTGAAGGGTCCCTCATTATTTTGAGGCCCGCCCAATTGTCTTTCTGATTCCTTTTCCAAAGGTGCATCAGTTTTAGCAAATGCCAGTTGCATTCGCTCTGGAATTTCGACCTCTCCAGCTTCAGACACCAGAGAGTCTAGATTCCTCAACAAATCTGGCCTAGTATACGGTGAATCTGTATTTTTATACTCTTCATTGCCCAAAATTTGTTGAAAACAGAGAGAGAGAAATCTTGAAAAGGGGATACACACACCCCTGGAGCCCTTCAGCTTTTGTACTAGGCTTCTATACAAAATGTCTGCAAAATCTACTCTCAATCTGTTCCACAAGCAGTAAGCCATCTCTGCTTGTGAGGAGTTGATCTGGTCAAGTCCACCAGAACTCCCACCCATGCTCTCCACAAGGTGTATGAAGAAATACCTCCATGAAGGTGTAAGACCCTTCATGGTCATAGCACCCTTGGTTTTCAGCACCCCATTATCCAAACACTCCTTATGATCCATTTCGAGGAGTACTTGACGAAAATTGATATTCGGGGGCAAGACAACTGGAGATTCACCCTCTCTCCAGTAGTTAAGGTGTAAGGCATCCCTTAACACTTCAGCGGTCAAGGCACACTGGATTGTTCCATCCTTTAATGTGAAACTGATGGAGGAACAATCGGAAGAAAGAACAGCAGTGTACCAAAACTCACACAAGTAGTTGTGAAACAACTTGCGTGGGTTTCGAGAGAATGAGGGTCCTATTGGAGAATCCTTCAAAAACTTTTGGATTCTACCAATAAGGGTATTGGACCCTTGAGAACCTTGCAAGCTTGCCATCGGATTATTCGGATTAAGTTTGATGACCGAAGCATTGTTAGGGGCACCAGGTGCCGCTTTGACATCTGGTGAGGGATTATATGGAACAGTCAAGAGATTTACATCTCTTGAACGTGATGATCTAGGAGCCATTTGAGAATGAAAATGAAATTTGGGATTTAGGGTTTTTGATTTATGAAGCAAAGAGAAAAATGAAGCAATTTTGATGATGATTGGAAGTAAATGAAAGAATGTAGAAGGAAGTAAATGAAAGAAGTAAAGAAAAATGAAGCAATTTTGATGATGATTGGAAGTAAATGAAAGAATGTAGAAGGAAGTAAATGAAAGAAGTAAATGAGTTCGAAGTAAATAAGGGTATTTATAAGGGGTTTTAAGATCCCAAAGAAACACCAAAATTATATTTTAACAAAAACAATCCCTTTTTGAAGATATTTTCACAAAAGTTGGTTTGAATTTTGAATAAAATATTGATTTGCCATGTAAACATTAAATGCTTCCATGTCAGCATTAAATGCTTCCATGTCAGCATTAAATGCTACGACGGCTTATATTACCCACGCGCCCACTCACTTTTTATTTTCCCAATACAAACAGTTGTCAAGTACTAAAATGGTTGTAAACACGTCAGATCACGATATCAAGTGGTTTAAAACACTCGAGTATCATCACGTGTCACACATATTGACCAAGTATTTATAACGTTAACAAAAATAAGACAAAGACTGAAACTGGTAACTGGAGGATCAGTCCAGTATCAGTTTCCAACTGAAGGGTTCTCCAGTTGCATTTTCAAACAAAAAACGAATTTTAGTCAGAAAATTATTTTGAGTCTTTCCCCCTTAAATGATGATCCAGAAATCAATTAGTGCCAAGATAGTATCACAAAGGCGTTCGACAGCCTGGCGAGCAAAGATTATCTGGACCTCCTCAACTGGAGAACTTCATCAGTGTCACTGACGCGTTCAATAACAAAGAAAGCTCCAGTTAAGGATTTAACATTCCCAGTTCGCTGATGAGATGTTTAAAGGTTTTCTCATCGAGAGGTTTTGTAAAAACATCAGCTAACTGTTTGTCAGTGGGGATGAAATGAATTTCAATATCTCCTTTCATAACATGATCTCGAATGAAATGATACCTGATGTCAATATGCTTTGTTTTGGAGTGCATCACTGGGTTGTGAGAGATAGCAATTGCACTGGTGTTGTCACAAAAGATTGGGGTCTTAGTAAACTTTTGACCATAATCTAGTAACTGGTTCTTGATCCAGAGAATCTGGGCACAACAACTGGCCACAGAAATGTACTCTGCCTCAGCAGTGGACATAGAGACTGAAGTCTGCTTCTTGCTGGTCCAACTTACCAGTTTTCCTCCAAGGAAATGACAACCACCAGTTGTTGATTTTCTATCAATCTTACAACCTGCATGATCAGAATCTGAATAACCCATTAGATCTAATCCTGAGCCTTTGGGGTACCAAAGACCAAGATTAGGACACCCTTTCAGGTATCTAAAGATACACTTTACAGCGTGCAAATGTGATTCTTTAGGGTTAGCCTGAAACCTGGCACATAAACATGTTGCAAACATTATATCTGGTCGACTGGCAGTTAAGTACATCAGTGAACCAACCATACCTCTATAGTCAGTTATGTTAACTCGTTTGCCAGTTGGGTCAGAGTCCAAATTCAATGGTGCTGCAATAGGTGTGTTTTTCGATGGGATTGAATCATATTTGTATTTTCGTAACAAATCTCTGACATATTTTCCTTGGTTTATGAAAATTCCATTTTCAGTTTGCTTAATCTGAAAACCTAAGAAAAATGTTAATTCACCCATTAAACTCATCTCATACTCAGATGACATGATTTTAGAAAACTTTTTACACATTGCATCATCAGTTGAACCAAAAATAATGTCATCAACATAAATTTGTACCAATAAGATATTACCTCTTTCTTTCAAGATAAACAAGGTATTATCTATTGCACCTCTTTGAAAACCATTTTTAAGAAGATGTTTAGTTAAAGTATCATACCAGGCTCTTGGGGCTTGTCTTAGACCATATAAAGCTTTGTTCAGTCTATAAACCCAATGAGGATGCTTCTCATCGATGAAACCTGGAGTCTGCTTAACATAAACTTCTTCTTTCAATGTTCCATTCAGGAACGCACTTTTGACATCCATCTGGAAGACCTTGAACTGCAGATGGGCTGCATAAGCCAGAAATATTCGTATGGCTTCAAGTCTTGCAACTGGAGCAAAAGTCTCATCAAAGTCAACGCCCTCTGCTTGACAATAACCCTGGGCAACTAGTCTGGCCTTGTTTCTTACAACATGGCCATCTTCATCCATTTTATTTTGGTAGACCCATCTGGTACCAATAGGTTCTTTCTTTAACCCTGGTGGACAAGGAACAAGCTCCCAAACATTGTTCCTTTCAAACTGGACGAGCTCTTCTTGCATAGCTTCCACCCAGCTTGGGTCTGCCATAGCCTCGTCAATCTTCTTTGGTTCAATTAAAGATAAGAAGGTGACGTTTAAGCATTGCTCACTGGTGGCTCTTCTAGTCTGAACCCCACTAGTTGGATCACCCAATATTTGTTCAATTGGATGGGCTTGAGTCCATCTAGTGTATTGACTAGGCTGGTGAACTACAATATCAGTGCAAGTCACCTGGCGATCTTCTTCAGTTGCAGCAGCTTCTGGAGAAGGATCAGTCCAAACAACTTCTACATCCTCATCAGAGTCAATGAGGTCTCTATTAGCATCATGAAATTCCTCATTAGAAGGTATTTCATGAAGAACTGGAGAAGTAGGTGTTTGAACTGGTGCTGATATTGGAGTGGCACGTACATCTGATCCAATCACCAATTCTTGTGGTAAGTTGAAATTGATGGAGGGATAGAATGACATGTCACTGGAGGATTTCTTCTTCTTAACTGGTTCCAGTTTGTTGTAACTGGAAACATCTTCTGGTGAAACAACTGACCGATGAACTTGGTCAGTTTCACCAAAATTGATTGGAATGACTGGAGAGATATCAAGGCTTGGTCTCTTGTTGATTGCTTCAGTTGATTCGTCGAATGTGACATGAATTGTCTCATGAACCTTTTGGAGTCTATAATTATAAACTCTAAAGGCCTTTCGAATATCTGAATAGCCTAAAAATACTCCTTCATCAGCTTTTGCATCAAACTTTCCAAGCTGACTGGAATCGTTCAGTATATAAACTGGACAACCAAATACATGGAAATATCCAATATTTGGTTTTCGATTCCTAAGTACTTCGTAGGCAGTCTTCTTATGTCTCTTGATGTAGACTGACCGGTTTTAGGTGTGGCAAGCAGTTGCAACTGCCTCAGCCCAAAAACTGGTGGGAAGACCAGATTCAGATATCATACTTCTGGCGGCTTCTATCAGTGTACGATTCTTTCTTTCAACAACTCCATTTTGCTCTGGAGAGTGAACTGATGAGAAGTTTTGAGAGATGCTAGTGTCATTGCAAAATGATTCAAGTACTTTATTTTGGAATTCAGTACCATTATCACTTCGCAACTGACAAACTTTTCGAATATACTTGAGCTCAATTCTTTTGATGAGTGAGATGATTTCAGCAGGTGCATCACTTTTGGATCTGATGAATACCATCCAGCAGTATCTGGTGAATTCATCAACCACAACTAGAGTGTACTTCTTTCCAGCTTTAGTTTGAACATTCACTGGACCAAAAAGATCCATATGTAGCATGTGAAGAGGTTCAGTGATGCTAAAATTTTGCCTAGTTTTGAAACTAGCTCTTTTCTGCTTGCCCATCTCACAACCTGGACATGGTTTTTCTTTATTGAATGAAATCTGAGGTATCCCATCAACCAGTTGTTTGCGAGACAACTTGTTAATGTTCTTGAAATTAAGGTGGGATAACCTCTTATGCCATAGCCAGTTGGTGTCCTCATCAGCTTTGGTATAGAAACATTGCTCTTTTGGAGCTGGTTCCATATCCATGATGTACACATTTCCTTTTCTTGGTGCAATCATCACCACTTTCCAATCCTTGTTAAATATGGTGCCTTGAGCAATATCGAACAAAACTCTGAAGCCATCATCGCAAAGTTGGCTTACACTGATCAGGTTGTATTTCAAACCATTCACAAATGCAACTCTTTTGAATTCGACTTGTCCATTATTGAGCACACCATATCCTTCAGTCTTTCCAGATTGATCGTTACCAAACGTCACTGTCGGTCCATCTTGGACAGTGAACTCTTCCAGTAGGGGCTTACATCCGGTCATAGTCCGGCCAGCAGCGCTGTCCAGATACCAGATATTCTTCTTTCGATCGCCCTACACACACAAAAATCATTAGTTCTTTTTGTGAACCCATCTTTTGTTGATGGGTCCACTGGACTTCTCTACAGAAGCCACAGTTGATTGTTGAGGTGTTGAACTGGAGGCTACATCTGGAGCTTTTTCACCAGCTCCAGGTGCAGGAGTAAAAACAATTGGTATTTGATACTTACTCCCCTTATTTTCACCAGATTTTGTTCCAGATGGAACATTCTTTAGTTTAGGTTTTGAGGGGAGTGGTTTAATATTTTGTTTGAAAACTGAAGGTAATAAGTCTCCTTCCAGATTGTTAATCCGGGCAGTACAACTCTGAACCTGCCAAGACAAAAGTTGGAGTTGACTTTCCAGATTAACCAAAATATTATTTTGATCAGGCAGTTGAACCTTGGACCTAGGTTCAACTGGTGCAATAGTCTGTCGGGTCTTGGGCACCTTAGACTTATGAGGTAAAGGCTTGTTACCAGTGGCCTTTTTGACTGGAGCTTTAGCCTGTTTGGCTCCAGTTTTAACCTCAATGGGGGTGGTCTCAGAGGTTTCAGTTTCAACAGCTTCAGGTTGATCATAAGGTGTTTCAACCTAAAGAGCTGGAGGCAATGCATGAAGATCTGGTATAAGAGCTGCCATCTCCAGATCTTCAGATTTCCATGCATTTTTTTGGGCATCGATAGTTCTTGAAAATGCATCTTAGTTTTTGCCAGATGCTTTTACCCATGACTTGATAATCTTTTGTGCTTTTTCAAAATCATAAGATAGTTTTTGATTATCAAGTTCTAAAGCCTCAATCTTTAAAACTGACTCCTTGAGAGCCAACTGGACACTTTGTAAATCATTTAGTTGTGGTTTAACATTGTTCAGTTCAATTAGGATAGTGTCAAGATATCTTTCACTATCAGTTCTTACTGTTTCAACAAAGGCTAAATCACCACTTAATGATTCAGCCAGGTCCAGTTTTAGTTCAGGGTCAACCTGGTGATCATAATCACATACCTTCTTTAGAATGATGTCCACCCATCTTCCAGTGATGACATCATCTTTTGCCACGTGTTACTGCTGTTGATCTTCCAAGGCCATGAAACACATGTCCCTTTCCTCTTCTTCATCATCAGATGAGTCATCAGAGTACTCCCATTTTCCCTCAGTTTGTGCCATTAAGCACTGATCCTTTTCCTTTGCCATGGACAGGAGGGCAATCTGGGCCTTAAGCTTCTTGTATTTAGCTTTGTAGCTATCATCAGGCCGATTGTAATTAGGGACAGGGGGGCCAGTTTGGTTGTTCAACTTACTAGATCTGCATTCCTTCATGAAATGACCTTTCTTACCACACTTATAGCATGTAAGATTGGTCTTATCCAGAGAGCTGGAGCTGAAAGCATTGTTGGGGCCATTAAATCTTTTAGATTTATGCTTAAACCTTTTAAAGGTTTTAGCAATCATGGCGACCAGATCATCATCGTCAGTTTCATTACAGCCATCACTGTTTTCAGTGGTCAGTCCAGAGTTCAAGAAACTGTTTAACATCTCCTTCATCGAGTGTGCCTGGACACTCTCTGTAGACATTAAAGCAGCACAAGGTCGCTCAGGTACACCAGCAACCTTGGAACTCTGGGCATGGTTCATGGCATCTTGCTCAGCCACCAGCCTTGCAGCATTATTATCTTCAGTGAATCTGAAGGCTCCATAGAGCGATGCAAGGGTATGGGTGTGCAAGGTTTTACCTTGTCTCAAGACAAGAACCATGTTTTCCCATTTGGAAGGAAGAATATCACAAAACTTCTCAAGAAGAATATCCTTATTCTTCTCTACACCCAATCCTCTCAACTGATTGATGAGGCTAGAAAATCTGGTGTATGTACCAGTTAGACTTTCATTGGGCAAGGCAAAGAAGGATTCATACTTCTTGTTCAAGGCAACTTTTCTAGTGACAATAGTATCATCACCTCCTTCAAATTGAATCACTAATTCATCCCACATAGACTTGGCACTGGGAAACAACACAAGTGTTGGAATTAGGTCTTCAGGGACAGCCCTAAGGATCATGTTTTTCAGTCTGGTGTCCATGTCCACCAGTCTGCGATCCTTATCAGACCAATGGTCTTCTGGATTTTCCCTTAAGCCTCTTCTTCCAGTTGGATCTAGAAGAGGACTCACCCCAAGAGACATGGGTATATATGGTCCATCCTTTAGGATTTTCAACATATACCTCTCAATACCACCAAAATGCAAAAGCATTCTAGCTTTCCATGTACCAAAAGTCTCACTGTTTCCATCAAATTTTAGAATAGGAGTGTTAGAGTAGTGTACATGGACGTGGTTTGGGGTAGTTAGAGGAGGAGGATTAGCATTTACATTTTGAAAAGGTTGGTTATTATTACTCAAGGGGGTTTCACCTGAACCAGAACCATATCCACCTTCAGTAGTGTTCATCTTAGCAGATCTAGGCAAGTATATTAGCCTTCTGCTCTGATACCACTTGTTAGTCCCAACTCGTTAGATGGTACTACTGAAGACACCTCTATGTCGATGGTGGAGTTACTTTGCAATATATGCACTGAACTGGAGATGACTAGTTGCAGTGTGTATATACCAAGTTCTAGATAAGCTATCAATTCTTTTTCTAGATTGGAATCCTTAAAAGAAGTCTATGGGATCATATGGATGCTTATCCCTATTTTTACTCTTGTATTAGGAATCACAATAGGTGTACTAGTTATTGTTTGGTTAGAAAGAGAAATATCCGCGGGTATACAACAACGTATTGGTCCTGAATACGCAGGACCTTTAGGAATTTTCAAGCTCTAGCAGATGGTACAAAATTACTTTTCAAAGAAAATCTTCTTCCATCTAGAGGAGATATTCGTTTATTTAGTATTGGACCATCTATTGCAGTCATAGCAATTTTATTAAGTTATTTAGTAATTCCTTTTGGGTATCGTCTTGTTCTAGCCGATCTCAGTATCGGTGTTTTTTTATGGATTGCTATTTCAAGTATTGCCCCTGTAGGCCTTCTTATGTCAGGATATGGCTCCAATAATAAATATTCTTTTTTAGGTAGATTACTTATATAAAAGACAATAAGTAAAGAACAATGCAATAATACAAATAACTTGTAAGATAACTTGATGAGACAATATGTAATTTTCAATGTGTAATTTATTTATTGATATTAAACAAATTACAAGGTTGATGCGGAACCAAGATAATACACGAATGTAAATATCCTAACAACCTATGAAATACAATTGATCTACACTCGGAATTTCTCAAAACAATCGAAACACTTAAAGTTGTGAAATGTTCCTTTTAGCGATTGAGAGAATATTGCACAAGTTCACCAAGAATATTGCAGGTATGCAAAGTATGAATTCTATCGAAGTTTATTCGAAGAAGTTCTTTGAGAGAATTTGTTCAACAAAATTAATCTTCTTGGTTGTGCAATAACTTGTATTTATAGGCAAAGTTAACATTGGGATGTTAACTTTAGCCGTACAAATGTGGTTGGAGCATTTAAGGAATAGCATTTAATTCCTTAAAAAGCAGTGTAAAGTCGCATGTTAAAGTGACTTTACACAACCACCTTTATGTACCTTTTATTACTTAAATAATAAGACAAGGCTTATTATCCGGGTAAAGGTACATAAAGTATACAAGTCAATTCCTCGTAATCAGTGTAAAGCTTTGTAAGGGCTTTCCACTGATGGTCTCCAGTTTGTAACTGACTAGAATGTCAACTGGGCTTTGCTGCCATTGCCATTCTCTATCTTCCATTTGTTGTCTTCGACTTCAACTGGAATGCTTCTTCAACTTGGTCAGTTCTCAACTGGAGGAAGTCTTCAGTTGCGTTAACTGTACGGTGCAACTGGACTTCAATATATTTCTCGACAAATCATCTTGGTCACCAGTTTTACTAGTCTCCAGATGCAACTGGTGACTGGCAAGTATGAACTGGTGACTGGCCAGTTCCAGGTGAACTGGTCCTAACACACTTGTCAGGACTGACTTCTTCATGGAAGTACTTCTTTAGTCACATTGTTGAATGTTTGGGTGGAGGATCCGGAGGACTTGACCAGGTAAATGGGACGCAGATGCGGATAGCGTATTGTTTGTGGAAGGGGTTGAAGGTTCATTATGCAAAAGTCATGTATGAGAACCTGCTGTCAAAATTGAATACAAAGTCAAGGGTTAGTTATGTTCCATACCTTCGCTTTTTATCTCTTTGCTTTAGGAATATTTTGAAAAATAGATATGAAGATGAATCATTACAATTTTCTGAACCTGACTGGATAAAAGAATACAGTAGTATTTCCCCTCAATTTGCTTTTAATCTTGCATCTATTGAGATTCCCCTTTCTGAGGAAATGCTTCAATTTATTCCATCTGATATTAGGCAACTCAATTCGGGAAAATCACTGATTGAATCCCAACTTAAATTACCTAATACCCAACATGGTGATGTTGGAATTCAAAGTCTTAGTGGCAGTTCCAGTAAGTCTGATACTGACAGCACTCCAAGTAACTTTATATGTACATATAAGGGCAAAAAGCAACAGCGCACAAAAGCAATTAATGAATTAGTTTCCGATATGCCGTCTCAAGTAGGCAACAACATTTCATATAATTCAAAAGGTGGGTCAGAACCATTTGAAAATAACAGTTTTGTCAAAAAGGAGGTCAATCAAAAAGTGAATGTGCCTTCGGACCCTCATCAACAGATTTTGGCTGCTCAATCACAAGTTGGTGAAGTTTATAACACAAATGAAGGTGTAGATAATGAAGCATCCAATGATGGGTCAGGAAATGTTAATGTTGGCGCTCTGGTAATTTCAAACGCACCTGCTTCTCAAGTTGACGCTGATTTTTTTGAAGATGGTGTTGTTGAACAGGTAAATGCAAATGAATGTAAGAATCATGACGGCACGAAACCATTGGCTGCTATTCCATTGAATTCTTGTCCGGGAAACCAAACAAATGAAAATTTGGATCAAATTAAAGGCTCGTGTTCAATTGAATCAGAGGAAAATATGTTTCAAATACAAAATGATACATGTTTGGATTGGTTTCATGATGTCATTAAAGGAAAAAATGATGTCATTAAAGGAAAAAATGTCGATCAGGTTGACGCTACTATGCAGGATGCTGAAGGTGAGTGTGGTTTGGAGGCAAACTTGCGTGACTACGTATCACAAGTACCGA
>CM067174.1:90272016-90323912 GCA_034093135.1 Erigeron breviscapus | reverse complement strand
AAAAAAAAAAAAAAAAAAAAAAAAAAAAAAAAAAAAAAAAAAAAAAAAAAAAAAAAAAAAAAAAAAAAAAAAAAAAAAAAAAAAAAAAAAAAAAAAAAAAAAAAAAAAAAAAAAAAAAAAAAAAAAAAAAAAAAAAAAAAAAAAAAAAAAAAAAAAAAAAAAAAAAAAAAAAAAAAAAAAAAAAAAAAAAAAAAAAAAAAAAAAAAAAAAAAAAAAAAAAAAAAAAAAAAAAAAAAAAAAAAAAAAAAAAAAAAAAAAAAAAAAAAAAAAAAAAAAAAAAAAAAAAAAAAAAAAAAAAAAAAAAAAAAAAAAAAAAAAAAAAAAAAAAAAAAAAAAAAAAAAAAAAAAAAAAAAAAAAAAAAAAAAAAAAAAAAAAAAAAAAAAAAAAAAAAAAAAAAAAAAAAAAAAAAAAAAAAAAAAAAAAAAAAAAAAAAAAAAAAAAAAAAAAAAAAAAAAAAAAAAAAAAAAAAAAAAAAAAAAAAAAAAAAAAAAAAAAAAAAAAAAAAAAAAAAAAAAAAAAAAAAAAAAAAAAAAAAAAAAAAAAAAAAAAAAAAAAAAAAAAAAAAAAAAAAAAAAAAAAAAAAAAAAAAAAAAAAAAAAAAAAAAAAAAAAAAAAAAAAAAAAAAAAAAAAAAAAAAAAAAAAAAAAAAAAAAAAAAAAAAAAAAAAAAAAAAAAAAAAAAAAAAAAAAAAAAAAAAAAAAAAAAAAAAAAAAAAAAAAAAAAAAAAAAAAAAAAAAAAAAAAAAAAAAAAAAAAAAAAAAAAAAAAAAAAAAAAAAAAAAAAAAAAAAAAAAAAAAAAAAAAAAAAAAAAAAAAAAAAAAAAAAAAAAAAAAAAAAAAAAAAAAAAAAAAAAAAAAAAAAAAAAAAAAAAAAAAAAAAAAAAAAAAAAAAAAAAAAAAAAAAAAAAAAAAAAAAAAAAAAAAAAAAAAAAAAAAAAGCAAAAAAAAAACAACCCAAAAACCCTTAAAACTCGACCCAAACCAATCCAAATCGATTTGTAGGAACTTGTAACTTAATGTGAAGCATAAATAAACACCATTAACCATAAATAAACATAACCCAAACCACAAGTTCGACCCAAAACATCAAAATCATAACAAATCGTTCCAATCCAAAACGAAACCCTAGTTTGACCTAAATCGTCTTTTGACTCGATTCAAGACTTGCAATTGTTCAAGATGACTAGAAATGCATAAACAAACATAAATAGGTATAAATGGGATGAATTTGACTTACCAAAACGTCTCCTTGAGCTAGAACCCGAAATTAGGTCAAAAGGATAAAATGGTAAGAACTTGACTTTGATTCTTCGATATGAAGCAAACGAGGTTAAGATGGCTAAGATTCTTGTGTTAAAAGGGTTCTAATCACTAGTTGATGCAAGAATGGGGTGAAGATTTAAGTGGTTCTTTTGCTAGTTCTTGAGAGAAAGAAAGGAAGAATTAAAGAGATAGATAGAATGAGAAAGAAGGAAAGGATAAGGGGGGGGGGGAATGGGTCATTGGGGCTGGTGGGTCATGGACTACCCACGGGCCGACCCGTTTCTCCCACAAGCCATAAAACAATCGATTACACTACTAAACGCCAAACAACATATTAACGACTCGACCAACATACCACTTAGTCATAAAATTCATAAATGGGCCCAAATTACTTCATTCAATAAGTTGCTAGTCAAATTACACGAAAAGTCAACGGGTCAAAATTCGCGGATGTTACAATTACATACAATGAACCGACATACAATGAACAGGTTAATTACATACAAATTACATATACTTCATTTGCCCACTTACAACATTTTCTTCACTTATTTCACTTACAACATTTTCTTCACTTATTTTTCTATCTCACCAATTTTAGGACGCATTCTACAAACAAACCATTTATAAACTCAAGTAATTAAACAAGGATTAATATGACATTGGAATATTGGATAAGTAATTCAGGAAATGGTAGCAAGTTAGCAACATTTTTAAAAGCAACTCGCAGTCAATGATTCTATTTGTACATTTTAAAAAGCAAGAACATGGCAACATGAATGAGTTCCCCTAGACTAATCTGCAGAACACTACTGACATAATTTGTTTATAAAAAGATTTTGGTTCTGCTAACTGATAGAAAACCTTTAGTAAAGGATTTTTCTAACCATAGCCATAAAAATAACAGACATTTTGGCAGGTAATGTAACATCTGTGAATTTTGACTCGTTGACTTTACGTGTAATATGACTAACAATATAGGTTAATGAAGTATTCGGGTCGTTTTGGTGATTAAATGACAATGTGGAAGTTATTTGGGTCGTTTCGTGAATTAAATGGAAATGTGTTGTATTCGGGTCAATAATGTGTTTTGGATCGGTGTTTAAATGTCTAACGATTTTAATTTGGCTTGAGAAGAGAAACGGGTCGGCCCGTGGGTCATCCACGACCCATCAGCCCTTGACCCATTTCCCTTATCTTCTCTTGCACCCCTCATTTATCTTTTCTATCTTTCTTTCACTTTCTCTCAAGTAAAAGAAAAAGCAAGGAAACCATTCCATTTCTTCATCTTCATCTTGCACTTTTTGGAACTGATATACTTACAACATTCATATACTTATTTGCCCACTTACAACATTTTCTTCACTTATTTCACTTACAACATTTTCTTCACTTATTTCACTTACAACATTTTCTTCACTTATTTCACTTACAACATTTTCTTCACTTATTTCACTTACAACATTTTCTTCACTTATTTCACTTACAACATTTTCTTCACTTATTTCACTTACAACATTTTCTTCACTTATTTCACTTACAACATTTTCTTCACTTATTTCACTTACAACATTTTCTTCACTTATTTCACTTACAACATTTTCTTCACTTATTTCACTTACAACATTTTCTTCACTTATTTCACTTACAACATTTTCTTCACTTATTTCACTTACAACATTTTCTTCACTTATTTCACTTACAACATTTTCTTCACTTATTTCACTTACAACATTTTCTTCACTTATTTCACTTACAACATTTTCTTCACTTATTTCACTTACAACATTTTCTTCACTTATTTCACTTACAACATTTTCTTCACTTATTTCACTTACAACATTTTCTTCACTTATTTCACTTACAACATTTTCTTCACTTATTTCACTTACAACATTTTCTTCACTTATTTCACTTA
Organism: Erigeron breviscapus; assembly: GCA_034093135.1. Lineage (NCBI taxonomy): Eukaryota > Viridiplantae > Streptophyta > Magnoliopsida > Asterales > Asteraceae > Erigeron > Erigeron breviscapus. The sequence continues at coordinate 90,320,731 of CM067174.1, read as the reverse complement.
CAACATTTTCTTCACTTATTTCACTTACAACATTTTCTTCACTTATTTCACTTACAACATTTTCTTCACTTATTTCACTTACAACATTTTCTTCACTTATTTCACTTACAACATTTTCTTCACTTATTTCACTTACAACATTTTCTTCACTTATTTCACTTACAACATTTTCTTCACTTATTTCACTTACAACATTTTCTTCACTTATTTCACTTACAACATTTTCTTCACTTATTTCACTTACAACATTTTCTTCACTTATTTCACTTACAACATTTTCTTCACTTATTTCACTTACAACATTTTCTTCACTTATTTCACTTACAACATTTTCTTCACTTATTTCACTTACAACATTTTCTTCACTTATTTCACTTACAACATTTTCTTCACTTATTTCACTTACAACATTTTCTTCACTTATTTCACTTACAACATTTTCTTCACTTATTTCACTTACAACATTTTCTTCACTTATTTCACTTACAACATTTTCTTCACTTATTTCACTTACAACATTTTCTTCACTTATTTCACTTACAACATTTTCTTCACTTATTTCACTTACAACATTTTCTTCACTTATTTCACTTACAACATTTTCTTCACTTATTTCACTTACAACATTTTCTTCACTTATTTCACTTACAACATTTTCTTCACTTATTTCACTTACAACATTTTCTTCACTTATTTCACTTACAACATTTTCTTCACTTATTTCACTTACAACATTTTCTTCACTTATTTCACTTACAACATTTTCTTCACTTATTTCACTTACAACATTTTCTTCACTTATTTCACTTACAACATTTTCTTCACTTATTTCACTTACAACATTTTCTTCACTTATTTCACTTACAACATTTTCTTCACTTATTTCACTTACAACATTTTCTTCACTTATTTCACTTACAACATTTTCTTCACTTATTTCACTTACAACATTTTCTTCACTTATTTCACTTACAACATTTTCTTCACTTATTTCACTTACAACATTTTCTTCACTTATTTCACTTACAACATTTTCTTCACTTATTTCACTTACAACATTTTCTTCACTTATTTCACTTACAACATTTTCTTCACTTATTTCACTTACAACATTTTCTTCACTTATTTCACTTACAACATTTTCTTCACTTATTTCACTTACAACATTTTCTTCACTTATTTCACTTACAACATTTTCTTCACTTATTTCACTTACAACATTTTCTTCACTTATTACATACAAATTACATATACTTCATTTGCCCACTTACAACATTTTCTTCCCTTATCTTCTCTTGCACCCCTCATTTATCTTTTCTATCTTTCTTTCACTTTCTCTCAAGTAAAAGAAAAAGCAAGGAAACCATTCCATTTCTTCATCTTCATCTTGCATCATTTTAGTGTTAGAACTGATATAACTTTTATTGTTGCATTGATGACGTTATTGATACGCATTTGATATACATTACGCGGTTCACACGCACGCGGTTCACACGCACGCGGTTCACACGCACGCGGTTCACACGCACGCGGTTCACACGCACGCGGTTCACACGCACGCGGTTCACACGCACGCGGTTCACACGCACGCGGTTCACACGCACGCGGTTCACACGCACGCGGTTCACACGCACGCGGTTCACACGCACGCGGTTCACACGCACGCGGTTCACACGCACGCGGTTCACACGCACGCGGTTCACACGCACGCGGTTCACACGCACGCGGTTCACACGCACGCGGTTCACACGCACGCGGTTCACACGCACGCGGTTCACACGCACGCGGTTCACACGCACGCGGTTCACACGCACGCGGTTCACACGCACGCGGTTCACACGCACGCGGTTCACACGCACGCGGTTCACACGCACGCGGTTCACACGCACGCGGTTCACACGCACGCGGTTCACACGCACGCGGTTCACACGCACGCGGTTCACACGCACGCGGTTCACACGCACGCGGTTCACACGCACGCGGTTCACACGCACGCGGTTCACACGCACGCGGTTCACACGCACGCGGTTCACACGCACGCGGTTCACACGCACGCGGTTCACACGCACGCGGTTCACACGCACGCGGTTCACACGCACGCGGTTCACACGCACGCGGTTCACACGCACGCGGTTCACACGCACGCGGTTCACACGCACGCGGTTCACACGCACGCGGTTCACACGCACGCGGTTCACACGCACGCGGTTCACACGCACGCGGTTCACACGCACGCGGTTCACACGCACGCGGTTCACACGCACGCGGTTCACACGCACGCGGTTCACACGCACGCGGTTCACACGCACGCGGTTCACACGCACGCGGTTCACACGCACGCGGTTCACACGCACGCGGTTCACACGCACGCGGTTCACACGCACGCGGTTCACACGCACGCGGTTCACACGCACGCGGTTCACACGCACGCGGTTCACACGCACGCGGTTCACACGCACGCGGTTCACACGCACGCGGTTCACACGCACGCGGTTCACACGCACGCGGTTCACACGCACGCGGTTCACACGCACGCGGTTCACACGCACGCGGTTCACACGCACGCGGTTCACACGCACGCGGTTCACACGCACGCGGTTCACACGCACGCGGTTCACACGCACGCGGTTCACACGCACGCGGTTCACACGCACGCGGTTCACACGCACGCGGTTCACACGCACGCGGTTCACACGCACGCGGTTCACACGCACGCGGTTCACACGCACGCGGTTCACACGCACGCGGTTCACACGCACGCGGTTCACACGCACGCGGTTCACACGCACGCGGTTCACACGCACGCGGTTCACACGCACGCGGTTCACACGCACGCGGTTCACACGCACGCGGTTCACACGCACGCGGTTCACACGCACGCGGTTCACACGCACGCGGTTCACACGCACGCGGTTCACACGCACGCGGTTCACACGCACGCGGTTCACACGCACGCGGTTCACACGCACGCGGTTCACACGCACGCGGTTCACACGCACGCGGTTCACACGCACGCGGTTCACACGCACGCGGTTCACACGCACGCGGTTCACACGCACGCGGTTCACACGCACGCGGTTCACACGCACGCGGTTCACACGCACGCGGTTCACACGCACGCGGTTCACACGCACGCGGTTCACACGCACGCGGTTCACACGCACGCGGTTCACACGCACGCGGTTCACACGCACGCGGTTCACACGCACGCGGTTCACACGCACGCGGTTCACACGCACGCGGTTCACACGCACGCGGTTCACACGCACGCGGTTCACACGCACGCGGTTCACACGCACGCGGTTCACACGCACGCGGTTCACACGCACGCGGTTCACACGCACGCGGTTCACACGCACGCGGTTCACACGCACGCGGTTCACACGCACGCGGTTCACACGCACGCGGTTCACACGCACGCGGTTCACACGCACGCGGTTCACACGCACGCGGTTCACACGCACGCGGTTCACACGCACGCGGTTCACACGCACGCGGTTCACACGCACGCGGTTCACACGCACGCGGTTCACACGCACGCGGTTCACACGCACGCGGTTCACACGCACGCGGTTCACACGCACGCGGTTCACACGCACGCGGTTCACACGCACGCGGTTCACACGCACGCGGTTCACACGCACGCGGTTCACACGCACGCGGTTCACACGCACGCGGTTCACACGCACGCGGTTCACACGCACGCGGTTCACACGCACGCGGTTCACACGCACGCGGTTCACACGCACGCGGTTCACACGCACGCGGTTCACACGCACGCGGTTCACACGCACGCGGTTCACACGCACGCGGTTCACACGCACGCGGTTCACACGCACGCGGTTCACACGCACGCAGTTCACACGCACGCGTTTCACACGCACGCGGTTCACACGCACGTGGTTCACACGCACGCGGTTCACACGCACGCGGTTCACACGCAAGCATAGCCTATTTATATACGCGGTTCACACGCATGTATATTCTGTTTAAGCGGTCTACACGCAGGCACACCCTATTTGGTGCATTTGTGGCATGGTTGATACGAATTTAATATACATTATGGTATGCATTATGACTGTTTGTGCATTTAGCACTTGTATTGATATGTACATCAATTGTGCACATTTATTACACGCTTACTTGTTTGTGTAACCTTGATCGTGGATGATATTGTGTTACTTAGAGGCTCACTGTAAGTCATGTTTTACCTCTACGTGTATATTGTGATTTTGACGATAGTTCTTTATGGACCATTACTACGAACTCACCAACCTTGTGTTGACTATGCTTAGTACACTTTTCAGGTAACCAGGTTATCCAGGACGTGGAGTTTGATTTGTTTGCTTGCTGTTGAACCCGGACTGGACTTATATGGATCAAGGATCCATTTGCCTTATGTTGCATTGTATTTAGGATTGATAGCCTTCTTTTGATGTCGTTTGTAAAATTGATGGTTACTTGCTCCTGTTGTATTTTGATACTTGTTTCTTTTATTGTATGGATTTACTGAATCCTTTATTTGCATTTAGTTCATGTTCTACATTAATTCCACCTTGTGCTATGTGATTTCCGTGATATTCTGAGCCTTGGCTTGGGGTGTTACAGAATGGTGGCCCATGCGTGGTCGTAAGGAATTAGGCGGTTTGACCTAGACTACGGCTTAAGTTAAAACTCTTCATATAGCATGCATGGTTAGGAAATTTGTGTGCAACGTGAATTCTGTGAACCCTAGAAAGTGTATATTGTGAGTTCGTAGTTAAGACCACTTATGTGATGGCTTGAATTCAACGTGATGAATGTGGAATGGGTACGATGTGGTTAATGCGTGCATTGATTGAAATTGATTGTCTTTGTTATGGATTGTTGCTACTGATTGATGTTGTTGGATGCTTTAGAGCAAAATGAAGTTATGTTATTAACTTAGTATAATATTGTGGCAACCCTAAAAGAACCCGATCAACTCTTTTATGGTCGCCCAACATTATAACAAGTTAATGACATCATGGATTGCGCATGCATGGCTTAGAGTATAATAGGGAACCGATATGCTTAATGGAAGTTGATTGGGTGGAGGGTTAGCCGTTGGTACACCCTGTATACATACCCGGTCAATAACTAGAAAGCATATCGAATTCGGATTATACTTTGAATCATTCGTGTTAGTTGCTTGGCTTAGTGTATAATAGGGAACCGATATGCTTAATGGAAGTTGATTGGGTGGAGGGTTAGCCGTTGGTACACCCTGTATACATACCCGGTCAATAACTAGAAAGCATATCGAATTCAGATTATACTTAACCCATTTGTGTTAATTGTTTGATTTTATGATGTAGTGAGCATGATTACTTAAATTAATAATGAACGATCGTAAGGAAATTGACATGATAATATGCTAAGTAACAATCTCATAGGATTCTAGCACTCTTGCCTTAGATTAACGATATGAAATGAGTATATGGTATCAGTATGAAAGCATTGACCACTTGTGTGACTAACATGTGAGCATTTGAGACTAACTCTCGGGTCAACGTGTCACTTGCTTTATAGAAATGGTGAGACCGAGGAGAACCGGAATGAACTATCGGGCTGAACCGGAAGAACCTCAACCGGAAGCTCAACCGGAGGTACAAGGAGGTAGAGGTAGGGGCCGTGGTAGAGGTCGTGGTAGGGGCCAAGGAAGGGGTCGTGGTGAAGTTCCTGAGCCAAACATGGCTGAGGTGATTGCTCAAACGATCACCAATATCATGCCAACCATTATTGCTCAAGTCACGGCAAGTCTTGGGCAGAACAATGTGGCTCAAAACAATGAAGCCCCAGAAAATGTGAATAATGAAAATGCTCAACCTCAGGACGTAGAAAACGAAGAAGAGGAACCAGTGAGAATTGATAACCGTATACCCATATATAATCAATACAGGGGATACCGACAGGGATGTATATTTAAGGACTTCAAAAGCTGTGGGGCACCGGAGTTTAATGGAAGAGGTGGTCCCACTGAGTGTATAAGGTGGTTTGAGGAGATCGAGGCAGTGATTGAAAGAAGTCATTGCACATATGACGACCGGATTTCTTATGCATCCGGCATGTTTAAAAATGACGCCTTGAGTTGGTGGAACCAGGAGATAACTTTGGGGCGGACTTATAACTTGGAATGGATCGATTTCAAGAACAAAGTGAAGGCAAAGTTTTGTCCTCCCTATGAACTACAAAACTTGACCATTGAGTTTGTTAATCTCAACATGGACGGAGCCGATTACAAGAGCTATGTTAGACGATTTCAAGAGTTGTCTACCCTCATTCCCCACTTGGTGGATTCCGAGTCTCGAGCCATCGAGAAGTTTGTATTGGGCTTGAATCCTCAAGTCCGATCTTATGTGAATTCTAACATGCCTACTTCTTTGGCCGATGCTGTCAACCGAGCCGGTAGTGTGACTGAAGACTTGTTGAGGAGCGGTGTTTTGAGTAACTCCTCAACAAACAAGAGAAAGGAAATGGGAGAATCAAGTGGGGTGAAGAAAATGGGAAGGTTTGACCCCAATGGTCATAATAAGGGTGGATTCAGGGCGGCAATGGGACTGGCGAGGAGGCCTTACAAGGGACCTCATCCTTTCTGTAACAATTGTAACAAGCATCATCCCACTAATACCCAATGTGGGGCCTGCCTCAATTGTAATCGACTTGGGCATTTGGCGAGAGATTGTGGAGCCCCGAAAACGGCACCATTGAATATAGTACCTCTTCAAACCATTCATCCTCAAGGCGACTTTCCATGGGGTACGTGCTTTAAATGTGGAAGCCCTGATCACTACCGAAATAATTGTCCGCAATGGATCGGACAACAAGTTGAAGTGGCGGTCCATCCGAATCAACTCCAAATTACCGGGCCGAACCAAAACCGTGGCCAACAAGGCCATCAAGTTCATCCTCGTGGCCGAGCTTTTGCGGAAATGGCAATAGAGGCCAAAATGATCCAAACGTTGGTTAAGGTACCTTTCTCTTCACGGTTATGCTGTTATGGCATTACTCGATGTCAAAACCGACTATGACCTCATTTATCCTAACGTTACTACTTTGGGTTACATTCGTTCGTGTGTTTTGGAGTTATATGTTTAAAATTTTTGAAGGTTTAGCGACTCTCTAACTAAATTCGGTCATATACCCCGTGTATGTATCTTGACTCTAGACGACGACAAACTCTTCACGTACTTTGTGCTCTATGATATTAAGGTTCTTGACGATAAAGTGAGTACAATCTGAATGACAACAGTTAATACGGTTCTTAGTTGTGTAGTAGGGTTACTAATGTAGAAATATTTAGCGGTAGGGTTTTTAGGGTTTCATGCAAATTGTCAAACTCAAGCGTCCTTAGAGCTACCGTCTCAAGAATCTGAAAAGTAACGTCGTCTCTGTTAATCTTGAGTCTCCCGAGGCTTTTCCGGGTGACTTACCGGGCTTGTCCCATTTCGATAACTTTAATTTTGTCTATGCTTAACTTCCTAACATCGCGCGCGTAGTCAAAACCCTTATAGACTTATGAGATGCGAATAAGCGTGTAGTGAAAGACGGGAGAGAGATTTGAAGGAAAACAAATTGTGATGGACTTCATTATGAAGTCGCCAAAGACAAGAAATGGGTCGATGTGTGGTGGAGATCGCTAGAGTTGAGGCCTAAGTACCCGCATTTGTTTAACGATTAGTGATTTGTTGAATTTCGGGACGAAATTCTTTTGACGGGGGAATAATATAACATCTGTGAATTTTGACTCGTTGACTTTACGTGTAATATGACTAACAATATAGGTTAATGAAGTATTCGGGTCGTTTTGGTGATTAAATGACAATGTGGAAGTTATTTGGGTCGTTTCGTGAATTAAATGGCAATGTGTTGTATTCGGGTCAATAATGTGTTTTGGATCGGTGTTTAAATGTCTAACGATTTTAATTTGGCTTGAGAAGAGAAACGGGTCGGCCCGTGGGTCATCCACGACCCATCAGCCCTTGACCCATTTCCCTTATCTTCTCTTGCACCCTTCATTTCTCTTTTCTATCTTTCTTTCTCACTTTTTCTCAAGTAAAAGAAAAAGCAAGGAAACCATTCCATTTCTTCATCTTCATCTTGCATCATTTTAGTGTTAGAACTGATATAACTTTAGAATCATAGTCATCTTCATCTCATTATCGTCATATTGAAGAATCAAAAGTCAAGTGCAAGCATTTTTACCCATTTTGACCTAATTTCGGGTTCTAGCTCAAGGAGGAGTTTTGGTAAGCCTAATTCATCTCATTTGTACCTACTTATGTTTGTTTATGTATTTCTAGTCATCTTGAACGTTTACAAGTCCTAAATCGGCTTAAATCTTGTTTTGGGTCAAATTAGGGTTTAATTAGGGTTTCAAGGATTTGGGTGTGATTTGGATGTTTTGGTCGAAATTATGGATTGGGTTATGTGTATTTATGGTTAATGGTGTTTAATTATGCTTCAACAATGAGTTACAAACTCCTACAAGTCGTTTTGGAATGGTTTGGGTCGATTTTAGGGTTTTGGTCTTGGTTTTTTCTGCACTTGAGCGGCTGGTGCAGGCTGCAGAAAAAGGCCACTACGGCGCAGTGGCTTAGCCCCTCCTTCACTGCGGCGCAGTGCTACTTTTCTGACCTCTGGCTCGTTTTAGCCCACTGCGGCGCAGTGAGCATGGCTCTGGCTCACTGCGGCGCAGTGGATTTAATCTGGGAATCGTGCGCGTCAGTTTTCAAACGTTAATAACTTTTGATCCGTAAGCCCAAATAAGTCGTATGACCTATCGTTGGAATCGTAAGAGAGTCTATTTTCTTGTAGTAACATTCATTTTGTATGAAACTTCCTCCATTTCTAAAAATGTCGAGTCAAAGTATCTTGTTTCTTACTCGGTAAAGTTGTATAAGTGTTTAGGGGTTTGTGACTCAACTTAGACAAAATAAACCAACTTGTTTAAGATTGTAGAGTTGACATTCATGATTTTATGATATATGACATGCTTTGATAGGTTGTGGACGCGTGGGGCCCAATTTTCGCTATTAATCTTTCATTTACTCGACTTAAGCTTCTTTGCCGATCAAGGTGAGTTTCGTAGCTCCCTACTCAAGAGAGATTCGGGCTGAAAGTGTACATATACGTGTTGTGTGTCTGTTTGGTTGACTTGATTGCCTGTCTAGTTAATTTCTGATTGATTGTCGTTTGGTAGATAGTTATGATTGATCGAGTGATGGTTTACGAATGTGTTTGTGATATTGTAACTCTCTAGGATAGAAGTACATACATGGAGGTCGGCTTTACTTTCAAAGGGTTTTAAGTGTGGTGGGAAGGCTGCGGATGACCCTATACATAAGCATCTAGAACTTGATGAAAGTAAAACCCTCCGAAGTGGATGTACGCGTTGTTTAGAGGAATTGATGGATATTGGGAATGTGTTGGGATGTTCATATACGCTTTGTTATACTTGAATTGTGCGGTGCACACTCAAACATACTTTTATTGTTGCATTGATGACGTTATTGATACGCATTTGATATACATTATGGTCTTACATACATATGATACATGATCTGACGTTAATAATTCGCGTACTCATTTATTATGCGCTGTTGCTTTACTCCATACGATCTTGTAGTGATTTGATATTGTGATTAGGATAATTGTACATACATGGAAGACGATTATGCCTTCAAAGAGTTGTAGATGTGGTGGGAAGGCTGCGGGTGACCCTATATATAAGCATCTACGATTCCTTAAAAGTAAAGTTGTATGAAATGTATGTGCAATGTAGTTATGATTGATCTTAGTAAAGGATTGCGATATATATATTTATTATTATTATTATTATTATTATTATTATTATTAATATTATTATTATTATTATTACTATTTAGGATGGACGTGCATACATGGAAGTCGGTTATGCCTTCAAAGAGTTCTAAATGTGGTGGGAAGGCTGCGGGTGACCCTATACATAAGCATCTAGAACTTGATGAAAGTAGAATCCTCCTAAGTGTATGTGCGTGTAGTTTATCTTGAGATAATTATTGATGGTCGATGATTGTTGAATTTGTGGTTGGTGTTTGTACGCGGTTCACACGCACGCGGTTCACACGCACGCGGTTCACACGCACGCGGTTCACACGCACGCGGTTCACACGCATGTATATTCTGTTTAAGCGGTCTACACGCAGGCACACCCTATTTGGTGCATTTGTGGCATGGTTGATACGAATTTAATATACATTATGGTATGCATTATGACTGTTTGTGCATTTAGCACTTGTATTGATATGTACATCAATTGTACACATTTATTACACGCTTACTTGTTTGTGTAACCTTGATCGTGGATGATATTGTGTTACTTAGAGGCTCACTGTAAGTCATGTTTCACCTCTACGTGTATATTGTGATTTTGACGATGGTTCTTTATGGACCATTACTACGAACTCACCAACCTTGTGTTGACTATGCTTAGTACACTTTTCAGGTAACCAGGTTATCCAGGACGTGGAGTTTGATTTGTTTGCTTGTTGTTGAACCCGGACTGGACTTATATGGATCAAAGATCCATTTGCCTTATGTTGCATTGTATTTAGGATTGATAGCCTTCTTTTGATGTCGTTTGTAAAATTGATGGTTACTTGCTCCTGTTGTATTTTGATACTTGTTTCTTTTATTGTATGGATTTACTGAATCCTTTATTTGCATTTAGTTCATGTTCTACATTAATTCCACCTTGTGCTATGTGATTTCCGTGATATTCTGAGCCTTGGCTTGGGGTGTTACAGGTAACTCATATACTAAAATGCACAACATTTTGGTTGATTGGTGGCTTAAGATATCTTATGTTTCCGAAAAGTTGAGAGTTCAATTTCTAAGAGTTGAGTCGTTTCTTTCCTTAATTATCATGAGATTATTTATGGTACATTATGTTTTTATATACATGGATGGTTACAACTTACAAATAATAGTTTCAGAACGATTGGCTTGACTATTCGATATGAATTCGTTTGGTATTGCAGAAGGGGATCCAGACTACTCCAGACCACCAAGAAGAAAATAATACTATAACATATGACAAACGCGAGACGTTTCACTTCATGAGGGCCGGTAGGCAAAGGTTTGACTTGGATGATCTTCTAAGAGGCGATGTTGAAGTATTAGGATTTAGGAAAAGGGAGTTTTGGAACTTCGTAGAAGGCGAGTGTGTCTGGAGTAGCGTCGGACCTTGTTGTCAAGAGATTCAGGTGGGACAGTATCAAAGAAGAGAAAATAGACTTCTATGCACATATAATGTTGTTGGGAAGTATGTCACACCCCAATCTACTGCCATATGTGGCTTGCCACTACAACGATGATGATAAGATGTTGGTCATGGATTTTGATGTCAATGGTAGCTTGGCTAGTCATCTTCATGGTATAAGTTGTTAATTATGTACAGATAGGTGAAACCAATTCAAGAAATATATGATCTTTAAATAATTTATCTTGTTTTTGTCGATCGAACTACAGGTAAACAAAAAGATGGTGATCAGCCAGGATTGGATTGGCCAACACGCTTAAATATAATCCAGGGTATAGGAAGAGGGCTTGATTATCTTTACCACGAGTTTCCTCACCTACCTCTCCTGCCCTCATGGACACTTACGATCGTCGTCTGTGCTGCTTGACGAAGCAACAGGCATCATCTATTGTACTCTATATATTACATCTCGCAGTCAATCGATCCCCATGATTGTAACTCTCCGATTCATATATAATAAAGAAAATGTTATCCAAGCAACAGGCATCATCTATTGTACAAACTGTAAGACTAGATAACCGGTCTTGATACACCGCAGAACCAACTAGCTGTTGATAAAAAAACAAAACTGAGTGTCAATGAATAGCCATAGCCAAAGACGAGGTACAAAATCTATCCTATAACTAAAAGAAGAGGTTGGCTATACACTTGTCACTACTAAGAGCCCTTTTTGTGCCTAAAATTCTTCTTTTTTCTAGATTTTTTTTTCTTATTAAATAAATAATTATATTTAAAACTCTATCATAAATCTTTTTCTATCAAAACAAATCTTTTTAAATTTTAAAGATATTATCCTTAAAACTATTCCAAAAAGTTATTATATATACAAACTAAATTTTTATTTATCATTCTCTCCTTCCTATCTTTAAAAAAAAAATCACGGTCATATATATTTTCAACAAAAAAAATATACAATTTTTTTAATATCACTTTAATTTTATTTTTGGTATTTCGTTCATGTTTGTTCATTATTTAATATTGAATTGTTATGTTATTGTTATTTTTCTATCTCCTTTAATTTAAAAGGTTTTATTCTTTTATATTTATTTTGTTCATGTTTGCTCATTAATTTATTTTGCTCACTATTTACATCTTTTTTTTAAATTTAAAATATGACATATATTTTGTTATTTTTTTAGATGAAAAGTTGACCACATTGACTCATGTTGAAGATTTGAACTCAACAAATGTTAATCATCATCTAAGACTCCGTGTTGTACATGTATGGACTACGTCAGAGTGGAACAACGCGAAGAAAAATCAAAACACTTGAGATGGTTTTTGTTGATGAATTCGTATGTATTTTTCTAAACAAATTTTTTGTTAAATTTAATGATTATATTATATTGTTGATGGCCATTGTTTATTTGGATTGTTTTAAGTTTTTATTTAATGTATTTGAATTTTATTTTTAGTTTTTATTTAACTTTTAAGAGTTTTTTATATTTTGATATTCAACTGATTTGTTATTTATTATTTTAATATTTATATTTTGATACTAACCGTTCATCGGACGGGGCTAAAGACTAGTATCAAGTTTAAGAGGTGTTTGGAATCTATTGCATTTTCAAAATAGTGCAATAATCAAACTACAATTTACAACAAATTAAATTAAAGATAAAAAATAACAATAACATAACAATTCAATATCAAATAATAAACAAAGACGAAAAAACACCAAGATAAAGTTATAATGATATAAAAAAATCGTATGTTTTTTTTTTGTTGAGAAATTTACTGAACTTGATTTGTTTATAATTATGAATGCGAATAATTAATAAAAATTTAGGTTGTATACATAATAATTTATTGGAGAGTTTTAAGAATATTATATATCTTTAAAATTTAAAAAATTTGTTTTGATAGAAAAAGATTTATGATAGAGTTTTAAATATAATTATCTATTTAATAAGCAAATAAAAAATAAAAAAATCTTTAAAAAAGAGAGAACTCTAGAGTAATTAGGAGAAAGTTTTAGGCCTAAAAAGAGCTTTAAAGGGTGCCTTATAATTACACCTTTTTATGTATTATAATTTTCAATTTACTATCTTTCTCCCTCTCACATCAAATAAAAATAAATGTCTTTGAAAAAATTAATTACCTAAAAATTATTGATACGTATAATAGCACATTCTTTTTACATTGTTTAAATTTTATAACAAAACAGTACTCGTGTAGGTTATATCATTTTAAAAAAATTTAAATTTAAAATTAAACTATATATGTAACATCTGTCAGTTTTGACCGTTTGACTTTTTACGTAATTTGACTAACAACTTAAATTATTAATGTAAATGTTTGTTTTGAGACATTATGACTGGTGATGTACTCGACGGGTCAAATTATCGACTTATTGTGTGAAACGATATTAGACGACAAGTGAATTTAATTAGAAATGTAGACGGATCAACCGTGGATCTAACCCAAGACCCATAACCCACACCCATGACCCAACCTTACCCTCCCAACTCTTCCATCCTCCTCCACCCATTTCATTTCTATTTTCTCTTTCTCTCTTTATTTTCTCTCAAGAACACACACAAACACATACCTCTCTCTCTCTCTAGATTTCTATCACATTTATTGAATTTTAAGCAAGATTAAAACTAGAATAATAATCATCATCATCTTTTAAACATCATATCAAAAGTTTGAGCTTCAAGGTGCAAGAAATCTTCACTTTCGGGTCAAAAACGGGTTTAACACTTTGGTGAAGGCTTTGGTAAGTCAAATCTATTTCAAATTGGGCTTTTCGTCTGTAAAGGTACTGAAGTTGTACTTTTTTACTTTAGGAGGTACCAATCTTTAATTTCATATATCGTGGGTTATATAGTGACAAACACCGTCTATTACGGGTTCTAAAAATACCACTGGTGGTTTTCGCCAACGTTTAGTGGTTTTGGCCACTTAGGATTTTTCCGGTGATGTTGCTATCCACTTCCTCTTTCCTCTCTCTCCTCATCAAACCCACCAATTCCAGGTTGATATGGCTGCAAACATTACCCAATGTAGTTCAAGCTAGAATTTTATCATTTGTTGTTTACCATCATGACAAATTCAATAAACAAGACTTATCTAAACTTGCAACCCATTTGTTGTCTGACAATAATAATAACGAAACAAAGATCGATTTTTGGGTCAAGAAAGCCGCCCGCCAACTGTTTGATCTTGTGTCTGACTCAAGTTACAAATGGGTTTCTTCTTTTAATCTTGATTCCCAAGAAGATAATGATGATAATGGTAAGTTTGATGAGGATATTATTGGTGGGGTGTTACCTGACTGGCTTAAGAATGTTGCTGCTACTAATGAAAATGATTCCGTTTTTCCTTGGATTCCGGTTTCTGTTAATGACACGTTGAATACGAGAATGCCGGATGTTTTGTTTGAAGAAGATGATGATGAATTGATGGTGGAAGTTGAAGAGGGTGAAGAAGACGGGGATCGTGAATTGGGTGGCGTTGATGTTGAAATGGTTCATTTAGACCGTGAAACAGAGGAAAAAGCCGAGTTTTTGAAGATGAAGATACTGAACTTGGGGTCGAATCTAAAAGCTGCAGAGTTAGTGGATGATATTCGAAAACTTTGTGTTGAAGAAAAGGGAAATTCTTTGAAAGCTTTATAATTTAATTATATTATTATTATTCAGTTTTATATAGAAAAATGATGATGGGAAAGTAATAGGAATTGACAAGCAAATAAATTTCTTTTTTTTTATTTGCTACAGTAATTTCCACCATTTGCTACGGTACTAGTCAACGAGAACAGTGTTGGTCAAACACACACAAAACAGGACACGTCACATTAATAAAACCAGATAGTGGTTTTGCCCCCCACAATAGGTGGTGTTATACAATATATAACCCACGATATACGAAATTAAAGATTGGTACCTCCTAAAGTAAAAATGGACAACTTCAGTACCTTTACAGACGAAAAGCCCATTTCAAATTAATCATTTTATGTTTGTAATCATGTTCCTAAGTCAAACCCATGAGTTTCTTGGTCAAAATCGGGTTCAAGCTTCAATTAGGTCAAAATTAGGGTTTTGGTTGATTTAAGGGTATGATTTGGTCTTTGATTGTGTTATAGAAGAGTTTGGATGATGGGTTTTGGTCAAATCATGTTAGTAACATGTTCGGTAGCTTCAAAATGGTTCCAAAATGGTTAAAAACGAATTGGGGTGGATTTTGATGTCAAAAACCCGTTTTTTTTTTGCTGATCTGGGCTTGGTCTCGCCGAGCCCAATGTTGGGCTTGTCGATATTGGGTTCCAGAATGAAAAATGCAGATTTTGGTGATGGGCTTGTCGAGCCCAATGTTGGGCTCGTCGATATCGTGAGGCAAAATGGGTCAATCTTAAAATGACCATAACTTTCAAACCGTAACTCCGTTTTTGACATATGACCTATCGTTGGAATCGTATGAGAGTCTACTTTCTCATAGTATCATTCATTTAGGATGAATCTTTCCCCATTTCTAAAAATGTCGAGTCAAAGTGTCTTGTTCATACTCGGGAAAGTCATTGAAGCGTTTGTGGGTTTGTGACTTGACTTAAACTTGCTAGACCGACTTGTTTAGGGTTTTAAAGTTGACATTGATGGTATTGTGATATACATTGATAGGTTGTGGACACGTAGCGGTTATTGAACGTTTATAACTCGTTATTAACTCGTTGTTTTGGAGCAGCGGTTGCTTGATTACAATGAAACTCCACGGATTAGTTTCCTTTTCAAAGTGTAACCGTTCGTGTATCTGTTTATATAAAGTCACTATTGTCAGTTACATGATCTTCATTTTTCTTGAATCAAACTCGAAACATCATCTTCATCATCCCCAATTTTCAGATGGAAAGTTTTTAATCAATTTCAGGTATCCTTCGGTTTTAGAGTTTTCAATTTTAGGGTTCTTATTTATCTTTCTTTTTATCAATTTTTGCTGCTTTACAACAAAACAGTTTAGATTCTCTAACTGAAATCAGATTTTAATATGAAAATAATGATTAATCTACATTAAGAATCTGATTCGTCTTTTTTTTTTCCATACTATATACATATCTTATCTTCTTATCTTATATATATATAAAAGTTGTAAGAAGTTGCAATCAATTCTGAAATTTCATGTTTATGATGGTATTAATGATTTTTATGTGTTTGATTTCAGTTGAGTGGTTAATTACAATTCCGGATGTGTTTTTTTTTTATAACTTTATTGGAATGTATGTACCAATGAATGTATTAATTGATTATTTTATATATATAATTTCAATTCACAATTGCAATCAATTTTGCTCAATAGGGTTGGGTTTTGCAATAATGAGGGTTAGTGATTTTGATTGCTCTTACTTATTTCTTTATGATGCTATAGATCTATAGATTATAATTACAGTATTATATGTTTTTACTTTGTATATAATTAATATATTTATGTATATCTATAGTGAGTTATTATTATGGTTTGGTTTCCTTTCTATACGTGATGTATATCTGGCATTAGTATGGCTTAGTTGAAGGTATTGAATGATGAAGATGACAGTCCAGGATTTGCACACTTATATTAGTTTTAACAAGACAAGAAAGTAAAGAACAGAAAGTAAAGAACAAGAACGAGAATAAGTTCAAGTGTAAATGTCTAAGCAAGTCTAGTCATATGTCTCATTGATTAAACGATGAATACATGGTCGATATTACAACTTATCTTACAAGACTACAAATGAACTATGTAATTGCTAAGTCTAGGAAAGAAAGAAAACTTAAACAATTACAAATAAAGTGATACACACTTTTGGTTAACAAGAACACCTATAATGGTGCGGCTGTGTTGCCTTATATAGGGGATGAATTAGGGCAACACAGCCTTACAATTGATAGTGATAGAATGTTGGTTGTCGACTTCTAATAGGCTCGTTGTACTTGATCCAGGAGCCTTTGTCTTCTATACCAAAACGGGTATGAAAGAGAGAAACCCTTGTTTTGGTCCCAACTGTACCTTTGCCATATAAGGTAACATTCAGTTGGCTGAACCATCATGTGACTTCTTGTCTTCTTGTTGGTTTGAAATCTTCCCGCCTTGACACACAGCTTGGGAAATTAAACCGCCCGCTGACAAGAGTCATTGACTCGCTGATGACTCGCTGACGACCCACGTCAGCGACCAAGTCTGGTCAGCGAATCCTTGACTCAACAATCTCCCCCTATTCGCTGAGAAGACTTGCTGAGTAGATTGGATTTGATAAGAATAAAAGATTTGAAGGAAAGATGTCTTTTTATATCAACTTTCAAATATTACAAGTTGATTCATTCAGCATTTACAATTTAGACATCTACATACTTTCAGTTTCAAACTCCCAAGCGTGTTCTTGCTTGGCAGTCTGAACTGCTGGGTCATTATATCTATGAGGCTTGGCCAGCTCCTCATCCAATTTGCTGATAAACCTTCTGTCGTTGGTTGTTTCAGCACATCTTCTTCTAATGTTCAGAATGAACCCAGTCGAAGCTTTCTCAATTTCGTCCAGGCGAAAGAACAATTGATTGTTCTGGAAGTTTGTGAAGAAGATGCCAGCAGGTGTTTCAAGTACTCTCCCTTCTTCAAAAACACTTCTGGGAGGTAGTCTGGTGTTTAAAGATGCATCACCAGAGATAGGTGGAAGATCGAGTCTAAGAGTTCGCTGCTCTTCCTTTCTTTTTCTTTGAGCCCTTTGACTTGCTGAGGAGATAGCAGCAGGAGTACCAAATACTTGCCTCAGCATAGGCAGATCTGCTTTAAACTTGGTTTCATACTCCAGTGCTTTCTCGAAATAATCTTTCAGCATGTTCTGGAGTTGCTGGTAGCTGGCTGCCCTTTTGTCTTTTACCAGCATGTACACTTCAGCCCACTCTGAAGCACCCAAGCTGGTTGGTTTGACTCCTTCCAACTTGGTTGGCTTGTCAGCACCTTCTCTCAAGATCTTTAAATTAGTCTTAAGACCCATTTCAGCTTTGAAGGCCTCAGCAGCGATAATTCTTTGAGGCCTCTTTCTATCCTCCATCAACTTAAGCCATTTAGCCTTCTCCCCCTCAAACTTGGCTCTTTTCTCAGTAAGCTGCTTCTCAACATCCTTGTGTTTCTGCCTGTAAAGAGCTTCAGCACCACTTAATTTTAGCAACATTCTTTGCTCACCATCAAGCTGATCCTTTTCAAGTAAAGGTAGCTGCCTGATAAACTCAAGATTCTTCTTTTCATTCTCTTCATTTTGTTTGATTCTATCCAGCTCTTTGATAGCATCATCTTGAGTTCTTCCATCAGCAGTTAGTGCCAATACATCAATCAGTTGATGCTGATGGCCTGCTGAGGATTGTACAGAGAGTTGAGCAGCAGTGGGAGGTTTTAAGAAACCAGAATCAATAAGCTGTCTTCGGCGAGCATCCGAGAGAGGGGTTATTTCAGCATTTGCCAGATATGTGCTGTGAAAGATTGGCAACATTTCCCTTGACCTATCTTCGGCCATTCTCTCAGCAAATCCAGCTTCCCATGAAGCTCTGACCGTTTCTGGGTCACTACGCTCTTCAGCAGCATCTACAATTTGTTGCTCCCCCTCAATACCAGCTGGGGGAGCTTCAACATTGGTTTCTTTTTCAGTCTCCCCCTCAACACCAGCAGGGGGAACTTCCATACTTGCATTTTCAGTCTCCCCCTCAGCACCAGCAGGGGGAACTTCACTAACAGCCACCATTGCATCATCATCTTCATCCAAGGTTTCTTCAGCAGTGTCTTCAAAGATTTGGGCAACTGCCTTGTTCACTGCTTCAGTAACCAGATCTAAAACAGCATTATCAACCTTCTCCCCCTTGGAAGTTGTATTGTTAATAACAACTTCCACAGTGGCCGGCTTTTCTGATTGCTGTTTAACAAGCTGTGACAGCAGGGTCTTGATTTCATCCACCTCTTTTTCCAGTTTAACATGCCTCTGGCGATCTTCCTCAGTGAAGGATGAAGAAGGAGTTGGAAGATCGGCCACTTGTTCTTATAAGGCTTGAATAGCCTTGGTGTTGCTTTCGACTTGAGTGGTCAGTGAGGGAATGAGATCACTCAACCTTTTCACTTCAGCAGCAGCAGATTGACTAGAGGATGCTGCCTTTTTAGCTGAGTAGCGAGTAGAGTTTGCAATCTTGCACAGCGATCGAGTAGAATTTTTGATGGCCTGCTGATCCTTTTTTGATGATATTGGTGGAAGTGCAAAGTTTTTCTTGATCAGCAGCCATATAGACACATTTCTCTTTGATTTCCTCGATGCTGGCACTGTTCTCAGATTGTTTAACATACCAGCTCTGTAGTGTTTTCACCAATTGATCTTCTGCTTTATCTTTGAGATCTGTCATGAGAATGGCAGCCTTGGTAAGATCATTCAATTGGTGTTCTACTCTTTCCAACCTATCAGCAGAGTTGGTGGAGTAAGAAATGCCCAAGTCCTTGGCAGAGAGGGACTTGGCTTCTGCTGTCTTGTGAGAAGAATGACCAGGAACAGCTTGAAAGGAGGAGGGCATGCCCATAGAAAGCATGGTGTTCACTGGTCGAGTAGGAGGAGTAGGAGGTCTTGCACTTAAAGTCGCTGCCTCAGAGGATTCAACAGCAGCCTCATCAGCAACATTTTCATTTATGGCTGCTGCATTTTCACCAGCAGCACCATCAACATTTTCATCGACCTCCATGTCACTGGCATCTTCTTCTTCAACGTGACTATCAAGATCAAGTTGAAAATCTTCTGCCACAATGCCACCCAACTCATAGTCACTTTCATCATCACTAGCTTCTTCAGTGACAACCTTATCAACATCAATAACCTCTTTTTCAGCAACATCAACAACCGCTTCTTCAATAACCTCTCCCCCAGCAACCTGCACTTCAGGTACATCCGCAGCAGTTGCGGTCCTTTCAGCAATAGAGAAGCTGATTGGATTGGGGGAAGATTCAGGTTCCACTCTTTTTAATATTTTCTTCCTTTTAGGAAGAGCTTGGCTTTTCTTGGCCATTCTGGGAGTTTTTGAAGATGTTGGAGGGGTTATCAGCATACCAGCTCCAGCAGGGTTTTGCTTATAGATTTCAGGGTACATGGTAAACAGTACCTGCTTCATTGCTGGAGTAAGCGCAGCATACTTCAAATCGAAGTGCTCAGGGTCACAAGCAGGAATTTTATATACAGAACTTGCAACCCTTGGAGAGAGAATGAATCGAGCACCATTTGGCATGTATTCTTCCTTCAGCACATGTCTGAATATCAAAGACAGAAAGCGTGTGAAGGGCACTGAGCTTGATCGATTTCTTATAGTAATCTTTGACTTCAAATCTTCAAATATTACATTTGCAAAGTCAATGTTTCTTCCATTTGCCAGTGCATAAATTATTTGCATCTGGGCAGCAGTGGCTTGATCAAAGGATCCACTGTTCCCACCGAGGCACTGAATAACATGTGTGAACAGCAACCTCCATACACCAGGAATATACTTCTTTTGAGGTTTGCTGCTGGACTAGATGGAGACTTTTAGCTCTCCATTACTTTTATCTTGCTTTTTCCCAAAGCAGCAGGGAGTAACGGATTTGATAAGTCTTTACCAGCAGCCGTTTGCTGCTGGACTAGATGGAGACTTTTAGCTCTCCATTACTTTTATCTTGCTTTTTCCCAAAGCAGCAGGGAGTAACGGATTTGATAAGTCTTTACCAGCAGCCGTTTGCTGCTGGACTAGATGGAGACTTTTAGCTCTCCATTACTTTTATCTTGCTTTTTCCCAAAGCAGCAGGGAGTAACGGATTTGATAAGTCTTTACCAGCAGCCGTTTGCTGCTGGACTAGATGGAGACTTTTAGCTCTCCATTACTTTTATCTTGCTTTTTCCCAAAGCAGCAGGGAGTAACGGATTTGATAAGTCTTTACCAGCAGCCGTTTGCTGCTGGACACATCATAATTACACGTCCACCAGAATTCCCTCAATAGATGAAGACACATCTCATGAGGATTTTTATATATTGCCCTTCTAACTGGACATCCTTTGATGAAGTCCAGCATAGAAAAATATCCTTTGACCTTGGAAGGGATTTCTTCAGATCCCAGGTAGTTGTTTGCTTTGACAATTAGTTTCTGGGCTTGAAAAGAGACTTGGGTAGAAGGAGGAATGCCTTCATTATCGAAGACTTCAGAAGTGAGATAAGAGGGAATGTTTTCTTGAGTTTGTTCAGATTGAGAGGCCATTTTATATCAAGAGAATAAGGAAGATGAGATATGAAGAAGAGAAGATGAAAAGATTGAAAGAGAATGAAAAGATATTGAAGTATTGAGAGATTTTTTAGGAGTGAATGAGAAAAGAAATGAACGTGAAGGATGGTATGGGAGAAGGTTTACATATATATGGTATGGATATGGGACCCATAACTGTACATACGAATCGTCATGGACTCTCTTTCATACGTAATATATATATAAAAAATTATTTTGTACTAAAGATAGTACTAGAAAAGTAATTATATACATAGAAAATACGTTTAATTATACGTATGTGAGTAACGTATAAAAAGTTTTGATGTGACAACTTGTACCACAATTTCAAATGTACTCAAGTAGTTACGGCGTGTACAGTGTACAAGTTGCCCATTAGGGAGAAAATCGAGGTAACCGTTTGTACAAGTATACTTAGTGGATATGCTCACCTAACTGAATAGTTGAGATCTAAATATATCCACTGACCAAGTTTAGAAAAAGGTTAGTCAGCGACTTTGTACAATTTTTGGCAAATTGTCAGCCATCAACGGATTTGATAAGTCTTTACCAGCAGCCGTTTGCTGCTGGACTAGATGGAGACTTTTAGCTCTCCATTACTTTTATCTTGCTTTTTCCCAAAGCAACAGGGAGTAACGGATTTGATAAGTCTTTACCAGCAGCCGTTTGCTGCTGGACTAGATGGAGACTTTTAGCTCTCCATTACTTTTATCTTGCTTTTTCCCAAAGCAACAGGGAGTAACGGATTTGATAAGTCTTTACCAGCAGCCGTTTGCTGCTGGACTAGATGGAGACTTTTAGCTCTCCATTACTTTTATCTTGCTTTTTCCCAAAGCAACAGGGAGTAACGGATTTGATAAGTCTTTACCAGCAGCCGTTTGCTGCTGGACTAGATGGAGACTTTTAGCTCTCCATTACTTTTATCTTGCTTTTTCCCAAAGCAACAGGGAGTAACGGATTTGATAAGTCTTTACCAGCAGCCGTTTGCTGCTGGACTAGATGGAGACTTTTAGCTCTCCATTACTTTTATCTTGCTTTTTCCCAAAGCAACAGGGAGTAACGGATTTGATAAGTCTTTACCAGCAGCCGTTTGCTGCTGGACTAGATGGAGACTTTTAGCTCTCCATTACTTTTATCTTGCTTTTTCCCAAAGCAACAGGGAGTAACGGATTTGATAAGTCTTTACCAGCAGCCGTTTGCTGCTGGACTAGATGGAGACTTTTAGCTCTCCATTACTTTTATCTTGCTTTTTCCCAAAGCAACAGGGAGTAACGGATTTGATAAGTCTTTACCAGCAGCCGTTTGCTGCTGGACTAGATGAAGACTAGCTCTCCATTGCTTGATGTTCAGCAAGTAATAAACCTTTGAACATTGTTAAAAGAAATTTATTTACCTTAGGGTCACTGACCTTAAGATCACTTTTCAACTTATGAGATATAAGTTGAAGCATCAGTAGACATGACAAGTCATGTCGCTGATTCACCATTCAGCATTCCCAACTTGCTGATGAGATATTTAAATCTTGTTTGATCTAAAGGTTTAGTAAAGATATCAGCAAGTTGGTCATCAGTGGGTATGAAATAGATTTCCACATCCCCTTTCATGACATGGTCACGAATGAAGTGGTACCTAATATCTATGTGTTTGGTCTTAGAATGCTGAACAGGGTTATGTGTGATAGCAATAGCACTTGTATTGTCACACATAATGGGGATCTTAGAGAATTCTAAGTCATAGTTAGCGAGTTGGTTTTTCATCCAGAGGACTTGTGCACAACAACTCGCTGCTGATACATATTCTGCTTTAGCAGTGGAGATGGAAACTGTATGCTGTTTCTTACTAGACCAACTAGTCAGCTTCCCCCCCAACAGTTGACATCCACCACTGGTGCTTTTCCTATCTAACATGCATCCAGCATAGTCAGAGAATCAGAATATGCAACAAGGTCAAAACTGGAGTCTTTGGGATACCAGAGACCCAGTGTAGGGGTACCTTTTAGGTATTTGAAGATTCGCTTGACAGCGAGAAGATGAGATTCCCTTGGAGAGGCTTGATATCTTGCACACAAGAAAGTAGCAAACATGATATCAGGACGACTTGCTGTGAGATACATCAGCGAGCCAATCATTCCTCTATAGAGAGTAGGATTCACATGCTTACCATCAGGGTCAGCATGGAGATTATTAGGAGGAGACATGGGAGTGGCTTTGGTGGTCACATTTGATAAGTCAAATTTAGCCAGCATGTCTCGAATGTACTTTTCTCGGTTAATGAAAATCCCATTTGGGAGTTGGCGAATTTGCAGACCAAGAAAGAAGGTCAGCTTACCCATCATGCTCATCTTGAATTGAGAGGACATCAGGGAGCTGAACTTAGAACAAAGTTTCTTGCTGGAGGACCCAAAGATGATGTCATCTACATATATCTGAACATATATGACATCAGCACCCTTTCTATAGATGAAGAGGGTGCTGTCTATGGATCCTCGCTGAAACTTGTTGGAGAGAAGAAATTCAGAGAGTGTGTCGTACCAAGCTCTGGGAGCTTGCTTAAGACCATAGAGTGCCTTGTAAAGGCGATAGACATGGTGTGGCTTGGCTGGATCTTCAAAACCAGGTGGCTGCTCAACATAAACTTCCTCATCGAGTTTTCCATTTAGGAAGGCACTCTTTATATCCATTTGATATACAGTGAAGTTTTTGTAAGCAGCATGTGCCAAGAATAAGCGTATAGCTTCCAGTCTGGCCACTGGTGCAAAGGTTTCGTCATAGTCAACTCCTTCTTCTTGAAGGTAACCTTGTGCAACCAGCCTAGCCTTGTTACGTGTAACAACACCATCTTCGTCCATTTTATTACGATAAACCCATTTAGTTCCAATTGGTTCTTTTCCAGGAGGTAAAGGAACCAAGAACCAGACATGCTATTTTTGGAACTGGGTAAGTTCCTCTTGCATGACAGCGACCCATGAAGGATCAACCATTGCTTCTCCTATATTTTTGGGAGTGATCATAGACAAGAAGTTTACATACAGACATGTATTTCTTGTCGCTGATCGAGTAATAATTCCTTGCTGAATATCACCGATAACTTGGTGAGCTGGATGACTAGATGTCCACTTAAGTGCAGGAGCACTTGATACACCAAGTTGAGTGGCAGCGGAAGTTGAAGCGATGGGTTCAGCAGAAGCATTATAAGAGGAGAGGTCAATGGTAAGAATGGGTTCAGGAGAATGATCAGCAGAGCCATTCGACTGATTTGAGTTATCATTGATGGTGGAGTCTTCAGCAGACTCCATTTCTTCAGCATTTGCTGAAGCATCATGAAACTCTTCATCAGTAGAGTCATCAGTATGCACGTCATCAGTCAGTGATCTAGGTTTGACTGATGCTGTACTGATTGATCTTAAGATAGGCTCAACTGGCTCAATCTAGTAGATATGAGCAGCAACTTGCTCTAGTTCAGCATCAGCTGAACTATCCTTATCAGGCAGCGAGCAAGAAGCATCAACAAATAAGTCAGCTTCCTTAGTAAGAGGGTCAGCTAGCTCATTAAAAATGACCTCAGACGAGGAGGATTGAATGTCCTTTAGAGCTGATGAACTTTCATCAAAAGTGACATGAATGGATTCATCAACCTTCTGAAGGCGAGTATTGAATACTCTGAATGCTTTGCTGATGGATGAATACCCAAGAAAGTATCCATCATCAGCTTTAGGATCAAATTTTCCTAGATGATCCTTATTGTTTAGAATGAAAACAGGACATCCAAATACATGAAAGTATTTGATTTGAGGTACCTTTCCTTTCAGTACCTTGTACGCTGTCTTGTCATGTCTTTTGACAATAAGACAGCGATTTTGAGTGTGACAAGCTGTACTTACAGCTTCTGCCCAGAACTTGCTGGGTAGAGAGGACTCACTGAGCATGGTGCGAGCTGCTTCAATGAGAGTTCTATTTCTCCTTTCAGCGACTCCGTTTTGCTCAGGGGTTCTTGTAGAAGAGAAATTTTGTGAGATTCCTTGATCAGCACAAAAGGTTTCAAGAGTGTGGTTTCTGAACTCAGTACCATGATCGCTTCTGAGTTCTTTCACCCTAATGCTGTTGAGATTCTCCATTTTCTTGATGAAATTGATAATCTCTTCAGCAGCATCACTCTTAGAATGAAGAAATATGGTCCAAGTGTATCGTGAATATTCATCCACGATTACTAAAGTGTATTTGCTACCCTTTAGACTTTGGACATTCACTGGACCAAAAAGGTCCATGTGAAGAAGATGAAAGCAGCCAGAGATAGAGTTGGCCTACTTAGTTTTGAAAGTAGCTCTGTGGCTTTTACCTTTTTCACAAGCACCACAAAGTCTATCCTTTTCAAAAGAAAGATGAGGGAGGCCACGAACAAGGTTCTTTTTGGCCAGAGAGTTAATGGTTTTGAAGTTCACATGCGACATACGCTTGTGCCATAACCAATTTAGTTCAGCAGCCGCCTTGGCAAAGAAACAAGTCTCACTATCAGTCTTGATAGGAGTGAAGTCAACTAGATATACATCTCGTTTTCTTGGAGCGACCAAGACTACTTCCTTGTTTATATTTACCACAGTGCCTTGATGTTTATCAAGAATCACTTTGTAGTCAGCATCACAAAGTTGACTTATGCTGATGAGATTATGTTTTAATCCATTGACATAAGCGACCTTGTTGAACTTAATGAGTCCATTTGAGAGATGACCATAACCTTCCGTTTGTCCAGTGGAGTTGTCACCAAACACTACAGTAGGGCCAGCAGCCTCTACGTAGTTATCCAGCAGGGTCTTTGAGCCAGTCATGTGTTTTGAACAGCCACTGTCCAAGTACCACACACCTTTTCCTAGCGAGCCCTGCATGGATTTAACAGAAGGATTTAGATAGGTTCACTATTGAACTCGCTGACAGACATGTCAGCAGGATTAAAGATGGGTTCACTGTTGACTGTGTCATCAGTAGAGAGAGGAGGAGGAGCACTGGGGTTAGTATTCTCATCACTTGGAGAGTTATCAACAAGATGGTGAGCAGGAGTTATGTGATATTGATCAGCAGAGGTGATAGTGGCTCCAGTATCAAGAACAGTCAAGTTGCTGACTTGATTGTTGTTCCCATACTCAACCAGAATGCTACCTCTACCAGTGGTAATGATCTCTTGAGAGTGAGGCAAGAAGATTCGCTGAGCAGCTATGAAGTCAGCAATGTTCTCCTCAGAGAGATCGGTTGATTCTCCACTATCTAT
The DNA here is from genome assembly GCA_034093135.1 of Erigeron breviscapus. Classification (NCBI taxonomy): domain Eukaryota; kingdom Viridiplantae; phylum Streptophyta; class Magnoliopsida; order Asterales; family Asteraceae; genus Erigeron; species Erigeron breviscapus. The sequence goes on along the minus strand of CM067174.1, from coordinate 90,293,910 downwards.
ACGATCAGCAGAAGGAGATCTTTCGCTGACGATAGTGGAAGGGGAAGCAACCGCTGAAGGATTAGGTTGAATGTCAACTTCAGGAGCATCCCTGGAGTTGTCACAATCAGCAGCAATATGACCTCTGCTGCCACATTTGTAGCATTTTTTTGCAGAGGTGTTGCCCTTTTGATTTAGAAGGAAGAATTCCTTCAGTTGGGAGGAAAGATCATTAACTTGCTGAGCCAGCTCGTTAATTTTAGGGTCAACAGTAGAAGATGCCTTTTTCTTTTGCTTAGACTTTTGCTTATGCTTAAGTGAAAGCTGGGGCATGTTAGGAGCAGGACCCAAAATGGATTTTCCTCTTGGATCCTCAGATTGAGATGCAGAGGGGATTTTTGATCCCTTAACTACACTCCAAGCTAGATTAACAGCAGGGTGAGAGGAAGAAGAAGGACCCTGCTGAGATGGATGCACTCTTTTTAGAGTGATCGATCTAGGTTGCTGATTAGGTGTGCCAGACCTAATTTTCCTATGAGGCAAGTGTTGCCTATTTGGGGTAGAAGATCTCACTTGCTGATGAGGCAAGTGTCCTCTATTGAGGAGTGATAGGCCTAACTTGCTGATGGGGCAAGTGTCCTCTTTGAGGAGTGATAGGCCTAACTTGCTGATGGGGCAAGTGTCCTCTTTGAGGAGTGATTGGCCTATTTTGAGTGTGAGACATTCTCTCCTTTTGGGGAGTTTTATGCCTCAGGATAGGAGTAGGCCTAGGTAGAGGTGCCTGCTGATGAACATGTTTATCAGCAGATCGGACCTTAGAAGGTCCAACTTGTTGATATCTAGCGTCACCAAACCTGACGCGTCTCTGCATGACATGTTCATCACTGACAGTTTTACTGTCAGCATGGGCAGGTGCTTGCTGAGAGGATGAAGAAGAAGAGGATTGAGCAACGGGTTGAGGTTGCTGACTGACATGATTAGCTCGCTGAGGCGTTCTATAGTCATAAGGGACAGCAACCTTGCTTTTTCTGAAGGGTTCAGAAGGTTTGAAGATGAGCTGCTGAGGAGCGATGGGCTTAAAACCATCACTTCCAATGTCACCTTCAAATGATTCCCCAGAAGAGTATTGAACTCTTCCTTCGTTTGGCATCATGCCAATAATGGGAAGATGAGGAAAGGGGTTGCTGGTGCTAGCTGGGGAGCTAGTACTATTTTCCTCAGCATTTGGTGGGTTGCTGGTAGTAGAAGTGGTAGTACCAGCATCCATTTCATTATGGTAATTGTTACCCCTAACAAAATACCATTTCTTCATCTCTTCAGGAGAGATGACAGCAGATGGAGGAATAGAATAATCAGGCTTAACCTCATCACTGAACAAGTCAGAAATAGAGGCAGTAGCATTAAAGTCACCACCTATTACTGCCTGAACTTGAGCAGGGACTTGTTCATTCAGGCACTGATGGTGAAACCTAGAAGCTTTTGACCAGGAGGTCACAATTTTCTTAAGGTTGGCCACTTCAAGCTTGAGTTTTTCATTCTCAATTTGAACCTTTTGAGCCAACAACTCGTGAGATTGGAGTTCAACATGAACGTTCCTCAGCTCATTGAGTCTTTCAGATTTTTCACTTAACTCCAGGGAGGTAGAGTCAAGCTTAGATTGGACATCAGCTCGTATGGATTCAACGAACTGAAAGTCACAAAGAAGGGATTCGAAGATTTTTGGTTTATCTTCTTCAGAAGCAGAGGAGTGAGCACAAACCTTTTTAATGGTGACGTTCACCCACTGACTAGAGGAGACTTGATCTCTTGTCAAAGCATCTCCATCAGCGAGCGCCATTAGGCACATGGCGTCAACATATTCTTCACTGTCTGAATCATCTGATTCAGCCCAGTCGTGCTCTTCAGCAACCAGCCCTTTTGCTGGTGTTTTGGCCTCCTCCATTTCAGCAACCTTTGCCTTTAGCTGATAGTATTTATTCCTGTACTCATCAGCAGGTTTAGGAGGGTTAGGGTTAGTTTTAGGAGCTGCAGGAGTTGGTAGGGCAACTCTGCAATCCTTTTGGTAGTGTCCTTTTCTGCCACATCTCCAGCACTCCTCTTGAGCTTTGTCAACAGGAGGCTTGTATGGAGCAACCGACCTACGGTTGTTCCATTTTCGGGAGTACCTCTTGCCAGCGACTAAGGCAAAATCCATGAAGTCGCTGAACATCTCTTGTTTCTCTTCAGCATCAAGATCATCAACAAGAGATTGAATAGGTTGTGGAAGAAAAGAAGAGCTGGCACCAGTATTGAGATTACTGGGCTCAGCAGAAATAAGTGCCAAAGGGTCAAGAGCAGAATGTGCAGAAGAAAAAGAAGAAGACGAGGGACCCGCGCGATGCTGTGCATCAGCGGCAGCTCTAAGATTTTGAGCAAGAGCTCTTTCTTCGAACTGGAGCATGCCAAAGAGAGACTCAAGGTTAAGGCCATTGAGTCGCTCAGTGGTTCTGAGGATTTGTCTCAGTCCTTGCCACTTGATAGGTAAACTATCAAGAAATTTGTGGCAGACCTCAAAATCATCATGAGAAATACCAACAGTGGTCATGTCGTTCAGCAACCCTTTAAATCGGGTATATGAACCATTTAGACCTTCGTTGGGGAGGGAAAAGAAATTTTCATAGGCTCTTTTCAAGTCTATCTTTTTAGTGGCAATGGTAGCAGCAGAGCCTTCATGCATGCTAACCAATCTATCCCAAACTTCCTTTGAAGAGGGATATCTAATCACCACTTTCATGAGGTCAGTGGGAAGAGTGCTGACAATCATGTTTTTGAGCCTTGCATCAAGATTAACAAGTCTCCTTTCATCGTCAGTCCATTGAACTTCTGGTTTGACAATGTCAATCACAATCTCAGGAGCCAATCACAATCTCAGGAGCATCAACAGTTGCTCCTGGTGTTCTTTGAACCAGAGTGGGAATATAAGGACCGACGGTCAGTATAGACATAAGATAGGGTTCCACACCCACTATATGTAGTAACATTCTTTCCTTCCAAGACCCAAAGTCATCGGGTTCGAATCTTGGAGGGACAGATACGTAACCGAAGTCACGTGTGTTAACTAGGGTGGGAACAGCAGTCATGTTCTTGTTTTTTTAAAAGAAGATTTAGAAAAAAAAGTATGCAAACGGATCAAGTTTCAATGATTTAGAAACGATGTCTCTGATACCAATTGACAGTCCAGGATTTGCACACTTATATTAGTTTTAACAAGACAAGACAAGAAAGTAAAGAACAAGAACGAGAATAAGTTCAAGTGTAAATGTCTAAGCAAGTCTAGTCATATGTCTCATTGATTAAACGATGAATACATGGTCGATATTACAACTTGTCTTACAAGACTACAAATGAACTATGTAATTGCTAAGTTTAGGAAAGAAGGAAAACTTAAACAATTACAAATAAAGTGATACACACTTTTGGTTAACAAGAACACCTATAATGGTGCGGCTGTGTTGCCTTATATAGGGGATGAATTAGGGCAACACAGCCTTACAATTGATAGTGATAGAATGTTGGTTGTCGACTTCTAATAGGCTCGTTGTACTTGATCCAGGAGCCTTTGTCTTCTATACCAAAACGGGTATGAAAGAGAGAAACCCTTGTTTTGGTCCCAACTGTACCTTTGCCATATAAGGTAACATTCAGTTGGCTGAACCACCATGTGACTTCTTGTCTTCTTGTTGGTTTGAAATCTTCCCGCCTTGACACACAGCTTGGGAAATTAAACCGCCCGCTGACAAGAGTCATTGACTCGCTGATGACTCGCTGACGACCCACGTCAGCGACCAAGTCTGGTCAGCGAATCCTTGACTCAACAGAAGAGTTTAACGAATTGAATGATAATGAATGCAATTAGATGAGAAGCCTTAAACTGTCATGGTTTGACAGATGAAACAACTTTAGATTGGAGGCAAATAAATTTAACTAATGGTAAATCTATTCTCCCCTTCTAAATCTAATCCATCTATGAGTCTATATACCCACTCAAACCCATTATGGTTTCTTTTCTTCAAATCACACAAAATGGGTTGTATGCAAACATAAACACATTTTCAATTTCTTCCAACCTAATGTTTAAACTATCACTCTTATAAATGATTTCTTATGTGGTAGTAAATTTCTCTTATTATCACTCTTATCTATTGTAGCATGTGAAAACTCTTTAGCTTCCCTACAATTAGTGAATACAACGTGGAATCAAGTATAACGGTTGTTTCGTTAATGCCATTACTCAACAATATTTATCATCGGTTTTGGAATATAAAGTGGAATGAGTTTGCAGGCTATAGAAGTGATTACATATAAACACCATTAATCCTTTTTCACCCCTACTATGATTAGACGAATGGTAATGAGCGGTATGCAAATAATTGAAAGGCTTCATTCTTTTTTTTCCCCCTAAATTTATTACTTATATTTTTACTTTTTTATTTATTTAATAATTAGTATCAATAATAATAATATAGGGTTTGTTAATCGATTTTGGGAAAGGGCAGATCTGAACGTACTGTTCTATGATTCTTTATAGATTATTGACCCTGCAGGATGCCTACTGTGATGAAAGATTTGGATCTTTGATCGATAATTTGCTTCTACAACTACTACTTGGAGGAGGGTATGCTCATTTATCTTAAACTTTGTATAAAAATAGTTGCTTTTTCGTCATTATATGATTAATATCAATGCAATTGAATAATTTTTATAATCCTGAACTTTCACTTCTTGATATTTATAAGGATAATTGGACAAGCTACTTATGTTAACAAACACATGTGTATGTCCTCAGAAAATCATTACAGAGAATATAGTTTTTCCGGTACAATCTGGGATACGTTTTCCGTATTATATAGCTTAAGTTTTTTGTTTGCGTAGTCAATTTTTCTATATATTGCAGTATGTTTAAAAGTGTGCACCTTTTGTTAAATGAGAAACTTTTGTCACCAAAGATGTAGGCTTTCTTTTGGTATATAGTACTAACACCCTTTACTTGACATGTAGGATAATGGTAACGTACATCGTCGCCAGTTCTCTTCTGGCATGAAATTAAAGTACTTCTTTTGGTTTAACCTTAATTCAAAGTTGGGCTGGATCTTGGTTGGTAATTCTTGCATCATTTATGACTTTCATTTTGCAGAAAATTAGAGTAATCCCTGTGGAGCCACAAGGAGTGCTACAATTCGGGTGAAGTGAGAAGGTTAGTCATTTAGTCAGATCACAGATGATATTCGATTATTTAAAAACTATACTTTAAATTCACGGGCTTCTAATATTTTAGTATGTTTTATGATTATGAACAGATTCCGGAGAATATGAATTTGGTAAATCAAACAAAAAGAATATTTCAAGAAATTATAAGTGGTAGAAGATCTGAAATTGTTTTGACTTTTCAAGCGATCGAGACAACCACAGGTTAGTTTGCTTATATATTCAAATACTTCCTTTCTCTCTGCACGTCTTGGATCGGTTTTATTCGAGCACGAGACTTGACTCGAATGTACTATGTTTACTGGTTTTTGATGGTTGAAACCTACAAATAATTGTTTATCATATGGGATGAATGATGCTTAACTTATCCTTAAGTTTCAATCAATGAAATAGAAATCCTAATTAGTTTGTTTTTTAATAGCAAATGATATATGTACAATAGATTCAAGCGCGTAGGTAGAAAAAGAAAAATGAACATGTTACCCTTTATTAGTTAACATCACTATGTAGCTTTGATAACCATCAGCTAGAAATGCCTTGAAGTCCTATTGCATAGTTTCAACATGTAAGATACTATATCAAACTATAAAATTTCCTCTTTATTCGCTTTAGAAAGTAAGCGCACCTGATCCATATTTACTTTACTGCCGATCAATCGGTCCATTGAGTTTTTTTTTTCCTTTCTTGGAGGTGGGGGTACCTTTTCTTTGTCTGATAAAGAGACTTTTGTGTGTTTCGTAGTTCTCTGTAATCAATCATATATAAATATTGATCTCTTTTCTCTTAATAAGTTTATGACCCGTTGATCGTTTGCAAATCTTAGCATTCTAATATACTGTATTGTACATTATTGTTATTCAGGCAGTTTCTCTTTAGCTCATAATTGTCTTATGTAACTGCCATATGTTATTAGATTCATAACTATCCGTAGTCATTCACACAATAGTCATAATAAGTGTGGCTAATGAGAATGGTAACATTGTTGTCTTTATAGTACAATATTTTCCACTGTAATGTCTTATTTTTTTAATTCGTTCATGACTTTACCTGACAATATTAAAATGGGTGGGTTGGGTAATAGTTCCAAAATTGGCATCTTGGGCTGACCAAAAAATTTTTGTTCTTAATTTTAGTCTTCTATATACAATAGTGTGTCGAATAGTATTAGTGTATTACCACAACCTATTACTCATGTGCTAACTATTTTAGAAGGCCCATTTGTATAGTAATAGCTTTAAGTCCAAGGGTCACACCTTAGTGACAAAGAACAGAGAGACACATGAAGTATTTTGTGTCAAAAAATAAATTTAGACTTAATATCCTAACTGCATTATCTTCATATGTATTTGGTGCATACCTGACTTTGATCACTCGGGTTTAATATTGCAACCGTATCGATCTTTTCTATATCATTTTTCAACATGTCCTTATCGACACAAGCAATGCGAAAGGGCTCATTGCGTGTGGTTATCAGGTATGCACATCATCATTAGTAACAAGTTCCTTATTTAACATATATTCAGTTATTACATTACATTGTTTTGAATGTCATGATTTGAATATGGAACCACCAAGTGTCGAGTCCACCTCAAAGAATATACATGTTTTCAATTATGATAATACTGGGAATCATTGATCCTCAATGACGATGCAGTGTTTTATTTAATTGTCATTAGTTCAGGTTTTTTTTTTTTTCCTAAGATCTAAACTTGGTTTTTTTAAATGGGTATAAACATTGTAACACCCCACTTCTAAACTGGAATATGAAGTGTCATTTTCGAACTTAAACAATTACAAAAGAGTGCTAACAGCCTAAACGATCCTTGACCTTGATCTCCAACAATACATTATGCACGGAAGCTAGCTATAATTCCATTTCTCTACTCTTTCTTAATACCTGCCGCAGGGAAAGAAAAACTGCGGCTGAGCCAATTGCTCAGTGCGCGGATATAGGAATACATATAGTAATACTCAAAATAGACAAACTGTATTTTTCAAACAAATATAACATTTAACTCGTACAAAGATTTAAAATATATTTTTAACGAACCAAAGTATTAAAGACACATTTTAAAAAAATAATATTAATTCGAAACATATATAGTCAGAATATAAAATCAATATTTTTCGCATTATCAAAACAATATTTCAGTATCCAACAATATCAAAAAGCCGAACAAGTTTTCTACTTTCAAATCCATCATTATCAAAAAGCTTACATTTCAAAGTTCCATATTTTGAAAGCCAACCGAGCTCCTACAACAAAACGCATACATTCGCATATCGAATCGATAAAACAAATGTCAGACATATGTACATTCGACTGCAGATCCAAGTGTACCCTACAAAAATGTGCAATGGTGTGTCGGGCACAACACAACCATCCACCCTACAAATCCGACAAATCCTACAATTCCTAGAGTCGACTCATACGCCTCCTAACAAAAATGCGCAATGCTTTGATAGCAATCCTACAAGCGGAGACGCCGTGAACACATCACACCGTCACGGTGGTGTCACACCATCGGTGCCCCCAAATGATGCGCCTATGGTACCCCCATAGGTGGTTAGCTCGGGTTTTCATATCAAATTCTCATATATCAAAACAACTTTGTATATAGCTTTTCAAAAAGAATCTTATCGTACAATGTCTCAAAAGCTTTTTATTTCGAATCATAATTTCAACATATTCAAAGATCTTTCGTACATATATTTCAAAAATCAGAATTTATTTAAAACCTTCAGATCATAACTAACATATATATACGAACAAAATAGTTTTGAGGCCTTAAAAGACATATCAAAATCACTTTAACAGCAGAGTAACGCAGAAAGAACAAACAGAATTCAAATCATAGTTTCGATATATATATATATATATATATATAGGGTGAGGATCCTGGAAGAAGGTGTCTTAAGGAGAGAAGGGAGAGAAGGTCCTATGGGCCAATCAAAACGCGACATGTGGCAAAAATAAAAAAGTTGCGCGGTGGCATAATCGTAAATAAATTAACTTTTGTGAAGCTTGGTCAGCTTGTGGAGTCAGCTTGGTTGGGTCAGCTTGGGTCAGCTTGGGGTGAGTCAGCTTGGGATGGGTCAGCTTGGGGTTGGGTCAGCTTGGGTCAGCTTGGGTTGGGTCAGCTTGGGGTTCGGTTGGGTCAGCTTGGGGTTGGGTTGGGTTAGCTTGGGGTTCGATTGGTCAGCTTGGGGTCAGCTTGGGTTTGGTTGGGTCAGTTTGGGGTTGGGTCAGCTTGGGATGGGTCAGTTTGGGTTGGGTCAGGTTGGGGTTGGGTCAGCTTGGGTCAGCTTGGTTAGCTTGGGTTGGGTCAGCTTGACACAATCTACACATAATCTACACAAATGTAGATTACGGGGTTTGGGTCAGCTTGGGGTTCGGTTGGGTCAGCTTGGGGTTGGGTCAGCTTGGGTTGGGTCAGCTTGGGATGGGTCAGCTTGGGGTGAGTCAGCTTGGGATGGGTCAGCTTGGGATGGGTCAGCTTGGGTGAGTCAGCTTGGGGTGGGTCAGCTTGGGTGAGTCAGCTTGGGATGGGTCAGCTTGGGTTGGGTCAGCTTGGGGTGGGTTGGGTCAGCTTAGGTTTGAAGTCAAATTATTTACAAAAATGCCACCGCGCAATTTTTTTTAAAAGCGACGTGTCACACTCTGATTGGCCAATAGGACATTCTCTCCCTTCTCTCCTTAACACACCTTCTCATTTGATCTCTCTCCTATATATATATAGGTTTAAGGTAAAATAAAACATGTATTAAAGTAAAACAAATAAAACAATAGATTTTTCTTTAGTGATAATCATCGTGCATCATAAAAATCATCGTACATCAATTGCTTCGTGAATCTTCGTGCATCAATTTAATCATGATCTAAGGGTCAAGATCTTGTCTTATTTGTTTTACTTTAATACTTGTTTTACAATACCATATAATAATATCTTATAATATAATATAATATATAATATATATAGTAGTAGTATGTTGTTAATAGAAAGTCAAAAACCACAATTATGGGCAGATGAAGTATTAGCATGGGAACAAACAGTAGTTAGAATGTGGGAAACTAATAAAAGAGATGGAATGGATATGTTATATTTTTATATATATGTAAACATACAAGTTTAAAACAGAAATCCGTACTATTATATAACGAACATAGTTTAAAATAAGAATCCGTACCTTAGAGCTCTAAAGCTAACACGGTCCAAAAAGATCCATCACTCTAGTCAACCAGATCTCCCGCGAGTGAAGGACAGGCCCCGTAGCGAAAACGAAATGAACTCGAACAACTTCCAACGTACAAACGGAACCAACCCCTACTGATATCTCCCTACAAGCACCCACGATTCCTTTACTTTTCTGTTCTCTAACGTATGTCTACTTCTGCTATCCCGCCTAAAGATTTCAAAGGATAGACGAGAACACAGATTCCATAATGAACTCAAAGCGAACTCAAGAAATCTCGAAGCAACTAGAAACAACTCTCTCTCTCTCTCTAAGATGATCTCAGAAAGAATACATAGCTAAAACCCGAAACTGATCTAGCTACGAACTTCCTTGTTTACTCACGATCACAACTATTTTGACTTTCAGATGGATTTAGATTAATTAAATATTTGTTATGGTGAACGAAGGAATGGGGCGTACGGAAAGAGTTGTTTGGAAGTTGGAAAGATGCGAATGAACAGATTAACATGAAAGCCGGATGGAGTTATGTGATTTATATATTGTGGAGTTAAGGAGTTTAGCCCGGTAATTAGGCTGATTAGGAGATTTCAAGTTGTGTTTTTGACCAACTCTAACTCATCTTATTCTTATCGCATAATATCCATATCCATACGTATTATATATATTACTCCTATGATTATTAAATTAAAGTCATTCAAAATATTAGTATATCATATTAAATCTATATATCAATAATGGTTTTTTTAAGGTAAAGCAAAATCCTTTAAATATCTTAAGGTCGGCCGATTATATCTGAGATAGTTAGCTCTATTGATAAGACCTTGTGTAATTTATGGTTTAAATTTGATCTCAATCTCTTTATAGTAATCCGTGTATTTTCATTATCATTTACATCCCATATTTATCTCAAGTCATTTTATATTAAAATTCGGGGTATTATAAACATGGTATGCAATTTTGATGTCGGTCATTGTGACACCTTAAGTTTTTTTTCCTTCATTTGTATGGAAATATCATACATTGTTTCTTTTATTGATAATAAAAATGCATCGTCCCATTTAACCAAATGTTTGTACGGATTAGATCGAAGTTCAATATATTTGGTCAACTATTATTACGTTTAATACCCGTCAAGCATTTTTCAAAGTGGGTTAACATTTAGTTTCTCCAATAACAGGGATTGCAGAAACTAATTATTTGACCACTAAATAGTTATAATTAGGGGTGTGTGTATATACTTTGGCAAGGCCCATTTGTATAGAAATAGCTTCATACATAGCCTTCTTGACCTGAATTGCTTTCATATTGAACAACCTTAGTTGAGTCTTTTGACTCAAATTTTGATGAAAATAGCTAAGGCCTAAGGGTGTGTCGGCTGTTGCACTAGCAATAACACGACTACACGAGAGTGGAAGTCCCATTTGGACTGAGCACAAAGTTTGACTTTGGGACAATACACTAACAGGGGTGATGGTATTTATAAGGACCACATTTATAATCCCCTGACTTCAAGTAATACTGATATTCGGGTCACCAGGCCTTTCTGGAAATGAATGTTCTTTTTGACTGCTATTCGAACGAGGAGAAGAAGATGGCAAAGAGAGGTAAGATCCACTATATGAAGAAATAGAAGGAGGCATTGCATAAAAACTGGTGTGCCCCACAACATGTTGGGTATTAGGACTTACATGTGCCTGAAATTAGAACAATGGTATAAAAAATTGACCTTTAAAAATCAAAAAAATTGAGAAAAATGTTTAATGGATATATCTGGTAAGTACTCCAACCGTGAAATGGGACCATTCCTGGAGGAAGTAGAACTGGGTTGTAAGTCCCCGGAATATATGATCCGGGAAAAAGAGAAGGTCTTGCAACTAGCCTGTTCCCGGCCAATACCGGAGGCTGCATACTTGGATATATCGCAGAAGGCATACAAGACAGAGATTCAGGTATAAGTGCCTGTGGCAGAGGTGGTAGTGGCATGATGCCAGTAGGCTGGGAGAATGAACACTCTTTTTCACTATGAGAAGACAAAATGGCGAAGGTTGGAACAAATTTGTTCTTTCTTTAGGTTCGTGATTGTAACTATGTTGTCTATATGAAGGATATCTTTCAGTTAATCGTTTATTCTTTTAAGGATATAGTTGACCAGTCTAACATATCATATATCAAGGGAGCGATGATTCTTGAAACGCGATCATGTGTCAGCATACTTGATCTTAAATGTGATTCTTTGATTGTGGAAATATTTGAATATTTTCTAAGATCAGTAAGGTGTGTCATATAGCTCTTTGTCAGTACTATGCATTGTGGATTTTATCTTCTTTGCTTTTGTAACGATTTGTTGCTATGTTTATATCAGGAACTATCATCATGTATCCAAATGTATCGTTCAATGGAAAGTATAAACTGAAGAGATTCCAGTTGAGATGAAAGATCGAGGTATTATGGTTTATATTGGTTGTGTTAAAGAAAATAAGAAATTGTCTTCAGTTATTGCTTCACATTCCCTGCGATATTGCTTCATATCCCTGCTATTATAAATGAGAAATTATTGTATTAACCGATGGCATTCATATATCTGTTTATTTTACCATATAAGTACGTCTCCTATGTGTTAAACCGCTGGGTATTCACTCAAACTGTGTCTGAGTTGAAAAACACTTTCAAGCTTCTCTATGTGTAAATTATTTGTTCTCTTCATGATATTTGAGTATTTGACTATCGATATTATCCAAGGCAAAAGATTACTCGAAATTACTAGATCAATATATATATATATCTACCAATAAACTAAAACAGGATTGATATGTTCTTGAAACGACATGTGGCGTAATCCTTGATCGACACGTGTCCTTTTAATTTATTTATTTTGTTAAATTAGCTTTTTTTAGTTGTATATAAATTCAATTTCCTTATTAGACTTATAATTAAACTCTAACTCTTGGCTTATTAATACAAAAGACATTATAACCTTATTTGATTGGTCATTTTCTCATTAATAAATTGTCTCATTTTCTTTCTCAATTCTTCAACTCATATTACTTATATTACTTATAATAAGTTATTAACATGAAGACTTCAAAATTTGAGTTTACGATCCGAAATCACAAGGTTATTTGTCATCATCCACTATGCTTACAACTCGGTACCGATATGTTCTCTAAGTATTGGTCGGGTATGTATACAGGGTGTACCAGCGGCTAACCCTCCATGTAACATCCGTGAATTTTGACCCGTTGACTTTTTGTGTAATTTGACTAACAAACTTGTTGAATGAAATAATTGGGCCATTTGTGATTATATGACTATGTGGTATGTTAGTCGGGTCATTAATATGTTTGTTTGGCGTTTAATTGTGTAATCGATTGTAATTTTGGCTTATAAAGGGAAACGGGTCGACCCATGGGTTGTCCATGACCCATGAGCCTACTAGTGACCCATTTCCCCTTATCCTCTCATTTCTCTCTTTTCTCTCTATCTATCCATCTTTTCTATTTCTCTCAAGTGAAGAACCACCTCTTGTTCTTCATCATTTCTTGCATCAACATTGTGTTGAAATTATCATAATACAAGAATCATAGCCATCTTCATCTCGTTTGCTTCCTATTGGAGAATCAAAAGCCAAGTTCTTGCATTTTACCCATTTTGACCTAATTTCGGGTTCTAGCTCAAGGAGGAGTTTTGGTAAGTCTAATTCATATCATTTGTACCTACTTATGTTTGTTTATGCATTTCTAGTCATCTTGAACATTTACAAGTCCTAAATCGGCTTAAATCTTGTTTTGGGTCAAATTAGGGTTTAATTAGGGTTTGAATGATTTGGATGTGATTATGATGTTATGAAGCGAAACTAAGATAGGGGTTATGTTTATTTATGTTGAAATATGTTTGTATAAGCTTCAAAATGAGTCTTGAAACATCACTAGTCGATTTGGTGATCAAAAATTGAGTTTGGGTTAAGTTTGGTTCGTGTTTGGGGTGTTTTGGAACTGATCTGGGCACAGGTGCGCCGCACCTCCTCCTTGGTGCGCCGCACCAAAAACCTGGACTGGGTTCCCTGATCATTTTGTGCGCCGCACCTCCTCTTTGGTGCGCCGCACCTCTTTGGTGCGCCGCACCTCCTCAATGGTGCGCCGCACCTTTCCTCCAGTGCAGCAAAACCTGTTTTAGTTTGAAAGGTCGTAACTTTTGATCCGTAAGTCCCAATAAGTCGTATGACCTATCGTTGGAATCGTGAGAGAGTCTAGTTTCTAGTAGTAATACTCTTTTTGTATGAATCTTTCCTCATTTATAAAAAGGTCGAGTCGAATGCGTCTTGTTCCTACTCGTTAAAGTTGTAAAGGTGTTTAGGGTTTGTGACTTGACTTAATTGTGCTAAACCAACTTGTTTATGATTGTAGAGTTGACATTACGGTATTATGATGTATAATTATAGGTTGTGGACGTGTGGATCCTATTACTCGTTTGTAATCTTATACTAGCTTCTTTGCCGATCAAGGTGAGTTTCGTATCTCCCTACTCGCTTGAGATTCGGGCTGAAAAGTGTAAACCTGGCGTGTTTACTTGCATTTATTGATTTATTGACTGTTTGACTTGATTGTTGGATTGATGTGACAGTTCGTTTCGTTTGATTGACTTGGGTTATGTTTTAGTTAAGTATTACATTTATATTAGGGTAGACGTACATACATGGAAGTCGGTTATGCCTTCATTGGGTTTTAGATGTGGTGGGAAGGCTGCGGGTGACCCTATATATAAACATCTGGGACTTGAAGAAAGTAGAATCATCTGAAGTATATGTACGTATAGTTGGTTTAAATTGTGATTAGTGACTTATGTTTGTTGAATATTGATCGTTGGCTTATGGTTATCGGTTATGGATTATTGGCTTATGTTTGACGAATATTGATTGTTGGCACAGGTTTATCGTACATTGATTGTTGGTTTATGATTGATGCATTTACAATTGATTGTAAGCATTGCATACATTGTTGATGAGCCCTCGGCAGGGGATTGCCGACATCCTGGTGCATAGATGTATGCACCCATTTTGGATGTAGTTCCTGACCCCGAGTATATAGACATATATATCTCGATGATTTTGAGATACAGCCTTGTTCATTGTGATGACAGAAGGGTATCGTTGCATTGGTGACTGGTGTTCACGCATAAGATAGGCATGTTGACTTATTTATGCATTGGTACTTGCATTTGATACTTATATCATTGAGCATTCATTTACTCACTTTTTCGTACTTATGTAATCTTGTTGATTGGATATTGTTGTGTTACTTAGAGGCTCACCGTAAGTCATGTCTAGCCTCTACTCGTACATTATGATTATTGTTTATGGTTCCTTATGGACCATTACTACGAACTCACCAACCTTGTGTTGACTATGCTTAGTACACTTTTCAGGTAATCAGGTTCTCCCAGGGCGTGGAGTTTAGTTGTTTTGCTTGCTGTGAACCCGGACTATGGACTTTATGGATCAAGGATTCATTGGCCTTTCTTTTGCATTATACTTAGGATCGTTTGCCATCTTTGGATGTTAACTTGTTACCTTTGATGGTTATTTGCTCCTGGTGTATTTTGTTACTTGTTTCGTTTTGTATTGGATTCACCGAATCTTTAATTGCATTTAGTTCGTTCTATTGTAATTCCACCTTGTGCTATATGATTTCCGTAATATTCTGAGCCTTGGCTTGGGGTGTTATACTCCACCTAACCAACACTCATTAAACATATCGGGTTAACTACTATACTTTATCCACGAGGCGCAATCCATGAGATCATTAACTTTATATAACATAGGATAACCATAGATTTGTTGATCAGGCGCCTCTAGGGTTATCGAATGTTATACTCCATTAATGTCATCATTTCATTTTGCTGGGGGACAAATAATAAATGCATCCAAGATTCCACACACATCGACGTTTATCACAATAATTCCACAATTCACGGTGTATCCCGACACTATCATATACGTCCATCAAGTTGTCACATAACAATCAAGTCACCAAATCATAAGTACCCTACGAACTCCGTTTAAAAAATAAATAAATTCATGCATCATACAGTTCACGTTGCACACAAAATTCCCTATCATGCATGCTAATATGAAATGTGGGTGCAATGGCTATAGACTAGGTCAATCCACCTAATTCTCTACAACCACGGCTCTGATACCATTCTGTAACACCCCAACATGGCGGAATCATGGGGTATTACTTAGAAAAGCACAGCACGACATGGGAATTATATAGAGTCAAACTATTTGCATTCATAAGGATCACAGATCCAGAAAGTCCAAACCAAGTCCAATCTTAGCAATGAAAGCACATAATCATCAACTTTGTCTCTGATTAACCTGATTACCTGAAAAGTGTACTAAAATATGTCAACATAAAGTTGGTGAGTTCGTAGGGACAAGTAACAAGGAATAACCGTGTCGGATAACAACCGTTAACAATAAGTGAGGATTAGAAGAACTAATCACATCCAAGGATAACCTATAAGGTTTCACATTATCACAATTCAATACAAGTCAACATTCAATAATAACGATTCCATATAACGTTCAACAACGTTCCATAACAATCAATAACGATCAACAACGATGCGGCTTACATAGTTAATAATTAACAATGCGCTAACGGTGCGACTTATATAATAAATAATGCGCTAACGGTGCGACTTACATCGTAAACAATGCGCTAACAAGTCCACATCAACAATTCAATCATACAATTAATCAAATCAACAATCAACAGTTTAAACAAACATGTACACTTTTCAGCCCGAATCTCAATTGAGTAGGGAGGGTTTACGAAACTCATCTGATGTCCTTAGATCAATATGTGTTCTGAAAATAATATGGTGTTCACACGAGTAGTCCAAACGTCTTAGTCTGTCAATAATTCGCACAGTAAATATCCTTAATTTGAATTAAATTATCCTATGTTGACTAGTGTGTTTAAGAAATGCCATCAGCAAATGTCGTTTTTTTTTAGTATTTTGTTAACTTGTTTCACCTTTTAGTTGTGCTTATTATAACTCATTTAAGTTTACAGGTTTCCTTCATGATCTCATTATATCGCGTGTAAATGTCACAAGTTTGTCATATGTTTGTACTTAACTTGCTTTTAAGCTTGTCTTAACTCGTATGGATATAATTTAATATATACATATACAAAGATTAAATTGAAATGAAAGATATTATATATATATATATATATATATATATATATATATATATATATATATATATATATATATATATATATATATATATATATATATATATATATATATATATATATATATATATATATATATATATATATATATATATATATATATATATATATATATATATATATATATATATATATATATATATATATATATATATATATATATATATATATATATATATATATATATATATATATATATATATATATATATATATATATATATATATATATATATATATATATATATATATATATATATATATATATATATATATATATATATATATATATATATATATATATATATATATATATATATATATATATATATATATATATATATATATATATATATATATATATATATATATATATATATATATATATATATATATATATATATATATATATATATATATATATATATATATATATATATATATATATATATATATATATATATATATATATATATATATATATATATATATATATATATATATATATATATATATATATATATATATATATATATATATATATATATATATATATATATATATATATATATATATATATATATATATATATATATATATATATATATATATATATATATATATATATATATATATATATATATATATATATATATATATATATATATATATATATATATATATATATATATATATATATATATATATATATATATATATATATATATATATATATATATATATATATATATATATATATATATATATATATATATATATATATATATATATATATATATATATATATATATATATATATATATATATATATATATATATATATATATATATATATATATATATATATATATATATATATATATATATATATATATATATATATATATATATATATATATATATATATATATATATATATATATATATATATATATATATATATATATATATATATATATATATATATATATATATATATATATATATATATATATATATATATATATATATATATATATATATATATATATATATATATATATATATATATATATATATATATATATATATATATATATATATATATATATATATATATATATATATATATATATATATATATATATATATATATATATATATATATATATATATATATATATATATATATATATATATATATATATATATATATATATATATATATAT
Organism: Erigeron breviscapus; assembly: GCA_034093135.1. Lineage (NCBI taxonomy): Eukaryota > Viridiplantae > Streptophyta > Magnoliopsida > Asterales > Asteraceae > Erigeron > Erigeron breviscapus. The sequence continues at coordinate 90,275,996 of CM067174.1, read as the reverse complement.
ATATATATATATATATATATATATATATATATATATATATATATATATATATATATATATATATATATATATATATATATATATATATATATATATATATATATATATATATATATATATATATATATATATATATATATATATATATATATATATATATATATATATATATATATATATATATATATATATATATATATATATATATATATATATATATATATATATATATATATATATATATATATATATATATATATATATATATATATATATATATATATATATATATATATATATATATATATATATATATATATATATATATATATATATATATATATATATAATACTATATATATATATATATATATATATATATATATATATATATATATATATATTTCTTGAAACAGTCTATTTGAGTTTAATATATTCTTTTTATGTTAAAAGCAAACCGTGGACATGAACGTATGCATTAATGTAATCTTATATGTTTTCTGAAAATTAGAGAAGTAAACTGATAATCAAAAGGGTTTAGTTATCAACCTTTATAGATCGAGATAGAAGGAGAGGAGGTGATGGGCCAGGATTCTTTTCCGACAAGAAGGGATGCGGTGGTGACTTCTCGTGGCAGTAACAACAAACGAAGCAGCAACAACAACAATGGAGTATCGAGCAGCAGTAGTAATCAAGAACGAGCAACAGTAAAACAAAGTAGTAGTTCGATGGTGATGGTGCAGTGCTCAAACGAAGCAACAGTTCAAGGGTCAGCAGTAGTAGAACTAGAACAGCGGCAGTGGTGATGACGATGATGATGAACAACAGCAGTGGTTCATAGTTTAGTGGTCATGATGTCGAGTAGTGAAGAGAAGGAGAAGAGAACGGTGGAGTGGTGGTGAAGCTAGCTTGATGATCAATAACTCTTATATATAATCTATATGTATTTGAGATCGTGGGGTGGTGTGCTCATATATAATATAATATCTATATCTATATATGTATATAATATAGAGTGAGAAGTTTACAGGAAGACAACGTGGGAGGGGCCGAGGGCTGAATTAAAAAGGAAAAAGCAGAAATTATTTTTGTCCAAAGAATCAAAATGATTGCTTATTTATGTCGGTATAGAGAATTAATAATCATTGTTCGCTAAATGTTTAATCCGTGATTTAATCTAAATAATTGTCGTTAGATTGTCAAACTTTAAATGTGATTCTATTAAAGCTTTAGACATAATACCTTAAAATTTTTATATCCTTCATTAGTTATCTTTTACCAGATTTATAAAGTAAGATGTATTGTTGATTCATAGTCAAGTAAACAAACAAAAGGGATCACGGGTATTATTTCTTTTCATATAATTGTGTCGGCCTTTGTCTTATTTGTACCATTATTATTTATCCACCGACACTGTCTGAAACTGTTCTTTATACTAAAGCTTCTTATATACGTTTCCTCCAAATAATGTCTAATCACTGTAGCCCAATCACAGGACATGGAATTCAACCTCATATTTCATTCGACTCAATAATATGAACAGAATGTGAACAAAATCATATCGGCAATATAAATTCAAAAAGTTTGTTTTCATTATTTCCAACAATTAGTGGGCCAAAAATGACAATTGTTACACTTTTCTACCTTTGGTAAAATCTGGAAGCAGTCTCTCTACCTTTGGTAGGGTAAGGCTGTCTACATTTCAACCTCCCCATACACCGTCGAAGACGGTATTTGGGACCCAAAACCCGTTCATTTGTGTATGGTCCAGCCAGCAATGAAATTCTTATACAAGTTTGTCATTACCCGGCTAAGATATGAAGGCATGATTTCATGTCAGTGATAATCTAACTGTATTAATACAAATACTTGAACTAGATTATTTATGATGTTATTTTGTTATTTAATATACAATGTAAGTTTTTATTTTATGAATAATATAACTATATGTGATTATATTAAATCAAACTTACTGAAACATTACAATAAATCCCTTAAAGTTTTTTGGAGAGATCATTACCTCCATTTCATATACATTTTATTACGACTACTTGTCTTATACTGATAACTTAATGTCATGAAATATCATTTATTTCGTGGATAAATAAAAGTTGCATTTCCAAAAAAGACTTAACATCACCGATAATCACTTTCCAAGCTCACCACCGAAACACCTAGGTCTACTTCATTCGAAGTTACATTAACTAAACTTCTTATTAATGCAGGACTTTGAAGATCTTGCACTACTACAAAACTGCAATTATCCGTCGGTAAAGGCCTTTACCGACGGATTTTCTACGGATTTCGGCCGTCGGAATATATGCGTGGGTAACCCATTATCCGTCAGAAAATTCCGTCGGAAATTTTTATTTCCGACAGAAACGTTTGTCGGAATTCTGTCGGAAATATTTCTAGGATTAAAAATCTTTACACCTACAGGTCTTGAATTCTTCTTTTGCTATTCATCTTTTGTTTCTCCTTTTCCATCCTTCACATGCTTTATTCTTTTAAATCTGAAAATAACAAAATATGAAACAAAATAACTACTAAATATACCGAAATTATATAAACAAAATGCAAAAATAAAATCTAAACATATTCTTGTTTCTATCTTAGCAAAATTTTCGGATCTAAGAAAAAAAATCAATTTCAAAAACACATATATTTTGTTTTTCGTAAAGATTTAGGTTTAAAAACCGTTTATTTATAGATATATACATATATATAAATATCCAATATACATTTATATATTGTATTTATATGTATTATCCATGTATGTATTTATTTTATAGAAAAAAATGTATAATATTTTAAATACAATAAATTCAGATTAATAATATATTCTAATACACAAATTTCATACAAAATATATCAAAACTAAAAAATATACCTAAAAATTCAATAAAATTTCATAAACAAAATTACAAAATTTACAAAAAAAAATAAAAATAAGACAATTATACCCAAAATTCCAAATGCAAATCTAATTAAAAATCTTTACACCTACAGGTCTTGAATTCTTCTTTTGCTATTCATCTTTTGTTTCTCCTTTTCCATCCTTCACATGCTTTATTCTTTTAAATCTGAAAATAACAAAATATGAAACAAAATAACTACTAAATATACCGAAATTATATAAACAAAATGCAAAAATAAAATCTAAACATATTCTTGTTTCTATCTTAGCAAAATTTTCGGATCTAAGAAAAAAAATCAATTAGATACATAAAGAAAACTTTTATCTAGATCCGAAACGCAAGAAACACACATATGAACCCTAGATCTAACCGGAAAAAAAAACAATCATTTCAAAAACACATATATTTTGTTTTTCGTAAAGATTTAGGTTTAAAAACCGTTTATTTATAGATATATACATATATTACATCTAAGTTATGAACACCCAACCACACCTGATCGAGATTCGGCCAAAAGAAAGAAGAGAAGAAAGATTTTCGACCAAATCGAGTTATATATGACCCAATGATACAGAAACCGAACGAATCTTATCCTTTACACGCCCGATCTAGTGATTTTACATATATATGTTTCGGTTTCTTCTCAAATTCGTGAAAACCATCTTGGGTTTCATATGTTTCTTCTCAGATCCGTGTACATACATACACATATATTGTGTTTTTTATAAAAAACTTGGTTTAAAAATCGTTTATTTGTATAGATCTAAGATATACCTTACCAAATCTTGAAGAAATTGAAGAGAGAGAGAGAGAGTAGAGAGATCTAGAGAGAGAGATGAGAGAAAGTGATTGTTGAAGAAGTGATGGAGAAAGAGTGGTAGGCTAGGGTTTTGTATGACTCATTTAACCTTAACTTATCTAACCCTAAGTGCCTTTGACTCCGTTTGACCGCCCAAATACGAGAGACCCGAGATTAATTAAAATGTTTCGTCGACACATTTGATTGTAATTTTTAATTACCTTTCAAACGACTATAAATATGACAACATTAGTTAATTAATA
>CM067174.1:90244516-90267016 GCA_034093135.1 Erigeron breviscapus | reverse complement strand
GGCGGTGGTGGTGGGTGTTTATGTCGCCGGAAAAGTGTTATTGCTGGAAAAATGGTGTTGTCGGAAAATATTATGTGAAGGGGGAGAAGAGGACGTGGCAGCTTACATGGCGTTAAATGATAATGTGACATTACAAATCAATAATGATAATTTATATAATAATATAAAATTTTAATTTAAAAAAAATGACTGGTAACCTATTGAGAAGGCCACAAAAGGTGAGTTTGCCGGTTTTAAACCCCAGAAAAGGAGTTTTTTAGTACGAGCCCCAGAAAAGTAAAACGTGCCAAGTTGAGGTACTTTCCAATCAATTAGCCCTACATATATTATTGTGTACAACTCAATCATATTCATTTATACAATTTTAAATAAAGTTAACAGAAAATTATTTAAGATTCCTGCTTTAGTTCAAGAAAGCTCTTGTGTTGCTGAACATCAAGCAAAACCACTCAAACGCTGCAAGTTTCCACAACACCTCCCCTACTCCCAAGTGAGCTCTAAAATAATGAAAAACGTTTGACCACTAATAAAACACGACTACCAAAAGATGATTTACCACGTCCTTTTCTTCTTTTGTGGTGTATGCGAGGGCGCGGGTTGTAATGAGTCGAGCAGACGCAACAAAGAACTTAATTTGGAGTTAGTTGAAGATATAACAACCCTTTTGGATAAAGTTGATAATCCATTAGTATAAATGTTTAGAATGGATAAAGACCCTTTTTCTTCTTTACTCGTCCTTTTGTGGAACTAGACCTTGATACTCTTCAAATTATGCTTCGTGAGATACTTTATAGGTAAAGGACCCGGAATCTGATCGGGTATGTTTACATAGTTTCTGTATATTGTTCTACATTATAAGCTATAGCTGCATTTTATTTTATGTTATTATGTTATAATGTGTTCTTGGATCCATGTAGGTTCATATGCTCAACAAGTTCATCGAGCTCATGTGGCCCTAGGTGATGAGGGCCATGAAGGTTCAGATGATATTAACACGATGCTTTTCTCAACAATTGTTCAAGGTAACTAAATGACTGATTTTGAACCATCTTATCCTCAATATATTTATTATATATATATATATAGGAAAAAGTTCAAATGAGAACCATTTGAATTGGAAGAACCATGAGAACCTTGTAATTATAACTTGGTGTTCATATGTTAATAGTCTATGTGAACAAATTCATGCACATATGAACATGTCAAGTTATAACTAATATTACCTACGTTCATATATGAATGGTTCTCAAATGAACCTACGTGAACGAATTTGGTTACATATACCTATCACATATGAACATCAAGTTATAATATAGTGGTTCTCATGGTTCTTCCAATTTAAATGGTTCTTAATTGAACCTTTTCATATATATATATATATATAAGAAACAAACATACCGTAGGCTTGGTGGTCCTAGAGCCTGTTATAGTGTTCAAGAGCCATACGGATTCATCAAAGAGGCTTCAACCTATATTAGAAACAACATGTCATGTCGCTAATGTGAGCACAAATAGCAGAAACCTGACCAAAACACGTTGAATTAATAAACTGGTAAGTTTTACGACTTACAGTATGATTTTTGTGATAGCCTGGATGAACATACAACATGATTATGTTAAATGAAAATACGTAAAGGAACTAATATAAGATTTAAAACCATACAACATACATAATTGTGTAAGGTACCTATACATAACTCGTGTCCTCGGCCTATACTTCTTCAGCGATTTTAGACAAGCTTGTTTGTTGACCATTGAAATATTTTGGCTTCCTCTCCATTCCTCACCAGGCTTTAAGTAATAAAAAAATACCTAAAGTCCTAAAACCTAAATATACATTAATATATATAGATATACAATACAAAGTTAGTTTCAAATATTAACACATTAAACTATTTACGATTTAAAAATAACACCTTTAACAATGCCATTTTCTTTCGCATTCTTTGATATGTAATCAATCAAAAAGAAAAATGGCATAGATCTCAACATCAAAAGTAAAAACGAAAGCCTTTCAAAACTAAGCCAAAAATTTCACAAAGACTAAAACTCCTAAGAAATATTCCGAAGAATAATGGTTACACGTGCTGCAATAGAAAAGGTCTAAACATTTAGTGACTTTTAAAACAAACCAAACAGACCTGATTAGACATGCTTGATCTTCCCATATCTTTTTCTCCTTCTCCATTTTAACGTTGTAGACATTTTAGAAGAACCATTTATAAAATGCCTTTATTAAGAAAAAAAATTAATAATGAGATTTAATAGACTATAGGCTTCTATATACACTTCAGCACTCATAAATCATGTTACTATTCCAAATAAGTTCATGAATTTTGCTTGTTAAATTAGTAACATAACACAAACCACCTAGCCAATTTATAAAGCTACTGTTTCCACTTTACATGTTCCAGCAACGTGATAATCTTTATATATCTATATCTATATCTATATCTATATCTATACTACATTATAAAACATTTCTTCCCTCCTTTTTCTTTTCAACATTCAACTAAGTTTTTGAAAACCCAATAATGTCCATATCCTTTGTTTATTAATTTAAATATATTCACTAAAATAACTATAATACCCTTAATAAAATTATTTACAACATACATCACCCAGCCCTTATAATAACTACATTACCCCATTTTACATTAATTACTTTTACATCATTAACCACACCGCTACTGCCACCATCGCGACTCCACCACCGTCGCCGTTACGTACCACCGCCACCACCTACCGCCGCATCGCGCGACATTTGGCTATGAATTTGTTCACATAGACTATTAACATATGAACACCAAGTTATAATTACAAGGTTCTCATGGTTCTTCCAATTCAAATGGTTCTCATTTGAACTTTTTCCTATATATATATATCTAACAGAGAGCATTTATATTTTTGCTCAGCTTTGCTTTGATTGTACTTCTATAACCATGTATGTGGAGATGCCAACAATTACAAATACAGCTCAAATGAGCCGGCCTAGGTCGGTAATCACTAAAAGAACTTCAGGTCAATACCGATACTGTTATAATGGGCAAGTTACATTTAAAAAATGAGCTATAAATTGTGATTATATGATTTCACTTCAAATTTTGAGCTTAAGTTGTATTGAATCATTGTGTATTATAGGGTGGCTTTGATATGACGTGCACTCGAAAATACAAGGCTCACCAGGTTTTAGACGATTAATTTGGAATGGTTTAAGTTCGTTGATGAAGTTTATGTTTGGTAAAGAGCCATATTTACAAATTTTGAATTTAGTTATTCCTTCACTCAACCATGATATTGTTCTATATTGTACAACACTTGATTTAACCAACTTGGAATAAGGATATTTTTAGTACATAAGTCAAAAATATGTATATGAAATACTACTTTTATTTCATTCTCCATTTAATTTTTACTTAGACTACATTTGATAGAGCACCCAACGCACAATGTGTAATTGTTAATGTTGCCTGAAAATGGAATGAATATATGTTGCTTTTATCAACTTCTTCCAAATATCAATGTTGTTTATTGTAAATTTTGAGATTGTGGGCTAATTGATTTGTTATATGAACCTTCTATCCCTTTCTAACTATATTGGAGCCATATCTGCATATCTATTTTACTCCATCACCATTTAGAACAAGTAGCCATCGAGCAGCAACCATAAAGACTTCACAGGTCAAAGACAAGAAAGATAAGAAAATATTCAAATATTAATATTAGACTTAGATGACATGAACGGGTTAGATAACAAATTAGACAATCATTAATTCTGGCTAGATGCAACATAATGGGTGGTATGAAGAATTGGATAACATGTGACTTACAAGTCATGACCATTAAGCTCTCTAATCCATGACTCACAAGCTGCCATAAATGCACTTCATTGATTTTATTGGTCGACTGTTTAGAAAATGTGGTCAACATTTTGATACACCAAAGTGATTTTCAAGTTTTATATGTATTCAACTGGGATTTCATTTTATACATAATCAAATTGTTCATCCGGTTTATAATTTAGCATCAGGAAATACGGTTTTTTTAGGCACCTCATCTGGAAAATGATATTTCGTAATATATTCCTCAAATAAAAAATAATTTCACATGTGTACTAATAAAACCATGTTATTATGTGTAGTATATCTTTTTGTTGGAGCAAAACTGTAACATCCTAAACTTTTTATTTAACAGTTGACTAGTGTCGTTAAGTCAACATAGTGTGTCGTTAAGTCTATTCTCGATTTAATGCATATATGTAGTTATTGTGTGATATGTGTGAGGCTTGAAAGCCTAAATGTATAATGAAGTGTATATGTGTGTAAAATGTAGCTAAATGCCTATGTAGTGGTATTTAAAGAAATAATTATGTTTTATATGGTCCATATGGTAGTTTGTGACTAGTAATGAAGGATTAGGAAGCTTAGGGACTAGTTTTGACATAGAGGCAAAAGTCAAAAACGGGTTTAGGGAGTTAGGGGAGTGTCATTAGGTTGTCAATTGCAGAAAATTCATTCCCTAAACAAACCCTAGCAGCCCCATAGCATTCCTTCATCAATTGCAAGCCGAAAAGTCTTCCAACGTGTGATTCGGGTGTGTTTAGTCAAGAGTTTTGCATCCTCATTGTGATCTACAGGTAGAAAAGGTATTGTAATATGGATTTATTATCTTTTCAATTGTATGGATTATTAAGAAGTGGTTTAGGTCATTGGAGGATCAATCGATGTCGTAATAACGTTTGTTTTTATGATGTAAATCATATGTTGTTTAATGGGGAAGTTTATTGCATTTGATTGGTCATAAAATGAAGGATTTTGATGTATAAAGGTCTGCTATTTGATTTGGGATCGTTTGGTGTTGGTTTGGGGTCAAATTGATCGAAGTTGTGCAGGATCGCGTCTAGTTGCGGCGCAACTGGTTTCCAGAAGGATAAGTTGCGGCGCAATGTGAAGCATTGCGGCGCAACGAATGGCTTGAGCTGCGGCGCAACTCACCAGTTTTCAGCAAAATTATAGTTTTGAACCGTAACATCGTTTTGACACGCAGATTAGACCTGAATCTTAAGTGAGTCTTTAAAGTGTGTGGGTCTAGTTATTGGCCTTAATGACGTGAGTATGTAGCTTGTCTAATAATCGTTTACTAATTATAGGTAGACGAGCATAGTTGCTTTACACAGTGACTAGTTGTTGATTGTTGTGGACTACGCCGAGGTAAGATACACTACTTTTGACACGCTGAGGGTACCGCAAGCAATGGTTTCTTGTTATAACTTCCCTAACGGTAACTTATGATAAATGTGGGTATTTCGGGTTACACGGGAGGTATTGTGGGATATGAAATTGACCATGAGACCTAATATGCAGTACCAAATGTAGTGAAATGAAGTATGGTGTAATGTAGCGATTGTTATGCATATTATGTAGTATATTGCGATACTTGAAATGTAGACATGACGTAGATTCTCGATGTATGTATGCTTATGTGACTTGTTCACCTAGTTCACTAGATTTACTAGGTTGCCATGTCACTTGCACGGTTAAGGGCCCAAACAAAATGAAGGAAATGTGTGACTATGTTTAGGTTGTGTGATGCCTAAACTAATAATGTGTGAAACCGAGCTCGTAAATTTATAATGCAGGGAAGTGTTAAGCTTAACCCGTACTTGCCCTAGCCCGGTGAGTGCGTGAACGTAGGTTGCTTGGGTGGCTCCTTGCAACATGGTCATTTAATGTAGGGCGAGTAATACGAGGGGTCTGACCCGCCTCCATATACGGATTACTCCGGGATTGCCTTGTCATTCCTTAACGACGTACGATGACTAGCCTTTTGGCTGATCATCTAGTCGGGTGTGATGCAGGGCACACTTATATGCAGTTAACGAAGATACGTGTGATTATGTGTGATATAAAAGAAGGATAGGCACAATTAGGGTGATTCATCCTAAGTTGATATGCAGGTTGTATGTGTATGTGTTATGTGGGTTGTGCCTTAATGTTTTGTCAACAAAGTAGAAATGTTTTAATTGGACAAAGCTTTATAACTTTAGTGATATCTTACTTAGCTAATTCATTAGCTAACACTTGTTTCTTGAAATGTGTGGTTCCATCAGGTATAGCTTGAAGGATAGATGAGGCATGAAGGGCGAGGAGTGGGTAGATAGCATGCTGATGGCTTTAGCTACCCTTAGATGCTACACCTCATTGGACCTTATTTACATTTTGGTTATGTTGCTGAATTTATGAAGTACTTTGTTGACGGTTGTTTTGTGTTGGGCAACCATTGGGTTTTCATTTAGACATTTTAATGGTATTGCATGTAACACCAATAAATGCAGGAACCGAACTGTTTTATCGGTTTTAAACTTTTAAAGTTTTCTTCTGCATCTTTTAACACCGTTAGGTGGAAATTTTTGAAAACCCATGTTTTTAAATGTCGGGTGTTACAAGTTGGTATCAGAGAAATGGTTTAAGCGAACCAAGATTCGACTTTGACCGTAGGATTTTGGACTTAAACCGATGTAGGATAAGTTGGGCTTATGCAGGTGTGCCTAGCTTTGAGATGAAGTACTATAGGACGGGTTGGGGAGTGAGTGAGAGTGTAAATTTAAGGCATGAATATTATGCGTGGTAATGTAGCTAAATGAAGTATGGCCTTGATAAATGTAGTCTCACTTTAACTCTTGCTAACCGTCGTCGTTGCCTTGTAGAGATAATGGCAAACACTAGAGCTAGTAGCCAGAGAGGAGGAGGAAATGGTGGTGGTGTTCCTCCTAATGGGAACGGGGCTGGAGATGGAGTTAACCAAAGGCCTCCGCGAAGGCCACTCCCGGGTGCACAGCCCACAAGGTCGGAAATTAATAGGACAAACCCGGTGATTAAACAAGTTCCCAATCAAGCAGAATTACATGAAGAGTTGAGAGCTATCCGAGCTCTTCTGATGAGAAATGAAGAGGAGTTAGCACAATTGAGGGCAGAAAGAGATGCTGAAAGGAATGGGAGTGAACAAAGGGGTGAGCATTCGGATGGGAATTACTCTAATCCCTCCCAAGGTGCTGAACCATCAATGGCAAGATCACAACATGCTCATGAGAATGTTGTTGCAGCAGTAGGTGTTAATGGGGTGAATGGTGGTGGACCTAGAGTTGTGAATGCGCCTCGCATTAGCAACTTTAAATATGAGAGCTTTCAGAAATATGGTGCCAAGGAGTTTGATGGTACCCAAAATGCAGTGGGTGCTATGGAGTGGATTGAAGATATTGAGGTAGTATTTGCATCTTGTTACTGTCCTGATGATATGAAGGTTTTGTGTGCTAGTAGGATACTGAAGAAGAATGCCCGTAACTGGTGGAGGGCTACTACCGTTTCCATGACCCCTGAGGTACTTGCTGTGATGCCTTGGGGTACATTTAAGGAGAAGTTTCTAGAAGAGTATGTGGGAACCTGAGAGTTGCGACTTATTGAGAAGGAGTTTAGATCTTTGGTCGCCAAACCTGGTGCAATTACGGAGTATGCACATTCTTTTATGGAGAAGCTTAAGTTTGTGGGGCATTTGGTTCGCAGGGCTGAAGGCCAGGTTGAAGCTTATTGTGATGGTCTCCCAGCCAACTATCGAGGTTTGTGTAGGCAACATGTGACGTTGTCAGCGGTGATAAAGGAGTCCAAGAGGTTGGATGACGACTTCAAAACTAAAAAAGTAGTTGAGAAAGTTGATGACAAGAAGTCGGGTTTCAAAAGAAGATCTAATTGGTCTTCGAATGCAAACAATCATAATAAGAAGTTCCGGGGAAGTTCTAATTCAAGTGGGGACAAGGATAAGAAGAAGAGTGGTACGTGGTGTGCCTTTTGCAAGACTTCTCATGACGGTCAATTTACGGAAAAGACAAGGAGGTGTCACAAATGTGGTATATTGGGACATCTTGCAACAGAATGTAAGGACAAGGCTCGTTGCTACAAGTGTAAAGAAACGGGTCATATTATTGCCGATTGCCCACAAATGAAGAATGACGGGAAGAAAGCAGCCACTTCAGCAACTAAGGTTCGAGCCCTACAGATGACAGTGGATGATGCAAAGAGCAACGATGAGGTAGTAAGTGGTACTTTTCTTGTTAATTCAAAACCTGCCTCTGTTTTATTTGATTCTGGTGCAAATAGGTCATTTGTGTCTACTTTATTTGCTCCTAAGTTAGAAAGAGTCACTACCCCTTTAGATTGCTCGATAGAAGTAGAAATTGCTAATGGTACGATTAGTGAGATACGAGTGGGTTATGATGATTGTGATATTGAGATTGAAGGTCGTTCATTTCCGGTCCAACTATTGCCTACTACTTTAGCCGGTTTTGATGTAGTGATAGGTATGGATTGGTTGTCTCAGAATGAAGCTACCATTTCGTGTTCACAAAAGATTATTCGGTTTTCTTCACCCGATGGTAAAGTTATTACAGTTTATGGAGATAAGAAGAGAGGGGGGATAAAGATTATCAATATGATGAAGGCTCTTAAATGTATACGAAAGAATAAAAGCCATTTTCTTGCTTATGTCATTGATGCAAGAAAGGAGAAGCCTTCTATTGCTAGGGTGGATGTAGTTTCTGATTTTCCTGACGTGTTTCCCGATGATCTTCCCGGTATTCCTCCCGATCGTGAAGTTACATTTCAGATTGATCTTATACCCGGTGCTACACCCGTTGCAAAAGCACCATACCGATTAGCTCCTACAGAAATGAAAGAGTTAATGTCTCAACTTCAGGAGTTACTTGACAAAGGGTTCATACAACCTAGTTCCTCGCCTTGGGGAGCTCCGGTTCTTTTTGTTAAGAAGAAGGATGGATCTATGCGCATGTGCATAGACTACCATGAGCTGAATAAGCGAACGGTTAAAAATAAATATCCTCTCCCATGAATTGATGATCTCTTCGATCAACTTTATGTTGCTTCTTATTTTTCAAAGATAGATTTGCGGTCCGGTTATCATCAATTGAAGGTTAAGAAGGAAGATGTAGCAAAGACAGCTTTCCGGACTCGATATGGACATTATGAGTTCCTTGTCATGCCTTTTGGGTTGACTAATGCTCCAGCTGCGTTTATGGACTTAATGAATCGGGTATGCCGTCCCTTTCTAGATCACTTTGTGATTGTTTTTATTGACGATATTTTGATTTACTCTAAGTCTGAAGCGGAACACCGTGAGCACTTAAAGGCCGTCCTTGAAGTGTTGAGGGAGAAGAAGTTGTATGCTAAGTTCTCTAAGTGTAAGTTTTGGCTACGAGAAGTTCAATTTCTTGGTCATGTCATTTCTTCGGAAGGTATAAAAGTAGATCCTACAAAGATTGAAGCTGTTTCAAAGTGGGAGCAGCCAAAGACTCCTACCGAGATCAAAAGTTTTCTTGGTTTAGCTGGTTATTACCGAAGATTTATTCAGGATTTCTCCCGAATAGCTAAGCCAATGACTGAATTAACGAAGAAAGGAGTAAAGTATGAGTGGACAGAAAAGCAGGAGAAGGTTTTCCAAACATTGAAGACGAAGTTGTGTGAGGCTCCTATACTTGCCTTGCCTGAAGGCACTGATGATTTGGTTGTGTATAGTGATGCATCGATTACGGGTTTGGGTTGTGTCCTTATGCAGAGGGACAAGGTGATTGCTTATGCTTCACGCCAGTTGAAGCCACATGAGAAGAATTACCCGACCCATGATCTTGAATTAGCGGCGGTAGTATTTGCTTTGAAGTTGTGGAGACATTATCTTTATGGCACTAAGTGTACCTTGTATACCGACCATAAGAGTCTACAGTATGTGTTCAATCAGAAGGAGATGAATGTGAGACAAAGGAGATAGATGGAACTACTTAAGGATTATGATTGCGAGATCAAGTACCATCCGGGTAAAGCCAATGTAGTAGCGGATGCACTAAGTAGGAAGGTGCAGAATTCTTCTTACAAATTGATGAGTATGCAAGTTCAAGCAAAGTCGGGACTATTGGACCGTATTAAAGAAGCTCAAGTCAAGGCGTTAATGAAGGATAATATTGATAAAGAGAGTATTGGAAAGAAGAAATGCCTTGTGATGGAGACAAATAGCCGTGGGTTTAAGACATACAAGGGTCGAATTTGGGTGCCATTGCTTGATGGTAACCGAGAGTTGATCCTTGAAGAAGCTCATAGAAGTAGATACTCAGTTCATCCCGGTGTTACCAAGATGTATGCAGATTTGAAACCGATTTATTGGTGGCCGTGTATCAAAGGAGAAGTAGCTCATTTTGTAGCAAAATGTTTGACTTGTGCACGAGTGAAAACCGACCACCTAAAGCCGTATGGATTGTTACATCAATTGGAGATCCCGGAGTGGAAATGGGATCATATCACCATGGATTTTGTAACGAAGCTACCAAAGACGCCAAAAGGGAATGATATGATATGGGTCATTGTGGATCGATTGACGAAGAGTGCACATTTTCTAGCAACCCGACAAGATGTACCCTTAACGAAGATGGCAAAGATATACATTGATGAAGTAGTCTCGAAACATGGAGTTCCTTTATCTATTGTTTCGGACCGAGACTCGAGATTTGTGTCAAACTTTTGGAAGGGTCTGCAACGGGAGTTGGGTAGTAGAGTTAATTTGAGTACCGTCTATCATCCTCAAACCGATGGGCAAAGTGAGAGAACTATTCAAACATTGGAGGATATGTTGAGGACGTGTGTACTAGAGTATGGTGGAGCATGGGATGATCATTTGAAGTTGATTGAGTTTGCTTACAACAATAGTCACCATGCAAGTATTGGAATGCCACCATTTGAGATGCTATATGGAAAAAGATGTAGGACTCCAAGTTGTTGGATGGAACCCGGTGAGAAGCAATTAACCGGTCCCGAAATCATTGAAATCACCTCTGAAAAAGCTAATGTGGCTAAAGAAGCTTTACGTGTGGCTAGAGAAAGACAGAAAACATATGCAGATAAGAAAAGGAGACCGATTGAGTTCAATGTTGGAGATTTAGTGATGCTGAAAGTCTCACCATGGAAAGGAGTCATCTGATTTGGAAAGAAGGGAAAGTTGAGTCCACGTTTCATTGGACCTTTCAAAATCTTGAAACGCATTAAGGATCTAGCATATCAGTTGGAATTGCCTCCAGAACTGGATGGAATTCACAACACCTTTCATGTATCCTACTTGAGGAAATGCTTAGCCGAGGAGTCAAGTGTGATTCCTATTAAAGATGTGAGTATTGACCCAATGAAGAGAATGGTAGATGAACCAGTGGCGATACTTGGAAGGAAGCAAAAGAAGTTACACCGGAAAGTGATTGATTTAGTGTTGGTAAAGTGGAAGCATAATCATGGAGAAAGCTTAACGTGGGAAACTGAAGCAGTAATGAAGGAAAAGTATCCAGAGTTGTTCCTTTCTGATGAGATTCCGGGGACAGAATCCTCTTAAGGGGGAGGTAATTGTAACATCCCAAACTTTTTATTTAACAGTTGACTAGTGTCGTTAAGTCAACATAGTGTGTCGTTAAGTCTATTCTCGATTTAATGCATATATGTAGTTATTGTGTGATATGTGTGAGGCTTGAAAGCCTAAATGTATAATGAAGTGTATATGTGTGTAAAATGTAGCTAAATGCCTATGTAGTGGTATTTAAAGAAGTAATTATGTTATATATGGTCCATATGGTAGTTTGTGACTAGTAATGAAGGATTAGGAAGCTTAGGGACTAGTTTTGACATAGAGGCAAAGTCAAAAACGGGTTTAGGGAGTTAGGGGAGTGTCATTAGGTTGTCAATTGCAGAAAATTCATTCCCTAAACAAACCCTAGCAGCCCCATAGCATTCCTTCATCAATTGCAAGCCGAAAAGTCTTCCAACGTGTGATTCGGGTGTGTTTAGTCAAGAGTTTTGCATCCTCATTGTGATCTACAGGTAGAAAAGGTATTGTAATATGGATTTATTATCTTTTCAATTGTATGGATTATTAAGAAGTGGTTTAGGTCATTGGAGGATCAATCGATGTCGTAATAACGTTTGTTTTTATGATGTAAATCATATGTTGTTTAATGGGGAAGTTTATTGCATTTGATTGGTCATAAAATGAAGGATTTTGATGTATAAAGGTCTGCTATTTGATTTGGGATCGTTTGGTGTTGGTTTGGGGTCAAATTGATCGAAGTTGTGCAGGATCGTGACGAGTTGCGGCGCAACTGGTTTCCAGAAGGATAAGTTGCGGCGCAACGAATGGCTTGAGCTGCGACGCAACTCTATGTTGCGGCGCAACTCACCAGTTTTCAGCAAAATTATAGTTTTGAACCGTAACATCGTTTTGACACGCAGATTAGACCTGAATCTTAAGTGAGTCTTTAAAGTGTGTGGGTCTAGTTATTGGCCTTAATGACGTGAGTATGTAGCTTGTCTAATAATCGTTTACTAATTATAGGTAGACGAGCATAGTTGCTTTACACAGTGACTAGTTGTTGATTGTTGTGGACTACGCCGAGGTAAGATACACTACTTTTGACACGCTGAGGGTTCCGCAAGCAATGGTTTCTTGTTATAACTTCCCTAACGGTAACTTATGATAAATGTGGGTATTTCGGGTTACACGGGAGGTATTGTGGGATATGAAATTGACCATGAGACCTAATATGCAGTCCCAAATGTAGTGAAATGAAGTATGGTGTAATGTAGCGATTGTTATGCATAGTATGTAGCATATTGCGATACTTGAAATGTAGACATGACGTAGATTCTCGATGTATGTATGCTTATGTGACTTGTTCACCTAGTTCACTAGATTTACTAGGTTGCCATGTCACTTGCATGGTTAAGGGCCCAAACAAAATGAAGGAAATGTGTGACTATGTTTAGGTTGTGTGATGCCTAAACTAATAATGTGTGAAACCGAGCTCGTAAATTTATAATGCAGGGAAGTGTTAAGCTTAACCCTTACTTGCCCTAGCCCGGTGAGTGCGTGAACGTAGGTTGCTTGGGTGGCTCCTTGCAACATGGTCATTTAATGCAGGGCGAGTAATACGAGGGGTCTGACCCGCCTCCATATACGGATTACTCCGGGATTGCCTTGCCATTTCTTAATGACGTACGATGACTAGCCTTTTGGCTGATCATCTAGTCGGGTGTGATGCAGGGCACACTTATATGCAGTTAACGAAGATACGTGTGATTATGTGTGATATAAAAGAAGGATAGGCACAATTAGGGTGATTCATCCTAAGTTGATATGCAGGTTGTATGTGTGTGTGTTATGTGGGTTGTGCCTTAATGTTTTGTCAACAAAGTAGAAATGTTTTAATTGGACAAAGCTTTATAACTTTAGTGATATCTTACTTAGCTAATTCGTTAGCTAACACTTGTTTCTTGAAATGTGTGGTTCCCTCAGGTATAGCTTGAAGGATAGATGAGGCATGAAGGGCGAGGAGTGGGTAGATAGCATGCTAATGGCTTTAGCTACCCTTAGATGCTACACCTCATTGGACCTTATTTACATTTTGGTTATGTTGCTGAATTTATGAAGTACTTTGTTGACGGTTGTTTTGTGTTGGGCAACCGTTGGGTTTTCATTTAGACATTTTAATGGTATTGCATGTAACACCAATAAATGCAGGAACCGAACTGTTTTATCGGTTTTGAACTTTTAAAGTTTTCTTCTGCATCTTTTAACACCGTTAGGTGGAAATTTTTGAAGACCCATGTTTTTAAATGTCGGGTGTTACAAAAACGTGTGATATAAATGGTGACCTCATAAAGATGAAAGTGCCAAAAATAATAGAGAGCATTAATTTCGTTACTATAGCGATATGTCGGGTGTGTTATACAATTTTTGTCCGGATATTCTTGAAAGTCTGACATTTTATAATTTAATATTTGTTTATATATTAGTAAGACGTTGTAATTTAATATTTTGTTCGGTTAAGACTTTTTTATTTGGGCCGGCAACCATTGTACTTTCTTGGAAAACTTCAAGATACCGGCGGGTTTTATTTTTTCTCTTATAGGTTTTTTTTTCTTAATTAAGACAAATATATGTAAAACACATATAAAATATATACACACAAATATTACTAAAACAATAAAAAACCAAAAAAAAAAAAAAATGACAAAAAAAAAAAAAAAAAAATCATGACAAACATGAGATAAAAAAAAACATTGTTGACCGGCCTAAATGGTTGACATATCAGTTTTTCTTATGTCATTGAATTCTTCTTTAAAGGAGATTCTGCTCAATTTTATTCTGATTGTAGTGCAATAATTAAATAACCATATATGTGGAGATGCCAACATTTTTAAATACAAATCGTAATGAGTTGGCCTAGGTTGGTGATGGTTGAACGCATTTCAGGTTAATTTGTGTAATGTCATAACGGGTCAAGCTCTTCTAATGCTATTGTTTCTTTATTCTTTATTTTTCTCATGTAGCTTAGATATGATAGATGATTTTATTTATCACCTAGAATCTTGAAATCGAGAAATTTAATCATGAGAAAAAAACATCTATGTTCACTCACTTTCGCACCATTTGCCACCCTTCATGATGCTGAAAAAAGTGAATGTGTCGATATATGCAATGACTATTATGTTTGTTTTTTTAAACGGTAAATTCCACTATACTCTTACTCTAATCTATAAAATTCATAATATACCATTGGCACCATTAGAAGGGTCTCAGGGTTCAAACTCCATAATATATCATTGTTAAGATTTGAACACTGGTCTTTTTTTCAAGAGGTCAAAGCCTCTATCACACCCATCTATGTGGTTATGGCATGACTATTATATGTTAATGCACATTGACTACAATAAAAGAAAATGCTAACTACACTTCTAGGGGTTGGCGTTAACGTGCTTAAAAAATTGTATCTTTTTATCAAAAGCTCACCTTTTAAAGTTTATGATAAAGAATACAACTTTTTAAACAATATAAGTTGAGAAAAGTATTTAAAATTTGATGTCAGCTAACATAAGACACAAAGGGTATCAAGCAATCCTAATTAATGCGAGAATATGAAAATAGTAGTGGCAGTGAGCCACTGATCAATAAACTATGGAATACTATAAAAACCTAAAGGTTCATAAAAGAAGTTTGTCATAGATTATAGAGTTTTTTTTTCGTTTTTTTTTCCTTTAAAACTTTATAACCTAAATCAACTATTTTATATGTTACTCTTTTAATTCAAGTTAAGTGGGCTTTTATAAGTTTTTTTTATTACTCTTAAATATATACTCATAATGTTAGATCCTTCAAGTTTACTAATTTATTTCATGTGTTTGCATGTTGTGCATGCACAGTATTTATAGATGGATCAAGTCAAAATGATGGCAATAGAGTTGCTACAGAGGCTTTGTCGTGGTCCTTGAACAAGCTCTGGATCGTTAAGAAGAAGGTCATGCGTGTGTCGATTGTTAGACGTGCTAATTAGCTAGCAATAAGGGCCGGATAGTTCAAATTTCATCTATTGACTGATTATTTCAAACCCAATGTGTCTAATGTTGATGGCCACTTTTTTCATTATAGTTTATGTTTTTTTGTTCTTGCGGGTTTTCTTTATGAATTTAAAGTGTTGCGACCTACTTTAATGTCTCGCTTTGTGATCCAACAAGTTGCAAGTTTTTAGTGAAACATTTTCTCAATTATAGTTCTCTCAAATATTCAAAGAAATCATCGTTGATCCATTTCTACATGAAATTGTGAATCAAATAGCTTGGGCTAATGGTGTTATACAAGCAAAACGTAACACATTGAATATTATTCAAACATCTTTAATATATTTCATGCGCTTAGAGTTGTCTATATGTTGGAATTGAAAAGGATATCTAACATGGACATTTTGTTTGTTAATAATGGAAAAGTTTATCAAAGTGGAATTGTTGCAAGTATCAATTTCATACTCCCTCCGTCCCAATTTAAATGTCCTATTTTGACTTTTGAAGTCTTTCTTTCGTAACTTTGACCGTAAATTGTTTCGTGAGTGTTATACCATAATTGATGTAAAATATATGAATAGATTGAGCTTTAGAAGTACTTTTCATTGATATAACTTTCATTAAGTATTATATTATACAAACAAAAATACTTACGGTCAAAGTTAGAGAAGAAAGACTAAGCAAGTCAAATTTGGACATTTAAATTGGGACGGAGAGTATAATTTTAAAAGCAATATGATAGAAGTATAACATTAGAAATATATTTATTTTTTATTGTTGAATGTATATATGTTTAATCTAATATTTCGGCTAGAGACCAATACGCTGACTAATACACTACTGTGGCTTGCCAATGATGACCAACCCAGTTGGTATTTTAACGGGTCCTTTTAACACCTAATATCTATGGTTGTTGGTAAGCTTAATGCAATATACTTTACTTCTCTTATTTTGCCTTTTATTCTCTTTCATTCTTAACTTTTTATAAAACTATCATATATTTCGATATGTTAATTTGACAGTATGATTTTCTCTCATCATATGAGTACATGGGATTAGTATAATTGTAACTTTTGGGTCATAATTTTGCTTTTTATGTATCAAAGCTTAAATTGTGGATCGACATTTCTGCAAGTAACGAAAAGCTGACATCTATTCAATTTGTTGCAACCTTGATGATGGATGAAGTTGCTATGCAAAATATGCATATTTAGGTTATATCTACTATCTATAGCTTTACAGGGTACAATTTTTGTTTCCTACTATCTCAACTAATTTTAGGATTTGTGATTGATACATTATAGTAGTATAGCATATATATTTGAGGTAAATAGCTTGCTATATTAAATGCAAAAATAAAATTGTAATTTGCAAAAATCTGAGGATAAGTTTTGGAAATTTAAGTGTGAAGGTAAAAAACACTATCATTGTTTTCTATATTAGTCTTGACAACTAGGTGGTGTTTTTCAGACTTTGTTTTGGAAACATATTTTTATGCTCAGATTTTTGTAATTATAGGTTGCTGAATGTTACTAATAGAAGGTCTTTTATAGGCATGTTACATTTAATAACTTATATGTCTAACTTTTACAGTTTGTTTATTTTTGGCAAATTCGTAACCAAATTACAATTGGGTCTGATTTGAAATGTTATGCACTTTACCAGATGTTTTGATGTTTAATGGTGATGAAAAGGGAAGTTTTCAGTCCCTCATAAGTCGTGTTGTTCATTTGTTAAGCTTTATTATAACAACTTATGTCAAATTTAAAGATTTCAAGCAGAAGTCAACTACCTACAACTCTATATTTTTTATCACTTCTAAAATTGAAAAAGGATATCAAACATGGACATGATATTTGTTACTTGTGGAAAAATTTACAAAAATAATTTGTTACGATAATAATTTCATTGATAATTTAAAAGCAATATAATATACAAGTATATCATGAGAAATATGTTTATATTTGTTATTAATTTTTTTTGAACAACGAGTTAGTACTTGGTAATTAGCATGTAACATTCGAGACACCCCGGTGACATCCAATTGGGCGGTATGCGGAGCTCGAACCATGCATGTCTGGGATAAAACTCTAGACTCTCCAATTGGACAGTAAAAAATGTACATCATCATAAACTTGAATTAAAGTTAAAAAAATTATTTAAGGTTGTAAGCGCATCGCGCGGGTCTAAGCACTAGTTAGTTAATATGCAAATGATTTGTACTACAGCTTCATCTAAGTTAAACGGTGTTACTCTCATATTTTTTCTTTCATGAAGGACCGTTTCATATATTTTAAAAAGTTGAGACGAATGTCGGTTTCAAAAAATGTCAATAAAAAAAAGAGAAAATTACCTCAATACCCAATTTTTTAAAAACATATATCAATTTACCCAAGTTTTTTTGAATTTTCATAAAATACCCATAAGAATCGCGGCTTGATTTAGAATCGAGGTTGCGAAAGATTTCGAGGATCAGCTCGTCGAGTAGAAGAAGAAGAAGAAGAAGAAGAAGAAGAAGAAGAAGAAGAAGAAGAAGAAGAAGAAGAAGAAGAAGAAGAAGAAGAAGAAGAAGAAGAAGAAGAAGAAGAAGAAGAAGAAGAAGAAGAAGAAGAAGAAGAAGAAGAAGAAGAAGAAGAAGAAGAAGAAGAAGAAGAAGAAGAAGAAGAAGAAGAAGAAGAAGAAGAAGAAGAAGAAGAAGAAGAAGAAGAAGAAGAAGAAGAAGAAGAAGAAGAAGAAGAAGAAGAAGAAGAAGAAGAAGAAGAAGAAGAAGAAGAAGAAGAAGAAGAAGAAGAAGAAGAAGAAGAAGAAGAAGAAGAAGAAGAAGAAGAAGAAGAAGAAGAAGAAGAAGAAGAAGAAGAAGAAGAAGAAGAAGAAGAAGAAGAAGAAGAAGAAGAAGAAGAAGAAGAAGAAGAAGAAGAAGAAGAAGAAGAAGAAGAAGAAGAAGAAGAAGAAGAAGAAGAAGAAGAAGAAGAAGAAGAAGAAGAAGAAGAAGAAGAAGAAGAAGAAGAAGAAGAAGAAGAAGAAGAAGAAGAAGAAGAAGAAGAAGAAGAAGAAGAAGAAGAAGAAGAAGAAGAAGAAGAAGAAGAAGAAGAAGAAGAAGAAGAAGAAGAAGAAGAAGAAGAAGAAGAAGAAGAAGAAGAAGAAGAAGAAGAAGAAGAAGAAGAAGAAGAAGAAGAAGAAGAAGAAGAAGAAGAAGAAGAAGAAGAAGAAGAAGAAGAAGAAGAAGAAGAAGAAGAAGAAGAAGAAGAAGAAGAAGAAGAAGAAGAAGAAGAAGAAGAAGAAGAAGAAGAAGAAGAAGAAGAAGAAGAAGAAGAAGAAGAAGAAGAAGAAGAAGAAGAAGAAGAAGAAGAAGAAGAAGAAGAAGAAGAAGAAGAAGAAGAAGAAGAAGAAGAAGAAGAAGAAGAAGAAGAAGAAGAAGAAGAAGAAGAAGAAGAAGAAGAAGAAGAAGAAGAAGAAGAAGAAGAAGAAGAAGAAGAAGAAGAAGAAGAAGAAGAAGAAGAAGAAGAAGAAGAAGAAGAAGAAGAAGAAGAAGAAGAAGAAGGTTAATAATGGGAGTAGAACAATGAAGAAGAAGAAGAAGAAGAAGAAGAAGAAGAAAAGAAAAGAAGAAGAAGAAGAAGAAGATGATGATGATGTAGGATATATATCGATTTATAGATTTAGATAGTTTTGTTTTTTGAGAGAGTTGGAAGGGGAGAGAAAGAACATGTTTTGCTTTTTTATAAGTGTTTCGATGAGGTGTGTTTTAATTATGGGAAACGACGTGTACACTACTAAATTTTATAACAATATAAAGCATGTTTAGTAGATCACCTTCCTTTAATTATTTTGATTTTATTGATATGAACAAAATTAGTATTTTGATCTGTTTGGTTTTTATGGTATGATTTGGTTTATTTGAAGAACAAGAATGGAACTTTATATAATGTGATACGTTCATCATGACTGAATGACTAATGAAAAAAACGAACAGATAAACATAACCATATGAGATTTTCTTATTAATATTATTCAAAAACGATCGATTTTCTTACTCAAAGGTACTTATTTAATAGGGTTATTGTCACTTTCATTTTTGAATATTTTGTAGCCAACCCTATCGTTTTCACAATATGGAACTGTCACTGATTGAGATTGGTGGTTAATTTATGGATTGGTTTGATTTTAGATGTTGATAATTTTGATGGTAGTGTGTCAACACGACGTGATGACTCCGTGTAAATAATACAGAAGTAGCCTAAGTAACTAATATGAATCATTTAGGTTGGTGATGTTATGAATTAAAGTCAAGTGATGTTAAACCCATTAACGTGTGATATCTCATTTGGTGTGGGTGTATTTATTGATCCCGACAACTCACTTGTCGGTAACACTATTATTTTTTCGAAGAAAACATACCCAGGTTTGTAGGGGTGTTCATCAAACCGTCAAACCGGACCAAACCGAGGTACTTGGATTGGTTTGGTTGGATTGAGTTGCTAAAGTCTGGTCCGACGGTTTAAGTTTTGAAAAATATATATATATATATATATATATATATATATATATATATATATATATATATATATATATATATATATATATATATATATATATATATATATATATATATATATATATATATATATATATATATATATATATATATATATATATATATATATATATATATATATATATATATATATATATATATATATATATATATATATATATATATATATATATATATATATATATATATATATATATATATATATATATATATATATATATATATATATATATATATATATATATATATATATATATATATATATATATATATATATATATATATATATATATATATATATATATATATATATATATATATATATATATATATATATATATATATATATATATATATATATATATATATATATATATATATATATATATATATATATATATATATATATATATATATATATATATATATATATATATATATATATATATATATATATATATATATATATATATATATATATATATATATATATATATATATATATATATATATATATATATATATATATATATATATATATATATATATATATATATATATATATATATATATATATATATATATATATATATATATATATATATATATATATATATATATATATATATATATATATATATATATATATATATATATATATATATATATATATATATATATATATATATATATATATATATATATATATATATATATATATATATATATATATATATATATATATATATATATATATATATATATATATATATATATATATATATATATATATATATATATATATATATATATATATATATATATATATATATATATATATATATATATATATATATATATATATATATATATATATATATATATATATATATATATATATATATATATATATATATATATATATATATATATATATATATATATATATATATATATATATATATATATATATATATATATATATATATATATATATATATATATATATATATATATATATATATATATATATATATATATATATATATATATATATATATATATATATATATATATATATATATATATATATATATATATATATATATATATATATATATATATATATATATATATATATATATATATATATATATATATATATATATATATATATATATATATATATATATATATATATATATATATATATATATATATATATATATATATATATATATATATATATATATATATATATATATATATATATATATATATATATATATATATATATATATATATATATATATATATATATATATATATATATATATATATATATATATATATATATATATATATATATATATATATATATATATATATATATATATATATATATATATATATATATATATATATATATATATATATATATATATATATATATATATATATATATATATATATATATATATATATATATATATATATATATATATATATATATATATATATATATATATATATATATATATATATATATATATATATATATATATATATATATATATATATATATATATATATATATATATATATATATATATATATATATATATATATATATATATATATATATATATATATATATATATATATATATATATATATATATATATATATATATATATATATATATATATATATATATATATATATATATATATATATATATATATATATATATATATATATATATATATATATATATATATATATATATATATATATATATATATCCATATATATATATACAGTAAGAGTTTGTATTTTACCCCGAAGGTAAAATAAGAAAGTGGAGTTATATAATATATCATATTATATAAAATTTATAAACCGTATATATATATATATATATATATATATATAGTTTAGTGTTTTGATTTTATTATATTTTCTTATGTTATGTAGTAACTAGTAATAAGAATTAATTTTTTATTATTATTAATCATAGATTTGGTATTGCATGTTGTGAAATAAAAGAAAATTAAAACTAGAAACCGTCAAACCGGCCAAACCGGACCGACATACATGGTTTGGTTTGGTCAGCTTAGACAACACACTTGGTCTAATTTGGTTTGATACATATTGAAACCGGAAATGTCGGTTTAGTTTGAAATTTAGACCAAACCACACCAGACCACGAACACCCCTAGTTAAGTTGATTTAATTTTTCAGACAAAATAGCATCTCATTGTTAGCCCTAGATTGATGGTTGATCTTTATCATTTTTGAAATAAAACTTCAAATGAACAATTCTTCACACATGATATGCAAATGATTTGTACTACAGCTTCATCTAAGTTAAACGGTGTTACTCTCATATTTTTTCTTTCATGAATGACCGTTTCATATATTTTAAAAAGTTGAGACGAATGTCGTTTTCAAAAAATGTCAATAAAAAAAAATGTCAAAAATGATGGAATTCACCAGAATAAACAGCTCAAAAATCGA
>CM067174.1:90227016-90239516 GCA_034093135.1 Erigeron breviscapus | reverse complement strand
ACCCATTTCTCCCTCTTATCCTCTCATTTGCCTTTCATTATTTCCTTTCTATCTCCCTTTCTCATTTTCTCTCAACTAAAGAAGGCAAAGGCAACGCATTTCATTTCTTCATCTCATTTACATCGACCTTGTGTTTTGGAACTGATATAACACTAGAATCATAGTCTTCTATACCTCATTATCGTCATACCGAAGAATCAAAGGTTGTAGTGAAAGCATTTTTACCCATTTTGCCATAAATCGGGTTCTAGCTCGGAAAGGAAGTTTTGGCAAGTCTAATTCATCCCATTTACTTCTATTTATGTCAGTTTACTCGTTTCTAGTCATCTCGTACACTTACAGGTCCTAAATCGACTTAAAATGAATTGTGGGTCAAATTAGGGTTTTAACTAGGGTTGATGATTTGGAAGTGTTCTTGATGTTTTGGAATGGAAACTAAGATGTGGGTTATGTTTAGTTATGTTGAAACATGTTTTTTTAAGCTTCAAAATGAGTCTTGGAACATCACTAGACGATTTGGTGGTCGAAAATAGGGTTTGGGTGAAGTTTGGATCGTATTTTAGACTAAAAAATCTGCAGGATTGAGCCCAGTCGCGCCGCGACCTATACCACTCGCGCCGCGAGTTTGTGTCCAGTCAGGTCAGAGCTTTTTCTCGCGTCCAGCCTCGCGCCGCGAGCCTCGTGCTCCTCGCGCCGCGAGCCTCGTGCTCCTCGCGCCGCGAGCTCGTGTTCTCGCGCCGCGAGCCTCGTGCTCCTCGCGCCGCGAGTTTCACCTGTTTTGCGCGTCAGTTTTCGAACGTTAATAACTTTTGATCCGTAAGTCCAAATAAGTCGTATGAACTATCGTTGGAATCGTAAGAGAGTCTAGTTTCTAGTAATAACACTCGTTTTGTATGAATCTTCTTCCATTTCTAAAAATGTCGAGTCAAATGCGTCTTGTTCTTACTCGTTAAAGTTGTAGAAGTGTTTAGGGGTTTGTGACTTGACTTAAATATGCTAAACCAACTTGTTTAAGGTTGTAGAGTTGACATTATGGTATTATGATGTATATTTATAGGTTGTGGACGTGTGGATCCCAATACTCGCTTGTAGCATTATACTAGCATCTTTGCCGGACAAGGTGAGTTTCGTAGCTCCCTACTCGTTTGAGATTCGGGCTGAAAAGTGTAGGTTTGACGTATTTACTTGCATTTGTTGATTTATTTATTGATTGTTTTGATTGTTGGATTGATGTGATGGTTCATTTCGTTTGGTTGACTTGGTGTATGTTTTGGTTAAGTATTTCATTAATATTAGGATAGACGTACATACATGGAAGTCGGTTATGCCTTCAATGGGTTTTAGATGTGGTGGGAAGGCTGGGGGTGACCCTATATATAAGCATCTGGGACTCGAAGAAAGTAGAATCCTCTTAAGTGTATGTACGTATAGAATTGGTGTTAATATTGATAGTTGGCTCATGTTTGTCGAATATTGTTTGTTGGTTCATGTTCATCGTATTGTGATTGTTGAGTTATGATTGATGCATTTTCGATTGATTGTAAGCATGCATACATTGTTGATAATCCCTCGGTTGAGGATTGCATACATCCAAGTGTATAGATGTATACACTTATCTGATGGATGTTGAGTTCATGATCCCGAGTATATAGACATATATATCTCGATGTTTTTGAGATACAGCCTTGTTCATTGTGATGGCAGGCGGGTATCGTTGCATAGGTGACTTGAGTTCACGCATAAGATAGGCATGTTGTCTTATTTATGCATTCAGCACTTACATTGATATTTACATCATTTGTGCATTACTTATTACACATTTATTGATAATTGTGTAATCTTGTTGTTGGACGTTATTGTGTTACTTAGAGGCTCATTGTAAGTCATGTCTAGCCTCTACTCGTATATTGTGATTATTGACGATGGTTCCTTATGGACCATTACTACGAACTCACCAACCTTGTGTTGACTATGCTTAGTACACTTTTCAGGTAATCAGGTTATTCCCGGACGTGGAGTTTAGTTGCTTGCTTGCTGTTAAACCCGGGCATTGGACCTTATGAATCAAGGATTCATCGACCTTCTCTTTTGCATTATACTTAGGATCGATTTGCCATTTTCTGGATGCTCTTTTGTAAACTTTGATGGTTATCTGCTCCTTATGTATTTTGGTACTTGTTTCGTATTGTAATGGATTCACGGAATCTCTATTTGCATTTAGTTCTTGTTCTATTGTAATTCCACCTTGTGCTATATGATTTCCGTGATATTTAGAGCCTCGGCTTGGGGTGTTACATAATGGTGGCCCATGCAGGTCGTAGAGAATTAGGCGGTTTGACCTAGACTACGACTTAAGTTAAAACTCTTCATATAGCATGCATGGTTAGGAAATTCGTGTGCAATGTGAATTATGTGAATCCCCGTGTGAGTTCGTAGTTAAGACCACTGGTGTGATAGCTTGAATTCAATGTGATGAATGCGGTTAATATGGTTTATTGTTGTTATTAGTTGAAGCTATTTTGATGATTTAGAGCAAAATGAAGTTATGCCATTAACTTAGTATAATATTGTGGCAATCCTAAAAGAACCCGATCAACTCTTTTATGGTTACCCAACATTATAACAAGTTAATGACATTGTGGATTGCACACGTGTGGCTTAAAGTATAATAAGGAACCGATATGCTTAATGGAAGTTGATTAGGTGGAGGGTTAGCTATTGGTACACCCTGTATACATACCTGGTCAATAACTAGAGAGCATATCGAATTCGGATTATACTTTGAATCATTCGTGTTAGTTGTTTGATTGCATGATGTATTGAACATGATTACATGAGTTAATGATAGACAATTGTAATGAATTTGACATGATGATAAGCTAAGTAACAATCCCATAGGATTCCAGCACTCTTGCCTTAGCTTAATGATATGAAATGAGTATGTGGTATCGGTATGAGAGCATTGACTACTTGTGTGACTAACATGTGAGCATTTAAGACTAACTCTCGGGTCAACGTGTCACTTGTTTTATAGAAATGGTGAGACCAAGGAGAGCCGGAACGAACTATAGGGCTGAACCGGAAGAACCTCAACAGGAAGCTCAACCGGAGGTACAAAGAGGTAGAGGTAGGGGCCGTGGTAGGGGCCGTGGTAGAGGTCGTGGTAGAGGCCAAGGAAGGGGTCGTGGTGAAGCTCCTGAGCCAAACATGGCTGAGGTGATCGCTCAAACGATCACCAATATCATGCCGACCATTATTGCTCAAGTCACGGCAAGTCTTGGGCAGAACAATGCGGCTCAAAACAATGAAGCCCCAGAAAATGTGAATAATGAAAATGCTCAACCTCAGACCGTAGAAAACGAAGAAGAGGAACCAGTGAGAGTTGATAACCGCATGCCCATGTATAATCAATATGGGGGATACCGACAGGGGTGTATATTTAAGGACTTCAAAAGCTGTGGAGCACCGGAGTTTAATGGAAGAGGCGGTCCCACTGAGTGCATAAGGTGGTTTGAAGAGATTGAGGCAGTGATTGAAAGAAGTCATTGCACATACGACGACCGGATTTCTTATGCATCCGGCATGTTTAGACATGACGCCTTGAGTTGGTGGAATCAAGAGATAACTCTGGGGCGGACTTATAACTTGGAATGGATCGATTTCAAGAACAAAGTGAAGGCAAAGTTTTGTCCTCCCTATGAACTACAAAACTTGACCATTGAGTTTGCTAATCTTAACATGGACGGAGCCGATTACAAGAGCTATGTTAGACGATTTCAAGAGTTGTCTACCCTCATTCCTCACTTGGTGGGTTCCGAGTCTCAGGCCATCAAGAAGTTTGTATTGGGATTGAATCCTCAAGTCCGATCTTATGTGAATTCTAACATGCCTACTTCTTTGGCCGATGCTGTTAACCGAGCCGGGAGTGTGACTGAAGACTTGTTGAGGAGCGGTGTCTTGAGCAAATCCTCAACAAACAAGAGGAAAGAAGTGGGGGAGTCAAGTGGGGTAAAGAAAATGGGAAGGTTTGACCCCAAAAATGCTAATAGGGGTAGGGTGATGGCGGCAGTGGAACCGGCCAGGAAAGCTTATACTGGACCCCATCCTTTCTGTGGGAGATGCAACCAACATCACCCCGCCAATGTCCAATGCAGAGCATGCTTTAATTGTAACCAAGTGGGGCACCTCTCCAGAGATTGCAGGGCTCCAAGAGCGGGCCCAATGAATGTGGCTCCTGTTCGGGCCGTTCCTCCCCAAGGTAATCAACGAAGAGGCGAGTGCTTTGAATGTGGTAGTCGTGACCACTATCGTAATAATTGTCCTCGATGGGTGGGACAACAAGTTCAAGTAGCCGTTCACCCCAACCAACTTCAAATGGTCGGGCCTAACCAAAACCGGGGACAACAAGGCCATCAAGTGCAACCACGCGGCCGAGCCTTTGCGGCTAATTCAAATGAAGCCCGCAACGATCCCAACGTAGTGGCAGGTACCTTTCTCCTTAATGGTCACTATGCAACAGGTTTTGTTTGATTCCGGAGCCGATTATAGCCTCGTGTCCTCTAACTTTGTTCCTTTGATTGATGTGCATCCTTGTGCTCTAAACTATGTGCTTGACATTGAAATGGTAAACAGGTCACTAACTAAACTTAGTCAAATAGTACGTGATTGTGTCTTGACCCTAGACGATGTTGAATTCTTCATAGACCTTATGTCTTTCGATATTGGGAGTTTTGATGTTATTGTGGGTATGGATTGGTTGACGGCAGTAAACGCGACTATTGATTGTGGTGAGAGGGTTGTTAAGATACCTTTGACTAACGGTAGAATTCTTAGGGTTCAAGGCAAAATCTTTGATCCCTCAAATTCTAAGTCTTTAGTGCTACCATCACAAAGGTAGAATTGAAGACCGTTCCTATTGTTTGTGAATTTCCCGATGTTTTTCCGGATGACTTACCGGGATTACCTCCAACTCGTGAACTTGACTTTCGTATTAATCTTATCCCCGAAGCCGCGCCCGTAGCAAAAGCTCCGTATAGACTAGCCTTAACCGAAATGCAAGAATTACAAACTCAACTCAAGGAACTCCAAGAGAAGGGTTTCATTCGCCCTAGTCAATCCCCTTGGGGTGCTCCTGTTCTCTTCGTCAAAAAGAAAGACGGGTCCTTCAGAATGTGTATTGATTACCGGGAATTAAACAAGCTCACTGTGAAGAACCGGTATCCCCTCCCTAGAATCGATGACTTATTTGATCAACTTCAAGGTGCTAAGCACTTCTGTAAAATCGATCTTCGCTCGGGTTATCATCAACTCCGAGTACATGAAAATGATATCCCCAAGATGACTTTTTGCACAAGGTATGGTCATTTTGAATTCACCGTGATGCCCTTCGGGTTGACTAATGCACCGGCGGTGTTCATGGACTTGATGAACCGGGTGTGCCAACCATACTTAGACAAGTCTGTCATTGTGTTCATTGATGACATACTTGTATACTCAAAGACAAAGGAAGAGCATGTTGAGCACTTGCGCGAGGTGCTCGAACTACTAAGGAAGGAGAAATTGTATGCTAAATTCTCCAAGTGTGAGTTTTGGTTGGAAGAGGTCCACTTTCTTGCTCACGTAGTGAGCAAGGATGGTATTCACGTGGACCCAAGCAAGATTGAAGCGGTCAAGAATTGGAGAAGACCCGAAATGCCATCCGAGATCCGTCAATTCCTTGGATTGGCGGGTTATTATAGAAGATTTATTGAAAATTTCTCCCGTATTACACAACCACTCACTCTCTTGACTCAAAAGGAGAGAAACTTTGAATGGGGCGAAAGACAAGAAAACGCCTTCCAAACTCTTAAAGATATGCTATGTGACGCTCCTATTTTGACGCTACCGGATGGAATTGAAGATTTTGTTGTGTATTGTGATGCCTCGGGACAAGGTTTGGGTGGTGTTCTTATGCAAAGGGGTAAAGTCATTGCTTATGCCTCTCGTCAATTGAAGGTTCATGAGAAGAACTACCCGACCCATGATTTGGAATTGGGAGCGGTTGTGTTTGCTTTGAAGTGTTGGAGACATTATCTCTATGGCACCAAATGTGTGATTTATACCGACCACAAAAGTCTTCAACACATCTTTAACCAAAGTGAATTGAATATGAGGCAAAGGCGTTGGCTTGAACTATTTAGTGATTATGATTGTGACATCCGTTATCATCCGGGCAAGGCAAATGTTGTAGCCGATGCCTTGAGTAGAAAGGAGAGAGTAAAGCCGAGACGGGCTAGAGCTATGAGCCTCACGGTGGGGCCAAATATTCGTGACCGGATTATTGAAGCCCAAATTCAAGCCACCCTACCAGAAAACTTTGGAAATGAGAACCTTGATGGCATGGAGCAACAATTCGAAAGAAAAAGTGATAATGGGCTATACTTGGTTGAAAGACTTTGGATTCCTATTTTTGGTAACTTGAGAACACTTATTATGAATGAAGCTCATCAATCGCCTTATTCGGTCCATCCTGGGTCGGATAAGATGTATTTTGATTTGAAAAACTTGTATTGGTGGCCGGGCATGAAGCGTGATGTGGCTAAGTATGTGAGTGAGTGTCTTACTTGCTTACAAGTCAAATCCGATCACAAGAAGCCACCCGGATTATTGGTACAACCGGTGATGCCCGAATGGAAGTGGGAACATATTTCAATGGATTTCATTTCTAAACTACCGAAGACGAGAAGCGGTCGTGACACGATTTGGGTGATAGTAGATCGGTTAACGAAGTCGGCTCACTTTTTATCCATTCGTGAAACCGATAAATTTGACACTTTGGCTCGTTTGTACATCAAGGAAGTAATATCTAAGCATGGAGTAACGATTTCTATCATTTCAGATAGAGATGCCCGTTTCAAATCAAACTTTTGGTGAGCTTTCCAAAAAGCAATGGGTACTCGACTCGACATGAGCACGGCGTTCCACCCTCAAACGGATGGGCAAACTGAGAGAACCATTCAAACAATTGAAGATATGTTGAGGGCTTGTGCAATTGATTTTGGTGGAAGTTGGGAAGATCATTTGCCGCTAGTTGAGTTCTCGTACAACAATAGTTATCATGCCACCATTCAAATGGCGCCCTTTAGAGCATTGTATGGTAGGATATGTCGTTCTCCTCTAGCTTGGGCGGAAATTGGTGAGAGTCAACTCATCGGGCCGGAAATCGTAGTTGAAACGACAAAAGTGATTTCTCAGATTAAGGAGAAGTTGCAATTGGCCCGCGGACGTCAAAAGAAGTATGCCGATGTGAGGCGAAGACCGTTAGAGTTCGAAATTGGTGATTATGTACTTTTGAAAGTGTCACCTTGGAAAGGTGTTGTACGTTTTGTGAAGCGGGGAAAACTCGCGCCCAGGTATATTGGCCCTTTCAAGATTCTTGAACGGGTTGGAAAGGTTGCCTACCGATTAGAATTACCACAAGAGCTTAGCGGTGTACACGATGTGTTTCATATTTGTAACCTACGTAAGTGTTTGGCGGACCCTACACATCATGTGCCCATGGGCGAGATTAGGGTGGATTCGAATCTAAATTTTGTTGAAGAGCCGGTAGAGATCTTGGACCATGAAGACAAGAAACTCAAGAATAAACGCTACACGATTGTTAAGGTTAGATGGAATGCTAGACGTGGAGCCGAGTTCACTTGGGAGAGAGAGGACCATATGAAGTCTAAGTATCCGCATTTATTTAGTAATTAGTGTTTTGTTGAATTTCGGGACGAAATTCTTTCAACAGGGGAAAAATGTAACATCCGTGAATTTTGACCCGTTGACTTTACGTGTAATATGACTAACAATATAAGTTAATGAAGTATTTGGGTCGTTTTATGAATTAAATGACAATGTGTTATATTCGGGTCGATAATATGTTTTGATCGGTGTTTAAATGCATAACGATTGTATTTTGGCTTGAGAAGAGAAACGGGTCGGCCCGTGGGTCATCCACGACCCATCAGCCCTTGACCCATTTCTCCCCCTTATCCTCTCATTTGCCTTTCATTATTTCCTTTCTATCTCCCTTTCTCATTTTCTCTCAACTAAAGAAGGCAAAGGCAACGCATTTCATTTCTTCATCTCATTTACATCGACCTTGTGTTTTGGAACTGATATAACACTAGAATCATAGTCTTCTATACCTCATTATCGTCATACCGAAGAATCAAAGGTTGTAGTGAAAGCATTTTTACCCATTTTGCCATAAATCGGGTTCTAGCTCGGAAAGGAAGTTTTGGCAAGTCTAATTCATCCCATTTACTTCTATTTATGTCAGTTTACTCGTTTCTAGTCATCTCGTACACTTACAGGTCCTAAATCGACTTAAAATGAATTGTGGGTCAAATTAGGGTTTTAACTAGGGTTGATGATTTGGAAGTGTTCTTGATGTTTTGGAATGGAAACTAAGATGTGGGTTATGTTTAGTTATGTTGAAACATGTTTGTTTAAGCTTCAAAATGAGTCTTGGAACATCACTAGACGATTTGGTGGTCGAAAATAGGGTTTGGGTGAAGTTTGGATCGTATTTTAGACTAAAAAATCTGCAGGATTGAGCCCAGTCGCGCCGCGACCTATACCACTCGCGCTGCGAGTTTGTGTCCAGTCAGGTCAGAGCTTTTTCTCGCGTCCAGCCGCGAGCCTCGTGCTCCTCGCACCGCGAGCTCGTGTTCTCGCGCCGCGAGTTTGTGTCCAGTCAGGTCAGAGCTTTTTCTCGCGTCCAGCCGCGAGCCTCGTGCTCCTCGCACCGCGAGCTCGTGTTCTCGCGCCGCGAGTTTGTGTCCAGTCAGGTCAGAGCTTTTTCTCGCGTCCAGCCGCGAGCCTCGTGCTCCTCGCACCGCGAGCTCGTGTTCTCGCGCCGCGAGTTTGTGTCCAGTCAGGTCAGAGCTTTTTCTCGCGTCCAGCCGCGAGCCTCGTGCTCCTCGCACCGCGAGCTCGTGTTCTCGCGCCGCGAGTTTGTGTCCAGTCAGGTCAGAGCTTTTTCTCGCGTCCAGCCGCGAGCCTCGTGCTCCTCGCACCGCGAGCTCGTGTTCTCGCGCCGCGAGTTTGTGTCCAGTCAGGTCAGAGCTTTTTCTCGCGTCCAGCCGCGAGCCTCGTGCTCCTCGCACCGCGAGCTCGTGTTCTCGCGCCGCGAGTTTGTGTCCAGTCAGGTCAGAGCTTTTTCTCGCGTCCAGCCGCGAGCCTCGTGCTCCTCGCACCGCGAGCTCGTGTTCTCGCGCCGCGAGTTTGTGTCCAGTCAGGTCAGAGCTTTTTCTCGCGTCCAGCCGCGAGCCTCGTGCTCCTCGCACCGCGAGCTCGTGTTCTCGCGCCGCGAGTTTGTGTCCAGTCAGGTCAGAGCTTTTTCTCGCGTCCAGCCGCGAGCCTCGTGCTCCTCGCACCGCGAGCTCGTGTTCTCGCGCCGCGAGTTTGTGTCCAGTCAGGTCAGAGCTTTTTCTCGCGTCCAGCCGCGAGCCTCGTGCTCCTCGCACCGCGAGCTCGTGTTCTCGCGCCGCGAGTTTGTGTCCAGTCAGGTCAGAGCTTTTTCTCGCGTCCAGCCGCGAGCCTCGTGCTCCTCGCACCGCGAGCTCGTGTTCTCGCGCCGCGAGTTTGTGTCCAGTCAGGTCAGAGCTTTTTCTCGCGTCCAGCCGCGAGCCTCGTGCTCCTCGCACCGCGAGCTCGTGTTCTCGCGCCGCGAGTTTCACCTGTTTTGCGCGTCAGTTTTTGAACATTAATAACTTTTGATCCGTAAGTCCAAATAAGTCGTATAAACTATCGTTGGAATCGTAAGAGAGTCTAGTTTCTAGTAATAACACTCGTTTTGTATGAATCTTCTTCCATTTCTAAAAATGTCGAGTCAAATGCGTCTTGTTCTTACTCGTTAAAGTTGTAGAAGTGTTTAGGGGTTTGTGACTTGACTTAAATATGCTAAACCAACTTGTTTAAGGTTGTAGAGTTGACATTATGGTATTATGATGTATATTTATAGGTTGTGGACGTGTGGATCCCAATACTCGCTTGTAGCATTATACTAGCATCTTTGCCGGACAAGGTGAGTTTCGTAGCTCCCTACTCGTTTGAGATTTGGGCTAAAAAGTGTAGGTTTGACGTGTTTACTTGCATTTGTTGATTTATTTATTGATTGTTTTGATTGTTGGATTGATGTAATGGTTCATTTCGTTTGGTTGACTTGGTGTATGTTTTGGTTAAGTATTTCATTAATATTAGGATAGACGTATATACATGGAAGTCGGTTATGCCTTCAATGGGTTTTAGATGTGGTGGGAAGGCTGCG
The DNA here is from genome assembly GCA_034093135.1 of Erigeron breviscapus. Lineage (NCBI taxonomy): Eukaryota > Viridiplantae > Streptophyta > Magnoliopsida > Asterales > Asteraceae > Erigeron > Erigeron breviscapus. Next base: position 90,229,219 of record CM067174.1, on the reverse strand, counting down.
GGTGACCCTATATATAAGCATCTGGGACTCGAAGAAAGTAGAATCCTCTTAAGTGTATGTACGTATAGAATTGGTGTTAATATTGATAGTTGGCTCATTTTTGTCGAATATTGTTTGTTGGTTCATGTTCATCGTATTGTGATTGTTGAGTTATGATTGATGCATTTTCGATTGATTGTAAGCATGCATACATTGTTGATAATCCCTCGGTTGAGGATTGCATACATCCAAGTGTATAGATGTATACACTTATCTGATGGATGTTGAGTTCATGATCCCGAGTATATAGACATATATATCTCGATGTTTTTGAGATACAGCCTTGTTCATTGTGATGGCAGGCGGGTATCGTTGCATAGGTGACTTGAGTTCACGCATAAGATAGGCATGTTGGCTTATTTATGCATTCAGCACTTACATTGATATTTACATCATTTGTGCATTACTTATTACACATTTATTGATAATTGTGTAATCTTGTTGTTGGACGTTATTGTGTTACTTAGAGGCTCGTTGTAAGTCATGTCTAGCCTCTACTCGTATATTGTGATTATTGACGATGGTTCCTTATGGACCATTACTACGAACTCACCAACCTTGTGTTGACTATGCTTAGTACACTTTTCAGGTAATCAGGTTATTCCCGGACGTGGAGTTTAGTTGCTTGCTTGCTGTTAAACCCGGGCATTGGACCTTATGAATCAAGGATTCATCAACCTTCTCTTTTGCATTATACTTAGGATCAATTTGCCATTTTCTGGATGCTCTTTTGTAAACTTTGATGGTTATCTGCTCCTTATGTATTTTGGTACTTGTTTCGTATTGTAATGGATTCACGGAATCTCTATTTGCATTTAGTTCTTGTTCTATTGTAATTCCACCTTGTGCTATATGATTTCCGTGATATTTCGAGCCTCGGCTTGGGGTGTTACAAAATTGTTTAACGATAACATTCTGTTAAGTTAAGAAAACACATTTCATTGATAATAAAAGTTAAAAATTACATAAATTATTATTATAACTATAATATTTTTTTTAATTATATTTATATATCATTTATAACAATAACAATATTGGAATATTGAAAAAGTCATTTTATAAGACTGGTTTGTTGACCTCAAAAGTCAAAAGAATGCATATACCTTAGTTGCTTCCTAAGAATCGTAATTTGCTTGAATCATGTTTCCTAAAAAAGATACTTACTTCATTTAACGAGCATTGACTTAATTCTAACTTTGTCATTTACGTCTCTCAAGACATGTAATCACGCTTTCCAGCCTTCGTTACCATTAATCCTTTCTCTCAATCATTACCAGTTATCATTACCATTACCTAATACTAAAGGGGTATAGCGCAATACAACGGCAGTGGCGGTAATGGGTGATGGTGGCGACGTGGTAGTTATTAATATCAAAGTTTTTGATGTAAAAGGGGTGCTGAAATTATTTTAAAGGTTGAGTGTTGTTTGTTGTAAATAATATTATTAGGATATTACAGATATATTAGATAGAGATATTTAAATTAGTGTACAAAAGAAGATAGATATTTTGAGATTATTAGTTCAATATTTAAAAGAGATTTTGATAATTTGATTTATAAATGAGTAAAGATGAAAGTAACTAAACTACAGTTTGTTCTGTATATCTATATATGTGTATGTGTATCTATATCTGTATTCTTATCTATGTATATCTATATATGTGTATGTGTATCTATATCTGTATTCTTATCTATGTATATCTATATATGTGTATGTGTATCTATATCTGTATTCTTATCTATGTATATCTATATATGTGTATGTGTATCTATATCTGTATTCTTATCTATGTATATCTATATATGTGTATGTGTATCTATATCTGTATTCTTATCTATGTATATCTATATATGTGTATGTGTATCTATATCTGTATTCTTATCTATGTATATCTATATATGTGTATGTGTATCTATATCTGTATTCTTATCTATGTATATCTATATATGTGTATGTGTATCTATATCTGTATTCTTATCTATGTATATCTATATATGTGTATGTGTATCTATATCTGTATTCTTATCTATGTATATCTATATATGTGTATGTGTATCTATATCTGTATTCTTATCTATGTATATCTATATATGTGTATGTGTATCTATATCTGTATTCTTATCTATGTATATCTATATATGTGTATGTGTATCTATATCTGTA
>CM067174.1:89924516-90222016 GCA_034093135.1 Erigeron breviscapus | reverse complement strand
AACAGTAGGTTTTGGCGTAAGATGGAGCATTCGGCGTAAGCTACGCCCCAAAGGGCCGTAACCTACGCCCCACCCTGGCGTAGGTTACGCCCCTTATAAAGTTTTAGTGTAAAGGGGGCGTAAGGTATGGTGCTCTCTAAAGTGCAATTTTGTTGGCGTCTGGAGGGGCGTAAACAGTAGGTTTTGGCGTAAGATGGAGCATTCGGCGTAAGCTACGCCCCAAAGGGCCGTAACCTACGCCCCATAGGGCCGTAGGTTACGCCCCTTATAAAGTTTTAGTGTAAAGGGGGCGTAAGGTATGGTGCTCTCTAAAGTGCAATTTTGTTGGCGTCTGGAGGGGCGTAAACAGTAGGTTTTGGCGTAAGATGGAGCATTCGGCGTAAGCTACGCCCCAAAGGGCCGTAACCTACGCCCCACCCTGGCGTAGGTTACGCCCCTTATAAAGTTTTAGTGTAAAGGGGGCGTAAGGTATGGTGCTCTCTAAAGTGCAATTTTGTTGGCGTCTGGAGGGGCGTAAACAGTAGGTTTTGGCGTAAGATGGAGCATTCGGCGTAAGCTACGCCCCAAAGGGCCGTAACCTACGCCCCATAGGGCCGTAGGTTACGCCCCTTACTGGGCAGCAACACGACCAGCAACAGTTATGCAGAAAAATCAAGAACCAACACCCATTTTCACTAGAACCCAATTTAGGTCAAAATGGGTTAAAATGCTTGCACTACAACCTTGATTCTTCGTATAGACGATAATGTGGTATAGATGACTATGAATCTAGTGCTATATCAGTTTCAAAACACCAATCGATGCTAGAGAGATGAAGGGATGAAATGGTTTTTGTCTTGCCCTTTTTACTTGAGAGAAAAGAGAGAAAAGAGATAGAAAGATAAGAAATGAAAGGGTAAAGGGAAGGATAAGGGGGGAAGAAATGGGTCAAAGGGGCTGATGGGTCGTGGGTGACCCACGGGCTGACCCGTTTCTCTTCTCAAGCCAAATTACAATCGTTACACATTTAAACACCAATCAAAACATATTATCGACCCGAATATAACACCTTGTCATTTAATTCATAAAACGACTCAAATACTTCATTAACTTATATTGTTAGTCATATTACACATAAAGTCAATGGGTCAAAATTCACGGATGTTACATTATTCCCCCGTTGAAAGAATTTCGTCCCGAAATTCAACAAAACACTAATTACTAAATAAATGCGGATACTTAGACTTCATGTGATCCTCTCGCTCCCAAGTGAACTCGGCTCCACGTCTAGTATTCCATCTAACCTTAACAATCGTGTAGCGTTTACTCTTGAGTTTCTTGACTTGGCGATCCAATATCTCTACCGGCTCTTCAACAAAATTAAGCATCAAATCCACTCTAATCTCGTTCATGGGCGCATGATGCGTAGGGTCCGCCAAACACTTGCGTAGGTTACAATTATGAAACACGTCATGTACACCTCTAGGCTCTTGTGGTAATTCTAATCGATAAGCAACTTTTCCAACCCGTTCGAGGATCTTGGAAGGACCAATATACCTTGGCCCGAGATTGCCTCGTTTCATGAATCGGATGACTCCTTTCCACGGTGATACTTCCAAAAGTACAAAATCACCCACTTCGAACTCTAACGGTCTTCGGCTTACATCGGCATGCTTCTTTCGTAGCATGCGAGCTAGTTGGGCTATTCTCTAATCTTGAGAAGTTGTTCTTGTCATTCCAGTTACTATTCCCGGCCCGCTACATTGGCTTTCTTTGATTCTTGGTTTGTCCCAGTGGAGAGTAACATCTCTACTACTCAGTGCTTTGGTCGGTGACATTCGAATACTCGCGTAACACCCGTCATTGCACAAGATTTCCGTCAGGGTCATAAGCACATTCTCTTCACATGTGATCAGTCTCAAGTCGGTTTGCATACCCGTTACTCATTGGATGGCTCCCTGAATTGGAGTTAAGCGACTTTCTTTATCTGAAATGATAGAAATCGAATCTTCGTGCACCTAACCCATTTTTTCTACATACTAATGTGCCAAGTTGTCAAATTTTACCAGTCTCGTCATATCGTGATCATTTCTTGTCGTCAGCAACTTCATGGCGAAATCCATTACAAGTTATTTTCCTTCGAATCCCTCTCCCGGTCTTTCACTACGAGCTTTTTCGCATCTCAGAAGTTTATAAGGGTTTTGACTACGCGCGCGATGTTGGGAAGTTAAGCATATACGAAATTTAAGTTATCGAGATGGGACAAGCCCGGTAAGTCACCCGGAAAGGCCTCGGGAGACTCAAGATTAACAAAGACGACGTTAGTTTTCAGACTCTTGAGACGGTAGCTCTAAGGACGCCTGAGTTTGAAGACTTACATGGGACCCTAAGAACCCTACCGTTAAATATTTTTACACTAGCCAACCTTACTACACAATTTAGTACTGTATTAACTGTTGTCATTTCAAATTTGCACTTACTCTATTGCCAGGTACCTTAATATCATAGAGCACAAAGTTTATGAAGGGTTTGTCGTCGTCTAGAGTCAAGGTACATACACGGGGCATTTGAACAAATTTAGTTAGGGAGTCGCTAAACATCCAAAATTGCAAACATATTATTCCAAAACACACTAACGAGCGTAACTCAAAGGAGTGACGTTAGAATAAACGAGATCATAGTCGGTTTCGATATCAAATAGTGCCATAACTTAACGACCATTAGGAGGAATGTACCTTAACCAACGTTTGGATCATTTTGGCCTCCCTTGCCATTCCCCGCCAAAGCTCGGCTGCGAGGTTGAACTTGATGGCCCTGTTGGCCACGGTTTTGGTTATAAACGACCATCTGAAGTTGATTACGAGGAATCGCCACTTGGGCTTGTGGTTCAGTCCATCTAGGACAAGCATCTTTATAGTGGTCGGGGCTACCACACACAAAAGAAACACCTTGTTGGCTCCGAGGGTGGTTGGCTTGAGGATAAATGATTTGAAGAGGCGTTACATTCAATGGTGCCGCTTTCGGTGCTCTACAATTCTTAGCCTCGTGCCCGGATTGATTACAATTAAAGCAAGGCCCACATTGGATAGTGGGAGAGTGATGGCGATTACACCTTCCACACGAGGGGTGAGGTCCCAAGTAAGTTTTCCTTGCCGGCTCTGCTACTTCAGCTTGTTGTCCAACCCGTTTTGGACAATTATTTATGTAGTGTGCACGACTACCACATTCAAAACACTCGCCTCTTTGTTGATTACCTTGGGGAGGGACGACGAATAGGAGTCACGTTCGTTGGGCCCGTCTCGGGGCTCTACAATTCTTGGACGTGTGGCCAACTTGGTTGCAATTAAAACACGCCCTACATTGGATGTTGGTGGTGTGGTGATTGTTGCATCTTTCACATAACGGATGAGGTCCAACATTAGCTTTCTTCACCGGTCCCATCGCCGCCCTGGATCTACCCTTATTATGACCATAGGGGTCAAACCTGCCCGCTTTCCTTGCCTCACTAGGTTCTCCGATTTCTTTCTTCTTGTGCTACTTCTTCTTCTCTATCTTCACCACCATCTTGTACATGTTCATTTCCATCCAGAAGGAGTACATTTGGGTGATCATATTCATCAAAAACCTCATCACTTGAACCCTCTTTACATGATAAATCTGATGAAAATTATATATAACAAATGAGCAAGCACATACTAATACAAGAAACTAGAGCACGGGAAGCAACAAATGACGAGCTATAATAGCCATGATAAACCAGCAGGAAATTAATGTAGAAACAGACCAAGTGCTGGGGAAAAAAATCAGCAAAAAACTGCAGTTAACAGCCTATTAGCTGAACAATAAACAACAACAAACTACTGTTAAAACAGTCCAAGTGCTGGACAAAAAACTACTGTCAACCCACCCATATTTATTTTTGGCAAGGACCAAGGTAAAGAAAGACAACGATTGGTTTCTCAACTAAGGATGAGGGTTCATCGTAAATCTACAGACCTCATTTCTCTATCATTTCAAATTGATTTCTATGTTAGTTTACTAATAAAACGCTTTTCCTGATCAACAACTTCATGAACGCTTTCCTGATCAACAACTTCATGAACGGATTGATGTAGCCTTTGCAAGGTGTTGGCAATGAGAATGTAAGTTGCTGGCAGTTCTACCTCATTTTCTTCTTTTTATGGTCAAATTTATAGACTGAATACATTAATTAACAATTAGGGTGACAATGGGTGGGTTAGGGAGGATGGGTAATGTTTTCTAACAGTTTTGGGTCAAAATTTGTAGGTATTGGGTTCGAAGCGAGCCAGTTAACCCAAAAGATTTTTTATCCAAATTTCTTTCAAGTTCTTTGGTGAATATTTAGCATAGACTATCCAGAAGCATCTGTTTAACCCTATATACCTGAATAAAATAGATTTCTGGTCGGAGTACTTATACAACTATATTCAGCCCATTGTATATACTTCATTTATCTAACAACTTTTTGAATCAAGAAAAAAGCATTTAATCATTCTTGATCCTTGTGTAACCTCAAAAACAAAACCTGATGAATAGCTTGTTACTTTGACATGAATCCCATTTAATCATCTAAAAACGAGACCTTTACATAATATAAAATGAAGTGTAAAACACAAACTGAACCACTAATGACTCGAGAGTTTTGACCAGGAGCAAAATATGATTATTATGTAAACTCAAAGAGAGACATTTTATTCCAAATCTCACAAGATGACCACCGGGCCCACTTTGGTAAAAAACAATTGTCATATAAACCATCAGGTGGTTTGAAAAGAACCAACAAGGGGAAACTATCCAAGACTATACATCTAGGCTCTAGCTCTCATTTTGTGACCAAAAGCTAAGATATAATCTTGGACAAAAAACCATCAGGTGGAATTGGAGTTCTTTTTCTCGAGCAAGTAACCAACAAGTCCAACAATGACTAACTTATCTTGTATAAACAGAAAATGTTGGAACTTTTTATTTTTATAATTAGTCCACCCGACTTTTAGTTTTCCCGAAACCTTCCATTAATTCATTAGTCATTACTACTTTCAACCGACTATTACATAAAAAGGTTATCAAGGTACAAGACATATACATGATCCACTTTAAGTACTTGAAAATTTCACCAGTATATGTTACAGCTAAACTTGTTGCAATCTAGACCTATTTACAAACTGATATATATGCTATTTTCTTACTAGTTTCAAAATGCACATACATGCCTTACTAGATACTACTAATAAAGACTCTGTACAACTGGTACATGCCTTACTAGATCCTGCTAGTCAAAATAGATATAAACTGACCAGTTCCTTGTGAAAATGAGCCAAGAAAAAGGTCGGATCTTAGCCACATACAAGGGCCAAAACAGAAATGAAAATTTCTTAGGTTGCGATTGTAGTGATATCATTATAAAGCATGAAAAAATCATAGTTAGATATAATACAAGAGAGTAGTTATTCAGACAAGTAAATAGCAAGAATGACAGGTGACTGATTACCTCTTCAACAACAAAATATGTTTTTACAAACTGCCAAATTATGTTTCCATTTAAGCCATTCAAACAAAAGATATTCGGTATGGAAATTGGTCATTAAACTGGTCAATATTTCTACCTTGACGTGACTGTTGTCTACCTAGTCGGATGTAGATGCAAGTGGTGGTTTCCAGGATCCTATAACAAACTTTCCATTATGCTCTAACCTACTAAATGATACTTAGCCAAAAAGCTAAATAAGGTTTAGAAGACACGCACACAAAAAGATATGTTAAATTGGTGGGGCAGGGCATTGACCATTATAATGAAAATATTGAGAGCTTAAATAAATATTCACATCTTGACAGAACAAGGACAAGTGGTATATGTGAATTACCTGTATCGCCATCTTGCAGCTGCATTGACTGTATACAAGGAGGTTACTCAAAATCGTCAATCCAGTCCCCATAAATACAATTATTTCTCTTAGGCTACTTTTGGAAAGATCCTTGTACTGCGCCTGATAGGTGTTCAGAATCACCTGCACAAGCAACTGATGTGACAGAGGGTCTGACAACACGAGCAACCAATGAGGTAAAGGTCACTCCATTGTTTTAGAAACATGAGCCCTTGGTTGTTGATATTAGCCTCTCTGTTCACCATCTCGTTGCATTTCAAACTAACCTCAGATTAACTGTTTGTCAATAGTAGTGAGTATGGCCGTTTTGATTTGAAAGAGGTGGTGGTACAAGAAAACTTGTTAAAAAGTAAATGGGTGAAAACTCAAAAGAATTGTACATTTATTTTTTTCATAAACAACGTTCAAAATCTCATTATTAATTTACTTTTACATTATAATATGTTTGAGCTATAAGTAATAAAAATATAAGAAAAAAGTCTTTCGGGTAACGTGAACCGCCCATAATTACCCTTTCGGCCAACCAAGATTCTATAGCTGTTTGTTATTAGAACTTGAAACAGATAATCCTACTATATTTCTCATCACGCATTTTTACTAAAACTCGTTATCCGACTTTGATGATGTTGTATCAAATAAATCACTTTCAAAATGCAAATATGAGCCATGACACATCCTGGAGCAATCATGGCAATAGACCACCATCAACACTAAGGATCACTCGATCCCTAAGACCATTTGAAATGAGAGTCTACGAAGGATAAGTAATACAACTTAAGTAGTGATATCCAAAAAAATGAAATAATTACACAGGGAAATAATGCAAACAATCATTGACCTCTCAGCCACATTCAACTTTAAACTTCTCTCAAGCATTTTGTCAAACAGTTGGCATGCAATCACAAAGTTTAGGCTACACATCAAATTCATCCAAATCGAATTGATTTTAACTTGAATTCTCAACAAAACTGATTTATTTTATCAAATAATTTCAACTTACCTTACATTAACTAACCCTAAGCAAAAAGTGATATTCAAACAAGTGCATAAGTAACAAAAATTCATAGAAAAACCTTAATATATGGTGGCAGAATGGTGGTTGTGGAGGCGCAGTGGTGATGGCGGTAAGGTCACCGAAGAAGTACAATTTCATGGTGGTCGGAGATGGTGGTCTCATCAGAGAAAGAGATGGAGTGTGTGTACTGTGTGTTGTCATCGGGTGAGGGAACGAGAAGAGAGTGTGAGGCTGGGTTTTTCATTTTTACGAAAAGACCAAAAAGCCCCTCCGTGTCTATTTTCTTAAGCATGATCATATTAAATCTAGACCATAGATTGGATTGATCTGATGGCCACAAATTGATCTTTCATGTGCACAAAAACTTTCATGTTTAAATGAATATTTCACTTTAAACAATTATATAAAAAGGTGACAAGTTATTGATTTCAATAACCTAATAAACATACTATTATATATTTTTTTTAAAGGTTAAAAAAAAAATTATTATCAACTTTAGTATCTCTCACACACATAATATATACATATATAAATTCCATATTATATACATATATACGTATCGTTTTTAATATTAATTTCCATATTATATACATATATAATTTCCATATTATATACATATATAATTTCCATATTATATACATATATAATTTCCATATTATATACATATATAATTTCCATATTATATACATATATAATTTCCATATTATATACATATATAATTTCCATATTATATACATATATAATTTCCATATTATATACATATATAATTTCCATATTATATACATATATAATTTCCATATTATATACATATATAATTTCCATATTATATACATATATAATTTCCATATTATATACATATATAATTTCCATATTATATACATATATAATTTCCATATTATATACATATATAATTTCCATATTATATACATATATAATTTCCATATTATATACATATATAATTTCCATATTATATACATATATAATTTCCATATTATATACATATATAATTTCCATATTATATACATATATAATTTCCATATTATATACATATATAATTTCCATATTATATACATATATAATTTCCTCAGTTTCTTAAATTTCTTAAAATTATTATCAACTTTAGTATCTCTCCATAATATATACATATATAAATTCCATAATATATACATATATAAATTCCATATTATATACATATATACGTATCGTTTTTAATATTAATTTTTATTTTCGATCAAGTTAGGGTTCTTTGACAGTTTTAGAAGAACCTCATTTGTGTTTTTTAGGGTTTTTAAATTTTTAATTTAATTTTTTTGCAGGAAAGATTGTGCTAGAAGTAATATATTAAAACCCCAAAACACCCTTCTGCCCCCTCTTTTCTTTCTTTCTTTTTGTATCATCACAGCAACAAAATATACATGTAATAACAATAATAATACTCCGTGATAAAACCCAAAAATCGAAACCCAAAATTTCCGATCATCTACGCTACAATCCATCAATCAAATTCCTCAGTTTCTTAAAATTATTATCAACTTTAGTATCTCTCACACACATAATATATACATATATAAATTCCATATTATATACATATACTTACACATATATACGTATCGTTTTTAATATTAATTTTTATTTTCGATCAAGTTAGGGTTCTTTGACAGTTTTAGAAGAACCTCATTTGTGTTTTTTAGGGTTTTTAAAATTTTATTTTTATTTTTGAATTTTTTCAATTAATAAAAGTGGTTTTTAGTGTAATGTGATCAAATTTTGTTGGACTTACGGATACGAGGTTAGGGTTTTTAGGGGGGTGGGTGTGTAAAATTTTGTAGGGTTAGGGTTTAGAGATGGAAAATACTGAGCTTGAAAAAGGAGAGGCTCGTTTCGCCGATAATAATGATCCCGATATCGCTCTCTCTTACATTGTAAGAGTTTTGGCCTTTTTTGTTGTATAAAATTTTGAAAATTGTTAGTTTTTTTGTAATATTGAGTTGTTATGTTGTTGAAAATGGAAATTAGAAGTTAGAAATCGTACTCGTTGTGAATTTTTGGGTTTTATGGAACTACATTGGTTGGACTATCGAAAAAAACTTAAGAAAATAATCTGCATTGTTGATTGGGTTTATGAATGTTGGTCATTGAATCGAGAGTTCCGGAATGTTTATGGTTTCGGAAACTTTGATTTTGAGTACCAAATATAAGTAAGAACAAAATGTGATTCATGGCTGACTCAAATTGAACTTGTGGATGGTCCATTTTACTAAATTTAAGACGTTTTTATGACAATGAGTTCTGATCTGGTTAAGAACATTGATCTTGTTTAGCTTATTTCAAGATGACATTTTTGCTTACTTAGGATTTGTTTTTATATAAATGTGGTTGTGTTTATACACAAACTAGTTCATGCTGATGCATTTCGCCGAGCTATAATTAGTGATGTTGTAGGGAATAAGTTTTGGTCGTATCGTTTGGCAAATTTGGTCAATTAATAGGTTGCTATATGATAGTATATTTTGATACACAAGGCGAGAGGAGAATGGTCGTGGGCCCTTCTATGAAACTTATTTTGATGTTTATAGTTTTCTCTTTGCAACTATTATGTGCCATCCTTTTTAATTGTCGCGAGTGTTAGTAACATTTTGTTTTTGCTTCCTTTAGGGAAAGAGGCTCGAAAATGTCTTGGGTCATTTCCAGAAAGATTTCGAAGGCTTGTATACTCCAGAGTTATTGGGTAAGCCACCCATAATTGAACTTTTCTACCAGAAAGTGACAACCCTATAACAAGTTTCTTGGCAGGGCCACTATATGGTGATTATGGATCATTTTTACCCGTAGAGAAGCATCCTCCCATACTTCCTACTCATGTGAAGCCTCTTCAGAGAGTTATGAATCCTAATAGTCCACGTTCGTATGAAAATTTCCGTTTCAAGGTATATTGATTTTTTTGTTACTTATATTTGTCTTCGTTTATATTTGGTTGATTGGGAAATTTTGTTTTAGTTGACATTTCTGGATTGTTTTACCATTTAGGCTACTCCTTCAAATCCAGTCACACCCGCAGGCCCTGTAAGACCAGCTGCTGCGTCAGATCAGCGCAATGTAATTCTTGATCCGAATCAATTATCTGCGGTTGATTTGGCTAGCCAAGATGCATCAAAAACCGAAACCACTACCAGTAATTTGGCCAACCCAAGTGTAAAAAGGTCAATGAAGGTTCGAATTAAAGATGGTTTTAAAAGGGTAAAAGATGAACTTTTGAGTGGTCTCGGACTACTTACTTCTTCTTCCTCAACCGGGAATAATGCCGATGAATTTGGTGTGCCGCCAGTTGACTCCCGTGATAACCGTTTTGGTTCTCCTAGCACTATACTACGTGTAAGTATGATTGTCCTTATCTTACTATTGTTGTCTTATATCTTTTAAGGTTTATTTTCCTGTCTCTTATTATTGTCATGCTGTAGGATATGACTTCTATCTTTGTCCCTGCAAACCGGCTAGTGTCACCGCTAAATGAGAGTCTACTTTGCTTACCAAAAGTGGAAAGAAATAGAAGTGCTTCCATATTTGTTGATATTTCATCTTCTGTTCTTGGAGAAGTGAGGCAGATGGAAGGAAAGGAAGTAAGTTCACAAGGTAAAAGTGAATCTGTTGTAGGAACTAAAAACAAGAACTGTCCTGGTGCTGAGAGTGATAAGGCTACATTTTCAGAAAACGATGCGAAAACAGAATCTTTTGACAGAAAACAGGGTTCGAACAATGATTTCAAAGTCAAGCTGTCATCCGGCGCTACATCTAAAGCAAATCAAGCAGCAGCCAAGAAAGTCATACCTGTCAAGAAACGAGAAACGCAAAGAGAATTGATTGAAGACAAACTGTTTAGCCCTGACTTTACCAGCAAGGAGTTAGATGGAAGCTATGAGCAGAAACATGTCAAAAAGCTTTTTGATTCAGAGGGAAGTGGCAGGATCAAAGGCAACGTGGTTCGTTCAGTTTACAGAAATGACCCTGATGTTTCTAAGCATGAGACATGTCGTTTTGAAGAGAAAGTTGCTCCTACGGTCATCAAACATGAACAACATGAAGCAAAAGATTCTCAAAGTGCTGAGAAATGGCCATCTGCAAGAAAAATTAAGTTAATGGGCGTTCCAAGGGTCAGAATATCTAAGAAAAACTCGATGTCCAGTCTCTCTGGAGCAGAGAAAGACAAAAAGAGTGGTCTAAAAGATATTGTGAGGGTGCGTAATAGCTATAAAGAGATACTTGACAGTAGTGTGGATGACCATATACAAACACAACCATCAGAATTGCCTACTGGCAATGAGGCGGTAAAAGAAGAGCATGTTGAGAGAAATGATCTTTCTGTGCCTGTCCTTCAGCAAGCAGATGGGGGTTCAGAAGTCCCTTCAGACCATTGGGTAGCATGTGATCGTTGTGAGAAATGGAGGCTTTTGCCAATTGGTATCGATCATGAGAATCTGCCTGAGAAGTGGCAGTGTAGCATGTCAACATGGCTGTGAGTTCCTATCTGTTTTCTTTGATATTATATTCAACTGTTTCAGGTAAACAACGGATTTTGTATATTGTGTAGGCCTGGCAAGAACCATTGTGATATCATTCAGGATGAAACCACAAGGGCAGTTGAGGAAATGAATCTTCATATACTTTCTCAGAATCAAAACAGCCTTCAAGTTAAGATAGTGCATGCTGACCATATGAACTCAAATGTTAATTCAGAGATCATGCCTAGTAGATTAAAGAAGAACAATCTCAGACCCGAAGGTAGCAGCCCCAGTCTGATAGAAACTTCACATTCATCAATGGAGTTTAGACATAAAAGAAAAAGTTTGAGTCACTCAAACCAGCCATTGTTTAAGAAAGATAAAAAATCTATTGATGCAGGAAGACATGTTTCTAAAGTGAATGGAGGTGAGTATGAAGAATACAGTGTATGTATGTTGTTTAATGTGATAACTTTACTAATATATCCCTATGAAAAATGCCGCAGGTGATCCGATGCCTAAAAAACTGAAAGTAAAGACAGAGTTTGATCGGTATGAGACTGTAACTTCAAATAAGATCAAGACAGAAAGTGAGAGAGATGTGGAAAAAGAAAGCGAGCAACTGTACTCTAGCCATGGAGATCGTCGGCCAAGGGACAGGTTGGTAGTTACTGTCAAGAAAGAGGCAGAATGTACTCGCTCCTCCTTGCAAAGTATGTCGTCGGATAAAAAATTGGAAATGCATGCAAAGAAGAGAAAATTGAAAGACTGGCAGGAAAGTCAACATTACTCAAACACATTGGAAAGCAGTGAAGATAGAATAGGCAGTAGGAATGAGAAGAGATTAAAGACTTCTAACACTGAGGTAAAAGATCGAGGAAAAACAATGAAAATCAAGTCGTCGGCTAGTAAAGAGAACTTGGTTGACACAAGTCACGAGAAGGATACATATAGAGAAAAAGTGGCTCCTAAGGATTTGGAATCTAAGCGAATTTTTCTTGCTGCTACTTCAAGTTCTTCAAAGGTTTCTGGTTCTTCTAGATGGGCCAGTTTTCAAGAAAGGAAAGGGTCACCTGTAGGGCCAGTTTCATCATCTCCTATCATATCTCTTAATCTGGACAAGCTTTCACCTGCTGGAAGAACCATCACAAGAAAAGCTCATGCGGAAAGTGGTACTGGGATTGAGATTCCAAGAAAAGACATTTGCGGAAGTCAAAGATCTGGCGGCAAAGTGGATCCCAAGCATAAAGAAGCCTCCAAGTTTAGAAATAGTCTTAGGATGAAGCATGACACTGAGATTGAACCTCGTAAAATGAGCATGAAAGGCATTGGTATTGGTTCTATGATTCCACAGAGTTCTGGGAAGGGATCTTTACCAATGTCTAAGGATAAAGATGAAAGACCAACTGTTCAAAAAAGAAAGCTAAAGGCACCTGATTCTTTGACGGCTCCTAACAAAATCAGAAAGGTTGAAGTGGATGTTGAAGTAGTAGGTGATGAGAGAAGGAAATGTTTAATTGATTCTGGCGTTGGCAAGAAGATTCTTAGAAAACGAACAAGTGAAAGTCTAGGAGATGAGAATCCAATGTTATTGACAGGGCATACTGAATGTGAATTTAAATTGGGTGAAAAGGGTATTTTAGAAATGACTTCAACTGTAAAAAATGATTTGAGAAAAGCATTTGTGGGTGACATATCAAAGAGGAGGGACTTAAATGAGGTAGAGCCAAAAGCGGAGGCTAGCCCATCCTCTGCAGCTAAGCAAAGTGAATCAGCTATGGTTTGCCATCCGCCATCTAGATCCTCGGAAACAACCAGTTTGGATGCTTCTGGTCAAAAGGAGTCAAAGGACTATGCTGATCGTTTAAAGGTTTGTATTGCTTGCTTGATGTCATAATATTATAAGGCGTTTGATTTTTTATTTTTTTTAATGTCTACTTTATCATATTATATATACTTTTAATAGACCATCATGTTTCTGCTGTCTGTCTCATTTATAGAAATACGAGAGTTACGGACTAGTGCTGCTATTGTGATTCCTTTACTTTTATTCTAATCTATCTATCTTATATTGTGCAGATTTCTGGATTTGATTATGAGTGCACAGAAGCTTTCCTTGACTGTGCGTTGAAGTTTCTTTATGCTGCTTCACTACTGGAGGCCTGCACCACTGACTTTAGCAAATCCAAAGGTGTGGATCCAATATATGTTTATAGCACTTCCGCCAGACTTTCCAAGTAAGTAAAAGTTATACTTGCTATTGGTAGTTATATTTATTTGTTTATTATGTTTATTACAAAATTTGAATGTCACTAGTAAATGCTTAAATGCTCTAGCTCATGACTTCTCTTAAAAATTGCAGGGTTTGTGCTCAAGAATTTGAGAAACGGAAAGAGATGGCTTCTACAGCATTGGCCTATAAATGCATGGAAGTGGCATGTATGAGGATAGTCTATTGCAAGAGTTTGGTGACTAGACAAGACTTGCAAATAAGTATGCAAATGGTTACTCAGGGTAATGCCCAAATTTAGCAATTCAATAATCAGAGATTTAATTATGTAACTGTATGACTATTTTCCAAGTATCTTTTCATTATCAGTACAAAAATTATGTTGCAGATGATTAATAATCAGTTGCAACCTAGCCTACCCGTCTTGTTTGGCACAAAGGCTATATTTTTGTTCTATTTGTACTGACATAAATTCTGTCACCCATGTAGGTGAGTCACCATCTTCTTATGCATGTGATGTTGATAATCTTAACAATCAAGCAATGGTGGATAAGACCATGTTGTCTAAGATCGTTGCACATCCTGGAAACCATGCCATTGCTCGAAACCAAGCTAACTTCATGAGGCTGCTTGATTTTGTAAGTTCATACTCTTATGTGCTTTGGATATGTGTTTTGGCATCGAACATCTGATTATTGTGACTTGAAGTTGCAACAAATAATATATAATGTTGTAAAAGGAAGTATTTTCCTTACGGTTATACTTTTATCTGGGAGTCAAATTATCAGTTTTAAATAAATCGATTTCAGACCATCTGTACGAACACTAATTTTACAAGGGTGAAGTGTAATAAGTTATGTCCCTGGTTATTTTTTCAATAAAAGCTCATGCGGAAAGTGGTACTGGGATTGAGATTCCAAGAAAAGACATTTGCGGAAGTCAAAGATCTGGCGGCAAAGTGGATCCCAAGCATAAAGAAGCCTCCAAGTTTAGAAATAGTCTTAGGATGAAGCATGACACTGAGATTGAACCTCGTAAAATGAGCATGAAAGGCATTGGTATTGGTTCTATGATTCCACAGAGTTCTGGGAAGGGATCTTTATTAATGTCTAAGGATAAAGATGAAAGACCAACTGTTCAAAAAAGAAAGCTAAAGGCAAAAATTGCAGGGTTTGTGCTCAAGAATTTGAGAAACGGAAAGAGATGGCTTCTACAGCATTGGCCTATAAATGCATGGAAGTGGCATGTATGAGGATAGTCTATTGCAAGAGTTTGGTGACTAGACAAGACTTGCAAATAAGTATGCAAATGGTTACTCAGGGTAATGCCCAAATTTAGCAATTCAATAATCAGAGATTTAATTATGTAACTGTATGACTATTTTCCAAGTATCTTTTCATTATCAGTACAAAAATTATGTTGCAGATGATTAATAATCAGTTGCAACCTAGCCTACCCGTCTTGTTTGGCACAAAGGCTATATTTTTGTTCTATTTGTACTGACATAAATTCTGTCACCCATGTAGGTGAGTCACCATCTTCTTATGCATGTGATGTTGATAATCTTAACAATCAAGCAATGGTGGATAAGACCATGTTGTCTAAGATCGTTGCACATCCTGGAAACCATGCCATTGCTCGAAACCAAGCTAACTTCATGAGGCTGCTTGATTTTGTAAGTTCATACTCTTATGTGCTTTGGATATGTGTTTTGGCATCGAACATCTGATTATTGTGACTTGAAGTTGCAACAAATAATATATAATGTTGTAAAAGAAAGTATTTTCCTTACGGTTATACTTTTATTTGGGAGTCAAATTATCAGTTTTAAATAAATCGATTTCAGACCATCTGTACCAACACTAATTTTACAAGGGTGAAGTGTAATAAGTTATGTCCCTGGTTATTTTTTCAATAAAGTCAGTTTTGGTCCTTAATATCACATAATTATATTTCCAAAACATACATCATAACAACCCCTTAATGACCCTAAAGCCTGTATGCTTGTTCTGATTCTTGAAGCTTAATGTGCTTTGGTTTTAATTAATCTGCAGACAAGCGACGTGAGTCTAGCGATGGAGGCTTCTATGAAATCACAGAATGCTTACAAAGCTGTAAGTTCAGTCCCACTGGAAGTTCAGAACAAAGAATTGATTGCTTCAATCAAAAGAGTTGTTGACTTTAGCTTTCAAGATGTAAAAGAAGCTGTATTATTGGTACAAAATGCACGTGAGGCCATCAATCGTGAAGGCTTTAAAGGCATAAACAAGCAGTAATTAGCAGCAGAGCTGTATATAACATTTCGGCATCATTTTTGACCTATCTGTACAAAACAAGATCGGTATCACAACATTAAATTAAAAAGTTATATCATTTTTGACCGAGGTAAAATTTCACCCTTTGGCGCTTAGTGATGGTGGTGAGTATATGAAACGAAACTATCTTAAGGTAGAACATGATACACCAAATTGGTGTTGGTTCTTAACTTAAGATAGTAAATTAGAGCTCAACATTTAGTAGGATTTGTAATAGAATTTGGACTCTGTAGGACCTGATGTTTTTTTACAATCAAAAGACAGTTCTGGTCACAAGTTTCCTATTTTGTAGTCAACTGATTATGACCTGATGGAAGGCCTTTGGCCTAGTGGTACGACGCTAAGGTAAATGAAAGATTTTAGCTTCAAAATTGGCAATGGTGTTGTGGATTTGTGGCCTAAGCTTGTTGATTTTGAATGCAAATAAAGTAGATAATTGCAATGAATTAACAATAATCCCAAATAGTACAATATTACAATGGCAACGGTTAACCACGGGGTAATAGCCTAGTGGCCACCAGCCGCCACTTTCCAGGAGAGGTCCTGGGTTCGAGTCTTGTCAAAGGCAAACTTGAGATAATCAGGGATTATTAAGTGGTTGAGAATCACCTGGGGGATTAGTGGGTATCAAATGGTACATGGGATCAGAGGGTTCCCATCTAATTACCCTTTTTTCTACAATGGCAACAGTTCTTTTTGTCCTTTTTTTTAGTGTCATATGTTTGATAGCATACTCCCAAAAACTTTCACATGGTTTGTCCTTGTTTCTTTATTATAAAATGGTAGTAGACTAAGTTTGGAATGGGGATGATAATGGTGGATGTAATCTGAAACCAGCAAAAAGAAATCTGGTTAGGGTTATATATTGTTGACCGAATGTTTAGGATATAGCTCATGATTTCTAAGAAACCCTTAACAAGCTACTCGAATCTGGGTGGAATATCCCAAAGTTATATGTAAATAATTTATATATGAGAAAAATGAATATATGAATGTTAGATACTTAAGTTTGAGAATAAAACCTTCGTATACTATTTTTTTAATATTTATTGTACAATATATATAAATGAGGGGTCCATAACCAAAGCTTAGATAATGAGGGTGGTCACCACCCCACCCTCAACCTAGTTTTGTTACTATTATTTTTTTTACGTCCACTATGCCCCCTAAGTTATATAGGAACAAGAAAGAAGCAGTGGGTTTGAAATAACTAAATCATAGGATAAAGAAAGAAAGAAGCTTATGTTTTGGTGGTGGTGATGAATTAAACGCCTGAAATGGTGGTGGTGTCTAACTTGCAGGTGTACAAAACAAGATCGGTATCACAACATTAAATTAAAAATTTATCATTTTTGACCTATCTGTACAAAACAAGATCGGTATCACAACATTAAATTAAAAAGTTATATCATTTTTGACCTATCTGTACAAAACAAGATCGGTATCACAACATTAAATTAAAAAGTTATATCATTTTTGACCTATCTGTACAAAACAAGATCGGTATCACAACATTAAATTAAAAAGTTTATCATTTTTGACCTATCTGTACAAAACAAGATCGGTATCACAACATTAAATTAAAAATTTCGGCATCATTTTTGACCTATCTGTACAAAACAAGATCGGTATCACAACATTAAATTAAAAAGTTTATCATTTTTGACCTATCTGTACAAAACAAGATCGGTATCACAACATTAAATTAAAAAGTTATATCATTTTTGACCTATCTGTACAAAACAAGATCGGTATCACAACATTAAATTAAAAAGTTATATCATTTTTGACCTATCTGTACAAAACAAGATCGGTATCACAACATTAAATTAAAAAGTTATATCATTTTTGACCTATCTGTACAAAACAAGATCGGTATCACAACATTAAATTAAAAAGTTATATCATTTTTGACCTATCTGTACAAAACAAGATCGGTATCACAACATTAAATTAAAAAGTTATATCATTTTTGACCGAGGTAAAATTTCACCCTTTGGCGCTTAGTGATGGTGGTGAGTATATGAAACGAAACTATCTTAAGGTAGAACATGATACACCAAATTGGTGTTGGTTCTTAACTTAAGATAGTAAATTAGAGCTCAACATTTAGTAGGATTTGTAATAGAATTTGGACTCTGTAGGACCTGATGTTTTTTTACAATCAAAAGACAGTTCTGGTCACAAGTTTCCTATTTTGTAGTCAACTGATTATGACCTGATGGAAGGCCTTTGGCCTAGTGGTACGACGCTAAGGTAAATGAAAGATTTTAGCTTCAAAATTGGCAATGGTGTTGTGGATTTGTGGCCTAAGCTTGTTGATTTTGAATGCAAATAAAGTAGATAATTGCAATGAATTAACAATAATCCCAAATAGTACATTATTACAATGGCAACAGTTTTTTTTGTCCTTTTTTTTAGTGTCATATGTTTGATAGCATACTCCCAAAAACTTTCACATGGTTTGTCCTTGTTTCTTTATTATAAAATGGTAGTAGACTAAGTTTGGAATGGGGATGATAATGGTGGATGTAATCTGAAACCAGCAAAAAGAAATCTGGTTAGGGTTATATATTGTTGACCGAATGTTTAGGATATAGCTCATGATTTCTAAGAAACCCTTAACAAGCTACTCGAATCTGGGTGGAATATCCCAAAGTTATATGTAAATAATTTATATATGAGAAAAATGAATATATGAATGTTAGATACTTAAGTTTGAGAATAAAACCTTCGTATACTATTTTTTTAATATTTATTGTACAATATATATAAATGAGGGGTCCATAACCAAAGCTTAGATAATGAGGGTGGTCACCACCCCACCCTCAACCTAGTTTTGTTACTATTATTTTTTTTACGTCCACTATGCCCCCTAAGTTATATAGGAACAAGAAAGAAGCAGTGGGTTTGAAATAACTAAATCATAGGATAAAGAAAGAAAGAAGCTTATGTTTTGGTGGTGGTGATGAATTAAACGCCTGAAATGGTGGTGGTGTCTAACTTGCAGGTGTACCATAAGGATTAGGAAGAAGATGACAAGTTATGATTTTTACTAGTTTTATTATATTTGGGTATTATCTTTTTAAATTGTAAATTTGTAATAATTTTTTAACATAATACAATTATCGTAAGGATGTATCAGCTAGCTTAACTAGATTATAACCGGTTACAATTAATGCGTTGTTTGCCTAAAAATTTAATAGGACATATATTTCCAGTCTTGTCTTGAACATAAAAATGTATGTTTATAAATTTATATATTTCATATGTAGATTATATAAATTTTGAATGAAACAATTTAGTAAAAAAGAAAAAATTTAGGCCCCCGACAATATCAACGTCTGGATCCGCTACTGCTAACAGTCACATATTCACGTTGTTCCTCTTTATATATTATCTCTCCAAAGTCTTGAATATACAATGTAAATGATATATCATGTTAGGCGTATTGGTTAATGATGATTGTCGCTTTGATTATCATGTAAATGATATATCATGTTAGGCGTATTGGTTAATGATGATTGTCGCTTTGATTATCATGTAAATGATATATCATGTTAGGCGTATTGGTTAATGATGATTGTCGCTTTGATTATCATGTAAATGATATATCATGTTAGGCGTATTGGTTAATGATGATTGTCGCTTTGATTATCATGTAAATGATATATCATGTTAGGCGTATTGGTTAATGATGATTGTCGCTTTGATTATCATGTAAATGATATATCATGTTAGGCGTATTGGTTAATGATGATTGTCGCTTTGATTATCATGTAAATGATATATCATGTTAGGCGTATTGGTTAATGATGATTGTCGCTTTGATTATCATGTAAATGATATATCATGTTAGGCGTATTGGTTAATGATGATTGTCGCTTTGATTATCATGTAAATGATATATCATGTTAGGCGTATTGGTTAACGTTTAATGGTGTATTGTATAATGATATTGATATTGAAACGTTGATTGTATTGAACTGTGCTAATGTGAAACCTTTTAGGGTTTTCTTTGGACATGATTAGGTATCCTAATCCTCGCTTATTGTTAACGGTTGTTAACCCGATACGGTTATTCCTTGTTACTTGTCCCTACGAACTCACCAACTTTATGTTGACGCTCTTTAGTACACTTTTCAGGAAATCAAGTTAATCAGAGACAAATTGGATGATATTGTGCTTGCATTGCTAGGATTGGACTTGCCTTGGACTTTCTGGATCCGTGATCCTATTTCCCTTTAACGGGTTATGCTTAGGATCAACTACTATCATTTAAACATTTCCATTTAATATTGATTGAGTGTGTATCTTTGATAGATGTTGATTATTGTATACATTTGAGTGAGTTTGTGGATTGTTTCAATCCTATGAATGCATATAGTTTGACTCTACATAATTTCCATGTCGTGCTGTGCTTTTCTAAGTGATACCCCATGATTCCGCCATGTTGGGGTGTTACACATTTATATTTTCATCTTTTGTGCTCATTTATTACACGCTTATTCGTTGTGTAATCTTGTTGTTGGACATTATTGTGATACTTAGAGGCTCACTGTAAGTCTTGTTTCACCTCTATTTGTATATTGTTGATATTGTTGATGGTTCCTTTTGGACCATTACTGCGAACTCACCAACCTTGTGTTGACTATGCTTAGTACACTTTTCAGGTAATCAGGTTAACCCCTGACGTGGAGTTTTGTGGATTGTTTCAATCCTATGAATGCATATAGTTTGACTCTACATAATTTCCATGTCGTGCTGTGCTTTTCTAAGTGATACCCCATGATTCCGCCATGTTGGGGTGTTACACATTTATATTTTCATCTTTTGTGCTCATTTATTACACGCTTATTCGTTGTGTAATCTTGTTGTTGGACATTATTGTGATACTTAGAGGCTCACTGTAAGTCTTGTTTCACCTCTATTTGTATATTGTTGATATTGTTGATGGTTCCTTTTGGACCATTACTGCGAACTCACCAACCTTGTGTTGACTATGCTTAGTACACTTTTCAGGTAATCAGGTTAACCCCTGACGTGGAGTTTAGTTGCTTGCTTGCTGTTAGACCCGGGCATTGGACTTTATGAATCAAGGATTCATCGACCTTCTCTTTTGCATTATACTTAGGATCGATTCGCCATCTTCTGGATGTTCTTTTGTAACTTTGATGGTTATTTGCTCCTTATGTATTTTGGTACTTGTTTCGCATTGTAATGGATTCACTGAATCTTTATTTGCATTTAGTTTATGTTCTATTGTAATTCCACCTTGCGCTATATGATTTCCGTAATATTTCGAGCATCGGCTTGGGGTGTTACACATTTATATTTTCATCTTTTGTGCTCATTTATTACACGCTTATTCGTTGTGTAATCTTGTTGTTGGACATTATTGTGATACTTAGAGGCTCACTGTAAGTCTTGTTTCACCTCTATTTGTATATTGTTGATATTGTTGATGGTTCCTTTTGGACCATTACTGCGAACTCACCAACCTTGTGTTGACTATGCTTAGTACACTTTTCAGGTAATCAGGTTAACCCCTGACGTGGAGTTTAGTTGCTTGCTTGCTGTTAGACCCGGGCATTGGACTTTATGAATCAAGGATTCATCGACCTTCTCTTTTGCATTATACTTAGGATCGATTCGCCATCTTCTGGATGTTCTTTTGTAACTTTGATGGTTATTTGCTCCTTATGTATTTTGGTACTTGTTTCGCATTGTAATGGATTCACTGAATCTTTATTTGCATTTAGTTTTGTTCTATTGTAATTCCACCTTGCGCTATATGATTTCCGTAATATTTCGAGCATCGGCTTGGGGTGTTACAATATCGGTCATACTTTCGTATTTACTTAATTATCATATTTAATAATCAATTATAACAAATATTTAAAATATAATTTATAATATAACTTAAGTATTTGTAATTAAAAACATATAAAACATTATAAGTTATATTATCTATCAACCGAATTCTTTTATCTTTATTAACCAGCTAATCAACCCGGGTTCAACCCGGGATATTTAAATTAACTTTTATTACAAATTAACACAAAGATGTTTCGTACCAGTATTAAAATTATCAACTATCAAATTGAACAACGTACGTTTTGTGAATATATGTATTTATATAAGTTATAGAAAAGAAAACAAACACTATCAAATTGAACAATGCATCCTTTTGTGATTAAAAATAGGTTGGTTTCAACATGTATCGTAAAATTAAGAATGATTTGTCGGATTGCAAAAGGTAAAATGATTGGACATATATAACTTATTTTTTGATAAGTCTTTTTTATCTTTGTGTAAATTAAAATATGTAGTAAACAATTAGGATTTGATTGTGTTTCTATAAAAATATTGGATTTGATGGTTTTTTAGCCAATAAATGATAAGAAATCATTTTAATTTTATTTTAAATTAACTTTTATTACAAATTAACACAAAGATGTTTCGTACCAGTATTAAAATTATCAACTATCAAATTGAACAACGTACGTTTTGTGAATATATGTATTTATATAAGTTATAGAAAAGAAAACAAACACTATCAAATTGAACAACGTACGTTTTGTGAATATATGTATTTATATAAGTTATAGAAAAGAAAACAAACACTATCAAATTGAACAACGTACGTTTTGTGAATATATGTATTTATATAAGTTATAGAAAAGAAAACAAACACTATCAAATTGAACAACGTACGTTTTGTGAATATATGTATTTATATAAGTTATAGAAAAGAAAACAAACACTATCAAATTGAACAACGTACGTTTTGTGAATATATGTATTTATATAAGTTATAGAAAAGAAAACAAACACTATCAAATTGAACAACGTACGTTTTGTGAATATATGTATTTATATAAGTTATAGAAAAGAAAACAAACACTATCAAATTGAACAACGTACGTTTTGTGAATATATGTATTTATATAAGTTATAGAAAAGAAAACAAACACTATCAAATTGAACAACGTACGTTTTGTGAATATATGTATTTATATAAGTTATAGAAAAGAAAACAAACACTATCAAATTGAACAACGTACGTTTTGTGAATATATGTATTTATATAAGTTATAGAAAAGAAAACAAACACTATCAAATTGAACAACGTACGTTTTGTGAATATATGTATTTATATAAGTTATAGAAAAGAAAACAAACACTATCAAATTGAACAACGTACGTTTTGTGAATATATGTATTTATATAAGTTATAGAAAAGAAAACAAACACTATCAAATTGAACAACGTACGTTTTGTGAATATATGTATTTATATAAGTTATAGAAAAGAAAACAAACACTATCAAATTGAACAACGTACGTTTTGTGAATATATGTATTTATATAAGTTATAGAAAAGAAAACAAACACTATCAAATTGAACAACGTACGTTTTGTGAATATATGTATTTATATAAGTTATAGAAAAGAAAACAAACACTATCAAATTGAACAATGCATCCTTTTGTGATTAAAAATAGGTTGGTTTCAACATGTATCGTAAAATTAAGAATGATTTGTCGGATTGCAAAAGGTAAAATGATTGGACATATATAACTTATTTTTTGATAAGTCTTTTTTATCTTTGTGTAAATTAAAATATGTAGTAAACAATTAGGATTTGATTGTGTTTCTATAAAAATATTGGATTTGATGGTTTTTTAGCCAATAAATGATAAGAAATCATTTTAATTTTATTTTAAATAATTATTAAAATTAATATGACATCATTAGACTTAAATTGGGATTTGTAAAGGAGGTTAGATCATGCCACATAAGTAAAAACCTTCTAGAAACAATTTTTTTTTATTAATACGAGAACGGTACCCGCGCGTTGCGGCGGTGATGGAGGTGATGGCGGGGTGGTGATGTAATGGTGGGCTGGTGGCGGCGGCGGTGTAACACCCCAAGCCGAGGCTCGAAATATCACGGAAATCATATAGCACAAGGTGGAATTACAATAGAACAAACTAAATGCAATTAAGGATTCAGTGAATCCAATACAATACGAAACAGGTAACAAAATACACCAGGAGCAAATAGCCATCAAAGTTAACAAAATACAACAGGAGCAAATAGCCATCAAAGTTAACAAAATAACAACCAAAGATGGCAAACGATCCTAAGTATAATGCAAAAGGAAGGCCAATGAATCCTTGATCCACAAAGTCCATAGTCCGGGTTTACAGCAAGCAAAGCAACTAAACTCCACGCCCTGGGAGAACCTGATTACCTGAAAAGTGTACTAAGCATAGTCAACACAAGGTTGGTGAGTTCGTAGTAATGGTCCATAAAGAACCAACGTCAATAATCACAATATATGAATAGAGGCTAGACATGACTTACAGCGAGCCTCTAAGTACCCCAATAAGGTCCAACAACAAGATTTCACAAGACAAGTAAAAGTGTAATATGAATGCACAAATGATATACGAATCAATGCAAGTGCCAAATGCATGAATAAGCCAACATGCCTATCCTATGCGTGAACTCCAGTCACCTATGCAACGATACTCGCTTGTCATCACCATGAACAAAGCGGCATCTCAAAATCATCGGCGTATATATGTCTATATACCCGGATGTCATGTCACCAACATCTCATGGACAAGTGTATACATCTATACACTAGGATGTTTGAGTCCTCAACCGAGGGATATGCACGTACGTATGCAATGCTTATAATTAATCGTAAATGCATCAATAAGAACCAACAGCCAATGTACAATGAACATGAACCAACAACAAGAGAGGCTATGGACATGAGCAGACAATCAATATTCATAAATCAAGAACGAATCAATCAATCCAACAACAACAATCAATCAATCAATCAATCAACGAATGCAAGTAAACACGCAAGTTTACACTTTTCAGCCCGAATCTCAAGCGAGTAGGGAGATACGAAACTCACCTCGAGTGGTTATGAAAGCTAAGATTGATATAAGGTTAAGTTATCGCCGTACAATGTTCACTTCACGTCCAACACCTAAATATCGATCATATACATTCGCATCAACATACATAAACACATATACGCTATTATTGAAAATACGGCAAAACCCTAATTAGGGTTCCAAAGTGTTTCTCGACGCTAAATGACTTCTAAGACTCTTAATCAATGTTATATAAGATAAGAAGTGAATTAGATTAAGACTCGGCGCGTAAAACGGTCTAGAAGGTCAAACTAGGTCAAACAAGGAACATTCCACAAACAATGGGGGCGTAACCTACGCCCTAAACTGGCGTAGGTTATGGTGGTTCAAAACCACTAGGCGTAAGCTACGGTCAAAAGAGGCGTAAGGTACAGTCGTCAACATTACAACTGGCGTAGCTTACGGCCCTCCAGAAAGTTCACTTTTTGGCGTAAAGGTTGGCGTAAACAGAAGCATTTTGGCGTAAGGTCCATTTTGAAGTTAGGGATAGGCGTAAGCTACGCCCAAAGGGCCGTAACCTACGCCCAGGACAATTATAACTAGCGTAACCTACGCCCAACAGGGCCGTAGGTTACGCCCCATACTGGGCAGCAATACGACCAGCAGCAGCAGAATGTGCAGAAAAATATACCCAAACATAAACCAAGTCAACCAAACGAAAAGAACCCTCACATCAATCCAACAACAAGATTCACAAGACAAGTAAAAGTGTAATATGAATGCACAAATGATATACGAATCAATGCAAGTGCCAAATGCATGAATAAGCCAACATGCCTATCCTATGCGTGAACTCCAGTCACCTATGCAACGATACTCGCTTGTCATCACCATGAACAAAGCGGCATCTCAAAATCATCGGCGTATATATGTCTATATACCCGGATGTCATGTCACCAACATCTCATGGACAAGTGTATACATCTATACACTAGGATGTTTGAGTCCTCAACCGAGGGATATGCACGTACGTATGCAATGCTTATAATTAATCGTAAATGCATCAATAAGAACCAACAGCCAATGTACAATGAACATGAACCAACAACAAGATTTCACAAGACAAGTAAAAGTGTAATATGAATGCACAAATGATATACGAATCAATGCAAGTGCCAAATGCATGAATAAGCCAACATGCCTATCCTATGCGTGAACTCCAGTCACCTATGCAACGATACTCGCTTGTCATCACCATGAACAAAGCGGCATCTCAAAATCATCGGCGTATATATGTCTATATACCCGGATGTCATGTCACCAACATCTCATGGACAAGTGTATACATCTATACACTAGGATGTTTGAGTCCTCAACCGAGGGATATGCACGTACGTATGCAATGCTTATAATTAATCGTAAATGCATCAATAAGAACCAACAGCCAATGTACAATGAACATGAACCAACAACAAGAGAGGCTATGGACATGAGCAGACAATCAATATTCATAAATCAAGGAACCAATAGACACAATTCCAATCAACAATCAATCAATCAATCAATCAATCAATCAATCAATCAATCAATCAATCAATCAATCAATCAATCAATCAATCAATCAATCAATCAATCAATCAATCAATCAATCAATCAATCAATCAATCAATCAATCAATCAATCAATCAATCAATCAATCAATCAATCAATCAAAACCAAGTCAACCGAACGAAATCAATGAACCGTCACATCAATCCAACAATCAATCAATCAATCAATCAATCAATCAATCAATCAAAACAACCAAGTCAACCAAACAACGAACCGTCACTTCAATCCAACAACAACAATCAATCAATCAATCAATCAACGAATGCAAGTAAACACGCAAGTTTACACTTTTCAGCCCGAATCTCAAGCGAGTAGGGAGATACGAAACTCACCTCGAGTGGTTATGAAAGCTAAGATTGATATAAGGTTAAGTTATCGCCGTACAATGTTCACTTCACGTCCAACACCTAAATATCGATCATATACATTCGCATCAACATACATAATACGTAACTTAAACAATGGGGGCGTACCTACGCCCTAAACTGGCGTAGGTTATGGTGGTTCAAAACATAGGCGTAAGCTACGCCCAAAGGGCCGTAACCTACGCCCAGGAGAATTATAACTAGCGTAACCTACGCCCAGTAGGTAAGCTACGCCCAGAAAGTATAATAGCGTAACCTACGCCCAGGACAATTATAATAGTGTAACCTACGCCCAACAAGTGCCGTAACCTACGCCCAGGACAATTATAACTAGTGTAACCTACGCCCAACAGGGCCGTAGGTTACGCCCCATACTGGGCAGCAATACGACCAGCAGCAGCAGAATGTGCAGAAAAATATACCCAAAACCCCCAAATTCGACCCAAATCGATTCACAACGACTTGTAATTCATTTTGAAGCATAAATAAGCATCAATAACCATAAATACACATAACCCAACCCACAAATTTGACCAAAACATCATAATCACTCACAAATCCTTCAAACCCTAACCCTAATTTCCATTTTTACCATTTACAAGACTTGGAATTCCATCAAAACGACTAGAAACATAAGAACAAGCATAAATAGAAGTAAATGGGATGAATTTGACTTAACAAAGCTTCTCCTTGAGCTAGAACCCAATTTAGGTCAAAATGGGTAAAGCTTGAACTAGAACTTCAAGTTTATGATTAAATGAAGATTATGAGGCAACAATGATGATGATTCTTGCACTAAGGTAGCTCCAAAACACTAATTTGATGCAATGAGGGTGAAGAAATGAATTGAAATGGTTCCTTGCCCTTTTTACTTAGAGAGATAGAGAGAAAAGATAGATAGATAAGAAAATGAGAGGGGGAGAAGGGATAAGGGGGAGAAATGGGTCTTGGGTGGCTGGTGGGTCTTGGACTATCCACGGGCCGACCCGTTTCCCTTCTCAAGCCACAATACAACTAGATACACATTTAAACACCGACCAACACATATTATCGACCCGAATATACCACATTGTCATTTAATTCACAAAACGACCCAAATAATTCATTAACTTAAATTGTTAGTCATATTACACGTAAAGTCAACGGGTCAAATTTACGGATGTTACATTATTCCCCCGTTGAAAGAATTTCGTCCCGAAATTCAACAAAACCCTAATTAGGGTTCCAAAGTGTTTCTCGACGCTAAATGACTTCTAAGACTCTTAATCAATGTTATATAAGATAAGAAGTGAATTAGATTAAGACTCGGCGCGTAAAACGGTCTAGAAGGTCAAACTAGGTCAAACAAGGAACATTCCACAAACAATGGGGGCGTATCCTACGCCCTAAACTGGCGTAGGTTATGGTGGTTCAAAACCACTAGGCGTAAGCTACGGTCAAAGGGCTGTAACCTACGCCCAACAGGGCCGTAGGTTACGCCCCATACTGGGCAGCAATACGACCAGCAGCAGCAGAATGTGCAGAAAAATATACCCAAAACCCCCAAATTCGACCCAAATCGATTCACAACGACTTGTAATTCATTTTGAAGCATAAATAAGCATCAATAACCATAAATACACATAACCCAACCCACAAATTTGACCAAAACATCATAATCACTCACAAATCCTTCAAACCCTAACCTTAACCCTAAATTCCATTTTTACCATTTACAAGACTTGGAATTCCATCAAAACGACTAGAAACATAAGTGAAGCATAAATAAGCATCAATAACCATAAATACACATAACCCAACCCACAAATTTGACCAAAACATCATAATCACTCACAAATCCTTCAAACCCTAACCCTAACCCTAATTTCCAACCCAACCCACAAATTCGACCAAAACATCATAATCACTCATAATCCTTCAAACCCTAACCCTAACCCTAATTTCCATTTTTACCATTTACAAGACTTGGAATTCCATCAAAACGACTAGAAACATAAGAACAAGCATAAATAGAAGTAAATGGGATGAATTTGACTTACCAAAGCTTCTCCTTGAGCTAGAACCCAATTTAGGTCAAAATGGGTAAAGCTTGAACTAGAACTTCAAGTTTATGATTAAATGAAGATTATGAGGCAACAATGATGATGATTCTTGCACTAAGGTAGCTCCAAAACACTAATTTGATGCAATGAGGGTGAAGAAATGAATTGAAATGGTTCCTTGCCCTTTTTACTTAGAGAGATAGAGAGAAAAGATAGATAGATAAGAAAATGAGAGGGGGAGAAGGGATAAGGGGGAGAAATGGGTCTTGGGTGGCTGGTGGGTCTTGGACTACCCACGGGCCGACCCGTTTCCCTTCTCAAGCCACAATACAATTAGTTACACATTTAAACACCGACCAACACATATTATCGACCCGAATATACCACATTGTCATTTAATTCACAAAACGACCCAAATAATTCATTAACTTAAATTGTTAGTCATATTACACGTAAAGTCAACGGGTCAAAATTCACGGATGTTACATTATTCCCCCGTTGAAAGAATTTCGTCCCGAAATTCAACAAAACCCTAATTATTAAATAAATGCGGATACTTAGACTTCATATGGTCTTCTCTCTCCCAAGTGAACTCGGCTCCACGTCTAGCGTTCCATCTTACCTTCACAATGGTGTAGCG
This sequence comes from Erigeron breviscapus, assembly GCA_034093135.1. NCBI lineage: Eukaryota > Viridiplantae > Streptophyta > Magnoliopsida > Asterales > Asteraceae > Erigeron > Erigeron breviscapus. The sequence continues at coordinate 90,192,518 of CM067174.1, read as the reverse complement.
CTTCTTCTTGAGTTTCTTTTCTTGACGGTCCAAAATCTCTACCGGCTCTTCAACAAAGTTCAAATTCGAATCAACCCTAATTTCGTTCATGGACACATGATGTGTGGGATCCGCCAAACACTTGCGCAAGTTACAAATATGAAACACATCATGCACACCGCTAAGCTTTTGAGGCAATTCTAGCCGATAAGCAACTTTCCCAACCCGTTCAAGAATCTTGAAAGGACCAATATACCTTGGCGCAAGTTTTCCCCGCTTCACAAAACGTACGACGCCTTTCCAAGGTGACACTTTAAAAAGTACAAAATCACCAACTTCAAACTCCAACGGTCTCCGCCTCACATCGGCATACTTCTTTTGACGCTCACGGGCCAATTGCAACTTCTCCTTAATTTGAGATATTACCTTAGTTGTTTCAATCACAATTTCTGGCCCGATAAGTTGACTCTCTCCAATTTCCGCCCAAGCTAGAGGAGAACGACATATCCTACCATACAAAGCTTTAAAGGGTGCCATTTGAATGGTAGCATGGTAACTATTGTTGTATGAAAACTCAACTAGCGACAAATGGTCTTCCCAACTTCCACCAAAATCAATTGCACACGCCCTCAACATGTCTTCAAGTGTTTGAATGGTTCTCTCGGTTTGTCCATCCGTTTGAGGATGAAATGCCGTGCTCATGTCGAGTCGAGTACCCATTGCTTTTTGAAAGGCTTCCCAAAATTTTGATTTAAAACGGGCATCTCTATCCGAAATGATAGAAATCGGCACTCCATGCTTAGATATTACTTCCTTGATGTACAATCAAACCAAAGTGTCGAATTTATCGGTTTCACGAATGGCTAAAAAGTGAGCCGACTTCGTTAACCGATCTACTATCACCCAAATCGTGTCACGGTCGCTTCTCGTCTTCGGTAGTTTAGTAATGAAGTCCATCGAAATATGTTCCCACTTCCATTCGGGCATTACCGGTTGCACCAACAATCCGGGTGGCTTCTTGTGATCGGCCTTAACCTGTAAACAAGTAAGACACTCACTCACATACTTAGCCACATCGTGCTTCATGCCCGGCCACCAATACAAGTTCTTCAAGTCAAAGTACATCTTATCCGACCCCGGATGGACCGAATAAGGCGATTGATGAGCTTCATTCATAATAAGTGTCCTTAAGTCACCGAAAATAGGAACCCAAAGTCTTTCAACCATGTATAGCCCATTATCATTCTTTCGGTCGAATTGTTGTTCCATGCCATCTAGGTTCTCGTCTCCAAAGTTTTCCGGTAGGGTGGCTTGAATTTGGGCTTCAATGATCCGATCATGAATGTTTGGCCCTACCGTGAGGCTCATAGCTCGAGCCCATCTTGGTTTCACTCTCTCCTTTCGGCTCAAGGCATCGGCTACTACATTTGCCTTGCCCGGGTGATAACGGATGTCACAATCATAATCACTGAATAGTTCTAACCAACGCCTTTGCCTCATATTCAATTCACTTTGGTTAAAGATGTGTTGGAGACTTTTGTGATCGGTATAAATCACACATTTGGTGCCATAGAGATAATGCCTCCAACACTTCAAAGCAAACACAACCGCTCCCAATTCCAAATCATGTGTCGGGTAGTTCTTCTCATGCACCTTCAATTGACGAGAGGCGTAAGCAATGACTTTACCCCTTTGCATAAGAACACAACCCAACCCTTGCCCCGAAGCATCACAATAAACAACAAAATCTTCGATCCCATCCGGTAGCGTTAAAATAGGGGCGTCACATAACATATCTTTAAGAGTTTGGAAGGCGTTTTCTTGTCTTTCGCCCCATTCAAAATTTCTCTCCTTTTGAGTCAAGAGAGTGAGGGTTGTGCAATACGGGAGAAATTTTCAATAAATCTTCTATAGTAACCCGCCAATCCAAGGAATTTGCGGATCTCGGATGGCGTTTCGGGCCTTCTCCAATTCTTGACCGCTTCAATCTTGCCTGGGTCCACATGAATACCATCCTTGCTCACTACGTGACCAAGGAAATGGACCTCTTCCAACCAAAACTCACACTTGGAGAATTTTGCATACAATTTCTCCTTCCTTAGTAATTCAAGCACTTCACGCAAGTGCTCAACATGCTCCTCCTTCGTCTTCGAGTATACAAGTATGTCATCAATGAACACAATGACAGACTTGTCTAAGTATGGTTGACACACCCGTTCATCAAGTCCATGAACACCGCCGGTGCATTAGTCAACCCAAAAGGCATTACGGTGAATTCAAAGTGACCATACCTTGTGCGAAAAGCCGTCTTGGGAATATCATCTTCATGTACTCGGAGTTGATGATAACCCGAGCGAAGATCGATTTTTGAGAAGTGCTTAGCACCTTGAAGTTGATCAAATAAGTCATCAATTCTTGGGAGGGGATACCGGTTCTTCACTGTGAGCTTGTTTAATTCCCGATAGTCGATACACATTCTGAAGGACCCATCTTTCTTTTTGACGAAGAGAACAGGAGCACCCCAAGGAGATTGACTAGGGCGAATGAAACCCTTCTCTTGGAGCTCCTTTAGTTGAGTTTGTAATTCTTGCATTTCGGTTAAGGCTAGTCTATACGGAGCTTTTGCTACGGGCGCGGCTTCGGGAATAAGATTAATACGGAAATCAAGTTCACGAGTTGGAGGTAATCCCGGTAAGTCATCCGGAAAAACATCGGGGAAATCACAAACAATAGGAACGGTCTTCAATTCTACTTTTGTGATGGTAGCACTAAAGACTTTAGAATTTGAGGAATCGGAGATTTCGCCTTGAACCCTAAGAATTTTACCGTTAGCCAAAGGTATCTTAACAACTCTCTCGCCACAATCAATCGTCGCATTAACCGCCGCTAACCAATCCATACCCACTATAATATCAAAACTACCAATATCTAAAGGCATAAGATCGATGAAGAAGTCGACGTCTTCTAAAGTCAAGACACAATCGCGAAGTATTTGGCTAATTCTAGTTAGTGGCCCATTTACCATTTCAATGTCAAGCACATAGTTTAGAGCACACGGATGCACATCAATCAAAGGAACAAAGTTAGAAGACACGAGGCTATAATCGGCCCCGGAATCAAATAGGACGGTTGCATAGAGACCATTAAGGAGAAAAGTACCTGCTACTACGTTGGGGTCATTGCGAGCTTCATTTACATTGGCCGCAAAGGCTCGGCCGCGTGGTTGCACTTGGTGGCCTTGTTGTCCCCGGTTTTGGTTAGGCCCGACCATTTGGAGTTGATTGGGATGAACGGATACTTGAACTTGTTGTCCCACCCATCGAGGACAATTATTACGGTAGTGGTCATGGCTACCACATTCAAAACATTCGCCTCTTCTTTGGTTACCTTGAGGAGGAACGGCCCGAACGGGAGCCACATTCATTGGGCCCCTTCTGGGAGCTCTACAATTCTTAGATTCGTGTCCCACTTGGTTGCAGTTAAAGCATGCCCCACATTGGGTATTGGCGGGATGATGCCTGTTGCATCTCCCACAGAAAGGATGAGGCCCAGTATAAGCCCTCCTAGCCGGTTCCACCGCCGCCATTATTCTACCCCTATTAGCATTTTTGGGATCAAACTTCCCCATTTTCTTTACCCCGCTCGACTCTCCCACTTCTTTCCTCTTGTTTGATGAGGATTTGCTCAAAACACCACTTCTCATTAAATCTTCAGTCACACTCCCGGCTTGGTTGACCGCATTAGCCAAAGAAGTAGGCATGTTGGAGTTTACATAAGATCAGACTTGTGGGTTCAAGCCCAGTACGAACTTCTGGATGGCCTGAGGCTCGGTACCCACCAAGTGAGGAATGAGGGTAGACAACTCTTGAAATCGTCTCACATAGCCCTTGTAATCGGCTCCCTCCATGTTGAGATTTGCAAACTCAATGGTTAAGTTTTGTAGTTCATACGGAGGACAAAACTTTGCTTTCACTTTGTTCTTGAAGTCAATCCACTCCAAATTATGAGTCCGCCCCAACGTTATTTCTTGGTTCCACCAACTCAAGGCGTCATGTCTAAACATGCCGGATGCATAGGAAATCCGGTCATCATAGGTGCAATGACTCCTTTCAATCACCGCCTCTATCGCCTCAAACCACCTTATACATTCCGTGGGACCACCTCTTCCATCAAACTCCGGTGCCCCACAACTTTTAAAGTCTTTAAATATACACCCTTGTCGGTATCCACCATATTGATTATTCATGGGCATCCCGATATTAACTCCCACTGGTCCCTCTTCTTCATCCTCTACGGCATGAGGTTGAGCATTTTCATTGTTCACATTTTCTGGGGCTTCATTGTTTTGAGGCCCATTATTTTGCCCAAGACTTGCCGTGACTTGAGCAATGATGGTTGGCATGATACCGGCGACCGTTTGAGCGATTACCTCAGCCAAGTTTGGCTCAGGAACTTCACCACGACCCCTTCCTTGGCCTCTACCACGACCTCTACCACGGCCCCTACCACGGCCCCTACCTCTTTGTACTTCCGGTTGAGCTTCCGGTTGAGGTTCCTCCTCTCCAGCCCTATAGTTCGTTCCGACTCTCCTTGGTCTCACCATTTCTATAAAACAAGTGACACGTTGACCCGAGAGTTAGTCTCAAATGCTCGCATGTTAGTCACACAAGTAGTCAATGCTCTCATACCGATACCACATACTCATTTCATAATATTATACTAAGGCAACAGTGTTAGAATCATAAGGGATTTTTACATATCATAACATCAAGTTGGATTTATTACAATACTTCATCATTAATTCAAGTAATCATGCTCATTTCATCATGCCATCAAACAACTAACACGAATGATTCAAAGTATAATCCGAATTCGATATGCTCCCTAGTTACTGACCGGGTATGTATACAAGGTGTACCAACGGCTAACCTTCCACCTAATCAACTTCCATTAAGCATATCGGTTCCTTATTATACTTTAAGCCACACGTGCGCAATCCACGATGTCATGAACTTGCTATAATATCGGGTAACCATAAAAGAGTTGATCGGGTTGTTTTAGGGTTGCCACAATATTATACTAAGTTAATGGCATCCCTTCATTTTGCCCTAAATCATCAAATTAGTTCCAACAAATAACAACAACAAATCATAATAACCACATTCATCACATTGAATTCAAGCTATCACACGATTTGTCTTAACTACGAACTCACACGGGGATTCACATAATTCACATTGCACACGAATTTCCTAACCATGCATGCTATATGAAGAGTTTTAACTTAAGCCGTAGTCTAGGTCAAACCGCCTAATTCTCTACGACCTGCATGGGCCACCATTCTGTAACACCCCAAGCCGAGGCTCGAAATATCACGGAAATCATATAGCACAAGGTGGAATTACAATAGAACAAACTAAATGCAATTAAGGATTCAGTGAATCCAATACAATACGAAACAGGTAACAAAATACACCAGGAGCAAATAGCCATCAAAGTTAACAAAATAACAACCAAAGATGGAAAACGATCCTAAGTATAATGCAAAAGGAAGGCCAATGAATCCTTGATCCATAAAGTCCATAGTCCGGGTTTACAGCAAGCAAAGCAACTAAACTCCACGTCCTGGGAGAACCTGATTACCTGAAAAGTGTACTAAGCATAGTCAACACAAGGTTGGTGAGTTCGTAGTAATGGTCCATAAAGAACCAACGTCAATAATCACAATATATGAATAGAGGCTAGACATGACTTACAGCGAGCCTCTAAGTACCCCAATAAGGTCCAACAACAAGATTTCACAAGACAAGTAAAAGTGTAATATGAATGCACAAATGATATACGAATCAATGCAAGTGCCAAATGCATGAATAAGCCAACATGCCTATCCTATGCGTGAACTCCAGTCACCTATGCAACGATACTCGCTTGTCATCACCATGAACAAAGCGGCATCTCAAAATCATCGGCGTATATATGTCTATATACCCGGATGTCATGTCACCAACATCTCATGGACAAGTGTATACATCTATACACTAGGATGTTTTAGTCCTCAACCAAGGGATATGAACGTACGTATGCAATGCTTACAATTAATCGTAAATGTATCAATAAGAACCAACAGCCAATGTACAATGAACATGAACCAACAACAAGAGAGGCTATGGACATGAGCAGACAATCAATATTCGTAAATCAAGGAACCAATAGACACAATTCCAATCCAACTATACGTACAAGATAAACTAGCTATACGTACATACACTTATGAGGATTCTACTTCCTTCAAGTCCCAGATGCTTATATATAGGGTCACCCGCAGTCTTCCCACCACATCTAAAACCCAATGAAGGCATAACCGACTTCCATGTATGTACGTCTATCCTAATATAAATGTAATACTTAACCAAAACATAAACCAAGTCAACCAAACGAAAAGAACCCTCACATCAATCCAACAACAAGGACAATCAATCAATCAATCAACGAATGCAAGTAAACACGCAAGTTTACACTTTTCAGCCCGAATCTCAAGCGAGTAGAGAGATACGAAACTCACCCCGAGTGGTTATGAAAGCTAAGATTGATATAAGGTTAAGTTATCGCCGTACAATGTTCACTTCACGTCCAACACCTAAATATCGATCATATACATTCGCATCAACATACATAAACACATATACGCTATTATTGAAAATACGGCAAAACCCTAATTAGGGTTCCAAAGTGTTTCTCGACGCTAAATGACTTCTAAGACTCTTAATCAATGTTATATAAGATAAGAAGTGAATTAGATTAAGACTCGGCGCGTAAAACGGTCTAGAAGGTCAAACTAGGTCAAACAAGGAACATTCCAGAAACAAGGGGGCGTAACCTACGCCCTAAACTGGCGTAGGTTACGGTGGTTCAAAACCACCAGGCGTAAGCTACGGTCAAAAGAGGCGTAAGGTACGGTCATCAACATTACAACTGGCGTAGCTTACGGCCCAAAGGGGCGTAAGCTACGGCCCTCCAGAAAGTTCACTTTTTGGCGTAAAGGTTGGCGTAAACAGAAGCATTTTGGCGTAAGGTCCATTTTGAAGTTAGGGATAGGCGTAAGCTACGCCCAAAGTGCCGTAACCTACGCCCAGGACAATTATAACTAGCGTAACCTACGCCCAACAGGGCCGTAGGTTACGCCCCATACTGGGCAGCAATACGACCAGCAGCAGCAGAATGTGCAGAAAAATATACCCAAAACCCCCAAATTCGACCCAAATCGACTCACAACGACTTGTAATTCATTTTGAAGCATAAATAAGCATCAATAACCATAAATACACATAACCCAACCCACAAATTTGACCAAAACATCATAATCACTCACAAATCCTTCAAACCCTAACCCTAACCCTAATTCCATTTTTGAAGCATAAATAAGCATCAATAACCATAAATACACATAACCCAACCCACAAATTTGACCAAAACATCATAATCACTCACAAATCCTTCAAACCCTAACCTTAACCCTAAATTCCATTTTTACCATTTACAAGACTTGGAATTCCATCAAAACGACTAGAAACATAAGAACAAGCATAAATAGAAGTAAATGGGATGAATTTGACTTACCAAAGCTTCTCCTTGAGCTAGAACCCAATTTAGGTCAAAATGGGTAAAGCTTGAACTAGAACTTCAAGTTTATGATTAAATGAAGATTATGAGGCAACAATGATGATGATTCTTGCACTAAGGTAGCTCCAAAACACTAATTTGATGCAATGAGGGTGAAGAAATGAATTGAAATGGTTCCTTGCCCTTTTTACTTAGAGAGATAGAGAGAAAAGATAGATAAATAAGAAAATGAGAGGGAGAGAAGGGATAAGGGGGAGAAATGGATCTTGGGTGGCTGGTGGGTCTTGGACTATCCACGGGCCGACACGTTTCCCTTCTCAAGCCACAATACAACTAGATACACATTTAAACACCGACCAACACATATTATCGACCCGAATATACCACATTGTCATTTAATTCACAAAACGACCCAAATAACTCATTAACTTAAATTGTTAGTCATATTACACGTAAAGTCAAGGGGTCAAAATTTACGGATGTTACAGGCGGTGGCGGTGATGGGGTGATCTACCTGACGTGCTCCACCATTAGCCGTACGGGCTTCGCTCTCGGATTTAAAAATTCGTCGAAAGTATATCAAATGACCACTTTAATGAAAGAGCATGAAATTTTAAGAACACCCATATAACTTTTATAATTTATCGATGTACGGTTTTTGAGATAAAAGATTTTGAATGAATTAGAAGAATAAAATGATTTATGGAAGAGAGAGAAAAAAATGATTGGTTGAGATTTGATGAGAGAGAAAGGGTATTATAGTTATTTTAGGTAAATATATACAGTAATAGATAGGAGGGGCATTTTGAGAAAATAAATGTTAAAACTTAAAATCAATATTAAAAATTTAAGTTTAATGTTGAAAATATAGAGGAAATCTGCTTTATAATATAGTATAGATAAAAGATTTATCAATAATTATAATTATTATTAAACAAAACATGAGTTTGGCGATTAAGTTTTTACTGCGTCAAAATCTATTATCACCATTGGAAAAAAAATTACAAAATAGTATTTAACCCTTTATAATGTATTCTGATTTCCAATATTTCATCATAAAATCAAACTGATTCATTATCTATCACCCTATATAAAGTACTAGATTAAACTCGTCCGTTGGACGGTAACATGATATTAAAAGGTAATCTTATACTAAGTAGATAATATATGTCATTTTCAATACTCGTAGAACACTAAAGATTGAATATTAAATTATTTATAAAATATTATAAAATGTTAACTCTATATTTTTTTTCCATAATTTCATATTATATATATGAACACATATATAACTTAAAGGAAAAAGTTTTTATTTTAACATGTGCATTAAACTAAATACTCTGATCTATTCACTAATTAAGCTAAAATAAAAGATACCAATAGGGTTGGTGGCCCATTGGTAAGGGTTTTGACCTTGGGAGGATCCACTGGGTTCGAGTTTCACTTCTACATTTGTGAGGGTGGATTAGTCGGAGTTTTTTGAGAGTCATGGTTTTCAGGCATACGTGTAACTAAGGAGTAGGAGTAGAATAGAATGTATTTAAAAAAAAGTTAAAATAAAAGATTTTGCAACAATCTTTTAAATGATTTTTCAAAATAAATGACTAAACTCAGGTAACAATTAAAATTAAGTAATAATTACTTTCTATATTAAAGGAAATGGAAAGGAATAGTAAAGTGTTAGGATTTTTAAGTTTTATCACAAAACTTTTAAAAATGTTAATTTCAAGATTGTTAGAGTTTTAAGACTTTTAAATTTCATCACAAAACTTTCAAAACTTTTAGTTTGGTCTTACAACAAAAATTTTTATAAGAAAGTAAAACATTGCACCATCTGGAATTTGTCACCACCTTGTTCCATCTAGATTTTGCTACGTCGCACCCTGTTTTGATTCTTCTTTTTCCGGATTTTTGTTTTACTATTGATTTATTCCTCAATTTTTCCTTTTTTTGGTATTCGTTTCTTTTATATTTTTAGTTTTCTTGCAGAAAATAAATATACATGTTCGTTTTGTTTTCTTTTTTGTTTCTTTCAAGTCTTTTGTTTTGATTTCGTTTGCTTTTGATTTTTGGTTTTCTTGTAGAAATAATGTGGTATTGCCTTTAGACATATATAATTTGTAATGGCGATTTTTAACAAAGTGGTGTTTCATTAAGCGGTTTTCAATTTAACATAAGTACACACATAACCAGATCAACACGATCGTTGAAGCCCCGCAACGTGGGGCGTATACCCCACTAGTTGATGACTAAGCTTTAATAGTGTGAAATGACTATATACATGGCATGAAAATAAATTAAATAATGTGATAAAATGACAAATAATCAACAATCCAATGTAACAACTAACTATATATGCCAACTAAGAGCAAAATTATCCTCTCTTAGTTATAAATAAATATAGATATTTTTTCGTTAAAAAAGCACTAACTTATAATTCTATTATGTTACTGTAAGCTTTTAGTTAATACTAACAAAATCACTAACATTGTGGGAGATTAAAAAGAAAGAAAACTACATGTTATCATTTTAATGTCAGCAAACTCTGTTCAAAACTGTGAAATTCCATTAAATTCGTAACGAACTACAAATCAATATCACATTGTATAGAATATACACATATCAAATGACAATACTGATTGATACAAACTATAACATTTGCTTAAGCATTAAAAAACCAATCAAAAAAATACCATTACTAACACAGGTTTTTTATGCAAGTACATTCAAACATAATATTAAAAAAATTGTACACAAAAATTTTGGTTGATCAAATTCAGCTTATTCATCACTACAATAGAGATCCGGGATAAAGATAATCTCTTATTTTGCTTGTATCACACATGACAATAGCTTCAAAATATAAGAAATACACTAAACGACCTTAAAGGAAAAGAAAACTATCAAAAACATCTTTTTTATAATTTGCACAAAGAATGTGGAAATGATATAAAGAAAACAAACTTATTTGGGCTTTCTAGATAGCATGAAAAGGAAACAATCTTTTTCAAAAATAAGATAGAAAAAACTTAAATTGTAATATATGTTAGGAGGACATATCCTACATTGTGAGTCCCTTAATACGATGGTTAACCTAGAAGTGTAAAATACAACAAGTATAATAATCACTAGAATGGACTAGTATTACTTGTAAATAAATGCAAGAATATATAAACAAAGTAATACAAGACTTAAAGCAATAAACAAGTAAAGTGGAACATTATGTAATTTTCAATGGTGTATTTTATTTATGATGTTAAATAAAATACAAGGTTGTGCGGAATCAAGATAATACAAATAAGTATGTATCCTAACAACCTATGAATTACAAATGATCTATATTTGTCAAATAACTCTTTTGGATCGAGATACTTAAAGTTGTGAAGTATCCCAGTTTAAGATCGAGAGTATTTAAACAAATTCACTCTAATGCAAAATGTATGCTTAAAAGTATTTTTCTCAAAGAAAATGACTTTGTATTTATAAGCAACAAAATTCACCAGTGAATTTTGTGCCGTACAAATATGGTTGCATGCATTTAATGATCCGACAAGAACATTAAATGCATTGGTTAATGGTACAAGGATAAAGTCATATCGATATGATTTTATTCTTTTAACCAACCACCTTTACACACGTATAAACTTTGGTAAAGAACAAGTGGATTGTTCTTTGGAAAGTGTGTACAGGCAAAAGTCAATTCCTCGATATCAGTGTTCAGACTTGTAAGGTCTTGAACACTGACAATCCTCCAGTGTATAGATCTGGTAAGACTTCCAGTGGACTCCGTCATTTGTCAGTATTCTTTATTCTGACTTCAGTCTTTGACTTCAGTGAAAACGTCTTCAGTAGAGTAGATCTGGACTGGGGTGAAGTCCAGTGAGCTAATCTGGAGAATACTCCAATTTCCTATACAAGTATTTGCTCACTGGTCTTCCATTATTTCTGGACAAATCTTCAGAGGGACTCCAGATTCTAAGTCTGGAGTAGGTCCAGTAGAACACGTTTCTGGACAGATCTTCAATAAGGCTCCAATAGTCGAGTCTGGAGCGAGTCCAGTAAATCTGGACCTAACATACATATTAATTGCTGCGAATCCTACAACTTCGGAGGTATATTCGAATGATGATTAATATAAGATCTTGTGTTAATATATTTCCAATTTATTTTTTTTGCAGGAAAGATTGTGCTAGAAGTAATATATTAAAACCCCAAAACACCCTTCTCCCCTCTTTTCTTTCTTTCTTTTTGTATCATCACAGCAACAAAATATACATGTAATAACAATAATAATACTCCGTGATAAAACCCAAAAATCGAAACCCAAAATTTCCGATCATCTACGCTACAATCCATCAATCAAATTCCTCAGTTTCTTAAAATTATTATCAACTTTAGTATCTCTCACACACATAATATATACATATATAAATTCCATATTATATACATATACTTACACATATATACGTATCGTTTTTAATATTAATTTTTATTTTCGATCAAGTTAGGGTTCTTTGACAGTTTTAGAAGAACCTCATTTGTGTTTTTTAGGGTTTTTAAAATTTTATTTTTATTTTTGAATTTTTTCAATTAATAAAAGTGGTTTTTAGTGTAATGTGATCAAATTTTGTTGGACTTACGGATACGAGGTTAGGGTTTTTAGGGGGGTGGGTGTGTAAAATTTTGTAGGGTTAGGGTTTAGAGATGGAAAATACTGAGCTTGAAAAAGGAGAGGCTCGTTTCGCCGATAATAATGATCCCGATATCGCTCTCTCTTACATTGTAAGAGTTTTGGCCTTTTTTGTTGTATAAAATTTTGAAAATTGTTAGTTTTTTTGTAATATTGAGTTGTTATGTTGTTGAAAATGGAAATTAGAAGTTAGAAATCGTACTCGTTGTGAATTTTTGGGTTTTATGGAACTACATTGGTTGGACTATCGAAAAAAACTTAAGAAAATAATCTGCATTGTTGATTGGGTTTATGAATGTTGGTCATTGAATCGAGAGTTCCGGATTGTTAATGGTTTTCGGAAACTTTGATTTTGTGTACCAAATATAAGTAAGAGCAAAATGTGATTCATGGCTGACATATAGTGAACTTGTTGATGGTCCATTTTACTAAATTTAAGACGTGTTTATGACAATGAGTTCTGATCTGGTTAAGAACATTGATCTTGTTTAGCTTATTTCAAGATGACATTTTTGCTTACTTAGGATTTGTTTTTATATAAATGTGGTTGTGTTTATACATTTCGCCGAGCTATAATTAGTGATGTTGTAGGGAATAAGTTTTGGTCGTATCGTTTGGCAAATTTGGTCAATTAATAGGTTGCTATATGTAGATGACCAATGTGTTTCCCGTTTGTTGATTATGGTCTAGTATATTTTGATACACAAGGCGAGAGGAAAATGGTCGTGGGCCCTTCTATGAAACTTATTTTGATGTTTATAGTTTTCTCTTTGCAACTATTATGTGCCATCCTTTTTAATTGTCGCGAGTGTTAGTAACATTTTGTTTTTGCTTCCTTTAGGGAAAGAGGCTCGAAAATGTCTTGGGTCATTTCCAGAAAGATTTCGAAGGCTTGTATACTCCAGAGTTATTGGGTAAGCCCATAGTTGTCAAAAGCGAAGGCGACTTCAAAGCGCAAAGACCCCAAATAGGGCGAAGGCGAGAAGCGCAAAAAAAGCGCACGCCCGGAAAAAAAAACGCAAAGAAGAACAATCTCAGACCCGAAGGTAGCAGCCCCAGTCTGATAGAAACTTCACATTCATCAATGGAGTTTGAGTCACTCAAACCAGCCATTGTTTAAGAAAGATAAAAAATCTGTTGATGCGGGAAGACATGTTTCTAAAGTGAATGGAGGTGAGTATGAAGAATACAGTGTATGTATGTTGTTTAATGTGATAACTTTACTAATATATCCCTATGAAAAATGCCGCAGGTGATCCGATGCCTAAAAAACTGAAAGTAAAGACAGAGTTTGATCGGTATGAGACTGTAACTTCAAATAAGATCAAGACAGAAAGTGAGAGAGATGTGGAAAAAGAAAGCGAGCAACTGTACTCTAGCCATGGAGATCGTCGGCCAAGGGACAGGTTGGTAGTTACTGTCAAGAAAGAGGCAGAATGTACTCGCTCCTCCTTGCAAAGTATGTCGTCGGATAAAAAATTGGAAATGCATGCAAAGAAGAGAAAATTGAAAGACTGGCAGGAAAGTCAACATTATTCAAACACATTGGAAAGCAGTGAAGATAGAATAGGTAGTAGGAATGAGAAGAGATTAAAGACTTCTAACACTGAGGTAAAAGATCGAGGAAAACAATGAAAATCAAGTCGTCGGCTAGTAAAGAGAACTTGGTTGACACAAGTCACGAGAAGGATACATATAGAGAAAAAGTGGCTCCTAAGGATTTGGAATCTAAGCGAATTTTTCTTGCTGCTACTTCAAGTTCTTCAAAGGTTTCTGGTTCTTGTAGACGGGCCAGTTTTCAAGAAAGGAAAGGGTCACCTGTAGCATCCAAACTGGTTGTTTCCGAGGATCTAGATGGCGGGTGGCAAACAATAGCTGATTCACTTTGCTTAGCTGCAGAGGATGGGCTAGCCTCCGCTTTTGGCTCTACCTCATTTAAGTCCCTCCTCTTTGATATGTCACCCAAAAATGCTTTTCTCAAATCATTTTTTACAGTTGAAGTCATTTCTAAAATACCCTTTTCACCCAATTTAAATTCACATTCAGTATGCTCTGTCAATAACATTGGCTTCTCATCTCCTAGACTTTCACTTGTTCGTTTTCTAAGAATCTTCTTGCCAACGCCAGAATCAATTAAACATTTCCGTCTCTCATCACCTACTACTTCAACATCCACTTCAACCTTTCTGATTTTGTTAGGAGCCGTCAAAGAATCAGGTGCCTTTAGCTTTCAAGAAAGGAAAGGGTCAAAGAATTAGGAGCCGTCAAAGAACCGTTTCCTAACAAAATCAGAAAGGTTGAAGTGGATGTTGAAGTAGTAGGTGATGAGAGAAGGAAATGTTTAATTGATTCTGGCGTTGGCAAGAAGATTCTTAGAAAACGAACAAGTGAAAGTCTAGGAGATGAGAAGCCAATGTTATTGACAGAGCATACTGAATGTGAATTTAAATTGGGTGAAAAGGGTATTTTAGAAATGACTTCATCTGTAAAAAATGATTTGAGAAAAGCATTTGTGGGTGACATATCAAAGAGGAGGGACTTAAGTGAGGTAGAGCCAAAAGCGGAGGCTAGCCCATCCGCTGCAGCTAAGCAAAGTGAATCAGCTATGGTTTGCCATCCGCCATCTAGATCCTCGGAAACAACCAGTTTGGATGCTTCTGGTCAAAAGGAGTCAAAGATTATGAAACATCCAGGAGATGCTGCTAGTCAGAATGCTAAAACTCTTGTGACTGATTCCGGTACCATGAAGGATCTTGGTGTTATTCATTTCTTGAAGGAGCATGCATCTAGCCAAGCTGCTTTGACTGCCTTTAAAAGAGCCGAGGAGTCAAAGGACTATGCTGATCGTTTAAAGGTTTGTATTGCTTGCTTGATGTCATACTATTATAGGGATTATAAGGCATTTGAATTATTTTATTTTTTATGTCTATTTTATCATATTTTATATACTTTTAATAGACCATCATGTTTCTGCTGTCTGTCTCATTTATAGAAATACGAGAGTTAGGGATTAGTGCTGCTATTGTGATTCCTTTACTTTTATTCTAAGCTATCTATCTTATATTGTGCAGATTTCTGGATTTGATTATGAGTGCACAGATGCTTTCCTTGACTGTGCGTTGAAGTTTCTTTATGCTGCTTCACTACTGGAGGCCTGCACCACTGACTTTAGCAAATCCAAAGGTGTGGATCCAATATATGTTTATAGCACTTCCGCCAGACTTTCCAAGTAAGTAAAAGTTATACTTGCTATTGGTAGTTATATTTATTTGTTTATTATGTTTATTACAAAATTTGAATGTCACTAGTAAATGCTTAAATGCTCTAGCTCATGACTTCTCTTAAAAATTGCAGGGTTTGTGCTCAAGAATTTGAGAAACGGAAAGAGATGGCTTCTACAGCATTGGCCTATAAATGCATGGAAGTGGCATGTATGAGGATAGTCTATTGCAAGAGTTTGGTGACTAGACAAGACTTGCAAATAAGTATGCAAATGGTTACTCAGGGTAATGCCCAAATTTAGCAATTCAATAATCAGAGATTTAATTATGTAACTGTATGACTATTTTCCAAGTATCTTTTCATTATCAGTACAAAAATTATGTTGCAGATGATTAATAATCAGTTGCAACCTAGCCTACCCGTCTTGTTTGGCACAAAGGCTATATTTTTGTTCTATTTGTACTGACATAAATTCTGTCACCCATGTAGGTGAGTCACCATCTTCTTCTGCATCTGATGTTGATAATCTTAACAATCAAGCAATGGTGGATAAGACCATGTTGTCTAAGATCGTTGCACATCCTGGAAACCATGCCGTTGCTCGAAACCAAGCTAACTTCATGAGGCTGCTTGATTTTGTAAGTTCATACTCTTATGTGCTTTGGATATGTGTTTTGGCATCGAACATCTGATTATTGTGACTTGAAGTTGCAACAAATAATATATAATGTTGTAAAAGAAAGTATTTTCCTTACGGTTATACTTTTATTTGGGAGTCAAATTATCAGTTTTAAATAAATCGATTTCAGACCATCTGTACCAACACTAATTTTAAAGGGGATCCAGACACAAGACCACCAAGAAAAAAATAGCGTAACATATGACAAACGCGAGACGTTTCACTTCATGAGGGCAGGTAGGCAAAGGTTTGACTTGGAAGATCTTCTAAATGGCGAAGCTGAAGTATTAGGAAAAGGGAGTTTGGGAACTACGTACAAGACGAGACCTTTGGGAGTAGCATCGGACCATGTTGTCAAGAGATTCAAGTTAGACAGTATCAAAGAAGAAAAAATAGACTTCCATGCACATATGATGTTGTTGGGAAGTATGTCACATCCCAATCTACTATCGTATGTGGCTTGTTACTACGACGATGGTGATAAAAAGCTATTGGTCACAGATTTTGCTGTCAATGGTAGCTTGGCTAGTCATCTTCATGGTATAAGTTGTTTACATACAGATAGATGAAACCTGACAACGTACAGTACTCGATAATGGTATCTTGATATATGATCGTTAATAATTTATCTTGTTTTGTCCATCTACAGATAAACCAAAAGATGGTGAGCCAGGATTGGATTGGCCAACACGATTAAAGATAATCCAGGGTATAGCAAGAGGGCTTGGTTATCTTTACCACGAGTTTCCTCGCCTACCTCTCCCTCATGGCCACTTAAGATCATCGTCTGTGCTACTTGACGAAGCTTTTAATCCCCTTTTAGCAGACTATGCCCATTGTTAAGATTAATAAACGGAAATTTGATTTATATTGATATGCTTCAATGATTTTTACATAAACATAAGCCTCTATTTATACTGATAATGAAACCCTAATTAAAACCTAATTAGAGACCAACCGACTCTCTTTTCTTGGGCTTGGGCCCTTACTGGACCGGATCTTGTTACGGGCTTTCTAACACTCCCCCTCAAGTTGAATATTGGGATTACCGAAATTCAACTTGCTTAAACACTTATGAAACATAGATGTCCCCACAGCTTTGGTTAAAATATCAGCAAGTTGTTCTTCAGACTTAACAAAAGGTAACTTGATGATTCCACTTTCCAACTTCTCTTTTATAAAATGACGATCAACTTCCACATGCTTAGTTCTGTCATGTTGAACTGGATTCTCTGAGATCTGGATAGCAGCTTCATTATCACTCATGATTTGAATGCTTTCTTTGGGGGCAAAACCTATTTCAGACACCAGCTTCTTCAACCACAAAGCTTCTGCTAGTCCTCTAGCTATACCCCTAAACTCAGCTTCAGCACTAGACAAGGAGACAACCTTCTGTTTTTTACTTTTCCATGTAACCAAGTTACCTCCTATCAATGAGAAATACCCTGAAGTGGACCTTCGATTACCTTTATCTCCTGCCCAATCTGCATCTGTATATATCTCAATCTTCAGATCCCCTTTAGCCTCAAATAACACCCCATGACCTGAAGTCCCTTTAAGATACCTGATAATTCGTAGAACCGCATCCATATGATCTTCCTGGGGTTGGTGCATAAATGACTAACAACTCCAACAGCATATGCTATGTCTGGACGAGTATGAGTCAAATAAATAAGTTTCCCTACCAACCTTTGATATCTATTTTTATCAGTGGCTCTAGCATCTGTCTTTATAAACAATTTCTGATTGATGACCATGGGAGTGTCTGCTGGTTTGCAATCAACCATTCCTGTTTCAGCTAGAAGATCCAATATATACTTCTTCTGACAAATAAAAATTCCATGTTTAGACCTTGAGACTTCTATTCCAAGAAAGTACTTCAAATCGCCCAAATCTTTCATTTCAAATTCTGCAAACAAAGCGGCTTTTAGTTGATCAATCTCCTTTTCATCATTTCCTGTAATAATCATGTCATCAACATAAATTATTAGACATGTTACGAGATTTCCTCTATGACGAAGGAACAATGTGTGATCAGAATTGCTTGTTGATATCCATATTTCTTCATAGCAAGAGTAAATCTTCCAAACCAAGCTCTAGGTGACTGTTTAAGTCCATATAAGGATTTCTTCAACCTACAAACTTCTCCATGTTCAAAGTTACGAGAAAAACCTGGAGGAGGATCCATATATACTTCCTCTTTTAATTCTCCATGCAAAAAAGCATTCTTCACATCGAACTGATGAAGAGACCACCCCTGATTAGCTGCTATTGAGAAAAGAACCCTTACTGTATCTAGTTTTGCAACTGGAGAGAAAGTTTCTGAATAATCAATGCCATAGGTTTGAGTGTACCCTTTGGCAACAAGTCTTGCTTTATATCTCTCTACATCTCCATTTGGTTTATATTTGATGGTATATATCCACCTGCACCCTACTGGATCCTTTCCTTTTGGAAGAAAACACTTCTCCCTGTATCATTTATAAGAGCCTCCATTTCACTATCCATAGCATCCTTCCAGTTTTTTAACTTCAAGGTATGCTCTACATCTGACGGGAGTTCTTCTGAATATAGTTTTGCTGCAAATGCTTTTGCTTCTTTGGAGAACAAACTTTCTGCAATATTAGCAAATTTGTCTACCGGATACTTAGTCGATCGAGAACTCTTTTCTGGAGAGTATCGCTTTGCAGGAATGCCTCTGGTAGACCTTGGTGGAAGAACATATCTTTCTGAGACACTTTCTGGAGCATTTTCAGGAGGAGTTACTTCTTCTATGTTTTCCTGTACTTCATTGGCTGGAATACTCATATTATTCAAAGTACTCAAAATATGATTTGGGTCAGGACTACTTACCTCGGATATCAGGTCCGGATTTGGGTTGTCACTTTGAGAGGAGGACTGTAAATTTTCAGACTGTAAATTTATCTGGAGTCTGAACTTCTGATGAGGTAGTGGTCTGAACTTCTGATGAATATTGAAGCCAACTCAGTGTGTCACTTTGTTCCTCCCCCTGACCACTGAGTTCCTGAGAGTAAAAGTACTTGGTCTCCAAAAAATCACAATTCATCGTAGTAAACATACGATGAGTTTTAGGATTATAACATCTATACCCCTTTTGATTAACCCCATATCCCACAAATACACATTTTCAGCACACGGTTCGAGTTTATTACGATATGATTTTGGAATGTGAACAAACACCGTACATCCAAAGACTCTAGTGGGCAAAGTGAGAATAGATGGTAGTTTATGAAACTCAGATAGGGCTTTCAAAGGGGTTTTCATATCGAGAATCTTTGTAGGGAGACGGTTGATCAAGTAAGTAGCAGTAGCTAAAGCTTCGGGCCAAAAACTCTTAGGGACTAAGGACTCAATAATAAGTGCCCTAGTCATTTCTAAAAGAATTCTATTTTTCCTTTCAGCCACACCATTTTGTTCGGGGGTGTGGGGACAAGTGGTTTGATGGATTATCCCTTTGGATTGAAAAAACAAGTTCATTTGTGAATTCACATACTCCCCACCATTATCTGTTCTCATGACTTTGATTGATTTTTGAAATTGAGTTTGGATCATGTTATAGAACACCGTAAATCTATCATAAACTTCATCTTTATTTTTCAAAAAATAAATCCATGTCATTCGGGTGCAATCATCAACAAAAATCACAAAATATTTGAAATTATGACCTCCAATAACCGGTGCAGGACCCCATACATCTGAATGAACCAATGAAAAAGGAAATTCAACTCTACTATTACGAGGTTTAAAAGATTGCCTATGACTTTTTGCCAGAATGCAAGTTTCACAATCAATCCTTTTATTCAACGGAAAAAGTTTTGGAAACAAAGCATGTAAATACCCAATTGATGGATGCCCCAACCTTCTATGCCATAACCATGCTTCTCTTTCACTAGTTCCATGAGCAAGCATGACAGTCCCACTTTCAGTAACTTCATCAACATAATACAGTCCTTCTCTCTCAGTGCCACGCCCAATAATCCGTCCCGTCCTGATATCCTGCAACAAACAGAAGGTTGGATGCATGAGAACTGAGCAATTAAGTTCTTTTGTCACATGACTTATCGACAAAAGTTTGTGTGATAAGTCAGACACATAAAGACAATTAGACAATTGAATGTCTGTGGAGAATTTAATTGTTCCACCATTTTTTACATCCATTTTTCCTTTATTTGCGGCTTTGATATGAGTTTTCCCAGGTTTTGATGTTTTTATAAAATCCGATAACTCGTAAGTCATCGTATCCGTCGCGCCGCAATCAAAGATCCATGGGCCGTTAGAATCCTCCTGAACATTAAAGGCTTTCCCATTTTTATCCTGTGGGCTTATTTGACCCAAGTCACTTGTATTTGGCCCACACCCATCCAAAAACAACAATCTATCTTTTAATTTCCTATTTATACTATATAATGGCACGGAAAAGGAATTCTCTTACTGTTCAGGACCACCACCCACCACCCAAGCAGCTTTAAAGGGCCTGGGCCAGATCCCGATCGGTTTATAGTCACAAAATTGGTTTCCCTTTTTACCTGTCACCACCGAGAATTCACTTTCACCTCCCCTATTTTCATTTCCGGCCGCCGCTACCCCACCAAAACCACCAGATTTCCGGTTACCACGGTTGGGGTTAGTGTTTGCGGTAGGTGTGATGGTCTTATCCTTCTCGGTTTTTGTGGATCTGGTACTCTTCTTCGGTCCGATCCACCAGTCTGGGTAACCCACAATCTCGAAGCATTGATCCTTTGTGTGTCTAGACATGCCACACTCTTCACATGTAAGATGAGATTTTTCATCTTGGAATCCTTTTTTCTTGCTGTCGATCCTTCGAAAGCTTTTTGTAGCAAACCCGCCGCCGCCGCCGCTGTCGGTATGGTCACCGGCTATCAAGCCGGAGGCAACCCCATGTGTTTTGTTGACTGTTGCTCCCATAATCAACTGGTGAGCGGCTTCTTTTCGAACCGTGGCATATGCAGCTTCGACGGTAGGAAGAGGGTCGATTCGGAGGATCTCACGTTTGATGGGTTCAAACTTCTGATCCAAACCATTAAGAAACTGGAATAGTTTTTGATCCGATCTGATTTTGGCAAACGTCTTGATGTCATCTGGACACTTCATGGGATTGGGATCGATCCGATCGATTTCTCCCCAAATTCCTTGTAAGGCGATCCAGAAATCTTCGAGGGATTTGTCGGCTTGTTTTAGTTCATTGGCTCATCCGAACATGAAGATCTGCCAGTGTACCTGTCTTCCATGATTAAGTGATTGCTCCCGGCACTCCCCTAGTTCTTTGGCGTGGAGAAACCACCCGGTGAGATCTCCGGAAAAAATGGCGAACACTAGTCTGAATAAGCCAGACACACACGATAGGTCTTCTGTCCAACTTTTTCATATGTTCCAGTAGTTGCTTTTGTTGGTGGTTCGTTGGTAATGATTTAATAATGATTTGGATTTTCCTCCTATGGCAACTCGAATCATTCGAGTCCATAGAGCGTAATTTTGGTTGCTTAGTTTGAGGTTGATTTGTAGGTTGTCGGATAGTTTTGGATTTTGTGATTGATTGTTACTGTTTTGTAACAGGTTGGCTAATTGTATTGCCAAATCATTGTTGGGGCCGCCGGCCTCTTCTCCGGCCATGGTGGCTTTGGTATTGATTTAGGTGATACAAGATGAACGGATTATTGGGTAGATGATGAACCGATTGACGGCTTTGATACCATGTTAAGATTAATAAACGGAAATTTGATTTATATTGATATGCTTCAATGATTTTTACATAAACATAAGCCTCTATTTATACTGATAATGAAACCCTAATTAAAACCTAATTAGAGACCAACCGACTCTCTTTTATTGGGCTTGGGCCCTTACTGGACCGCTTCCGTTACGGGCTTGCTAACATCTTACCTGTTTCCCCCAAGCACCCTTGTACAGAAGCTACCACACACACTTTAGGAATACAGTCACGTGTTCTCGTCCCAGTTCCTCACGATGTACGTATGACGGCAGCTCGACGTTTGGGTTCGGAATCCTGACCTCGCCAGCTATCACTCCCGGTACTTCACGTCCCCAAGACGCTGGTAGAGCCCACAGTCCGCCTGGAAACACACAATGACCTGTGGGGACACTCGGGTGCACTTACCTGGCCAGGGCCTGAACGCCCGTGGCTGCCCCCAACGGTGTTTGATAAAAGCATGAAATGGACAAAGAAGAATGAGATTGAGATGATAGACCTTTTGGAGATCGGGATACATTGTTGTGAACCAAATGGCGCTATGAGGTGGGAAATGAAAAAGGCCATTGAGAAGATACAAGGGTTGAAGGAGAGGGAAGATGATGAAGGAGAGTACTCATCTGATTCAACCCAAGGAGAGGACTCAAATGATCTGTCGTAAACCCCAAGCGAACCACCGCTGACACCCAGGACCCCAAGGACGCTGCCCTAGGACTCGACCCTGATACCAATAGTATTCGCACCGCTGCTCTCATGTTGCGATTGTGGGGGAATCGGGCGTTTACTGGTAAGATTAACCCCCCAATAATGACATGATAGTAGGAAGGATATCGCTGATATGTATACAACCTTTCAAAAAAAACTACGACGCCCACACGACACATGTGGGTTACACGAATTTTGTTTTGAGATAACATGTAAGGTTCTAGAATTTGACAGGAATCAAAAACCCGTTCAATAGAAAGTATTTCGCGTTTTTGTATGTGTTCTGTATCTAAAGACACTCAATTTTAATGAGTTGTTTTCCTTGATCCTTTAATTTTACATAATGTTTCACAAAACCAATAATGTTTTCCCTTTAATTTAAATTTTTTTAGTAAGTAGAAAGTTAATGTTGTGTTATACCAATAATAAAGTAAATGATGACATCATCAAGTAAATGATGACATCATAATTTTGATTTAAATGTTGTAATTAAAAGTTAAATCTTTAATAATCCTTACTTCTATATAAAATAATTTAAGACAATCGTATATATATTGGTAGATGATATTTGTAATGAAAAACTTATGATTCATCTTTAGTGATGGTGGTGAGTATATGAGACGAAATTATGGAGATGCTTCATATAGAATATTGCTCTTATAACATAATAACATAATACACCAAATTGGTGTTTGTGTTTACCTTAAGATAGTAATTTAATCAACACTTTCACCCACCACAGACAGGTTGTCCCCCCCCCCTTGTGTTTTCTCCGCCTAATTAAATACACAAAATGCTTAGTTGTCATAACTAAGTTGGAAATGGGAGGCTCCTGGTCGATGTCCTTTGAAACAACACCACACTAACCACCAACGCTTTTTGGGGGGTGCGGATCCGAACCCCTCCCTGAGTTTTTCCCCTCCGAATGTTTAGGATGCAATCAGGATTTCTAAAAAACCCTTAATAATATAGCATAATGAGATTCGAATTAGGGTGGAATATCCAAAAGTCATTGGCAAATAATTTATATAATCTTTATGCTAATATCTTAAATTAGTATAATCTATATCTATACTATCTATGGGGCAGGTTATTTAGAGTCCAGCTTATTTTGAGTCCAAAAAGGTTCCATATAACTTACACATGTGTAAGTTAACTTACACATGTGTAAGTCATGGTGGCGGTGGTCGTCGTCGCCGGAAAATCATGGTGGTGGTCGGAGATGATGGTGGTGGTGCTTACACATGTGTAAGTTGTAAAACTTACACATGTGTAAGTCGTGGTGGCGGTAGTCGTCGTCGCCAGAAAATCATGGTGGTGGTCGGAGTTGATGGTGGTGGTGGTAAGAGGTGGTTGGATTTGAGGAGATGAAAGAAAATCAATGGACCCTTTTTGGACTCAAAATAAGGTGGACTCAAAATAACTTTTCCCTACTATCTATATCTATCTATACTTTTTTTTTTGTAAAGTTAGTTTCGATTCAGACGTGCTGGAGGCAATTTTAACCAGCGATTTGCTGGACCTCCAACCCCTCCTCATGGAAAATACCTTGAGATGAGAAACCCAATACTCGAACCCGAGACCTTTGGGAAAACTCACATCGGGGCCCATATAGTGGATTTAGAAGATACCTCTGGCCAACTCACCTAAGTAAAGTTGGTTTATCTATACTACATTATAAAACAAATAGCATTTTCAACTTTTAACATTAACAATTCATCAAAAACACATTACATCAATCACCTACCCCACCACCAATCGTCACCGTCAACACCACCAAGCGCCGTTGCCACCACCACCTGTCACCGCCACCACCGTTACATCGCCACACCCGCCGCCACCTCCGCTACCGCCGCATGCCACCACCACCGATGCCGCCATTACCGCGCCGCATTGCGCGAGTACCGTTCTACTATAATATTATACATACTTGAAAGATTGCCATCTTATTACATTTGGATCTAGATTGCATTTTCACGAGGCTGACTAGATTTTGAGTTTGACTTTTCCTAGTCATCACTGATTGATTTTGACAATTTATTACTAGTTATTAAACATGTTCAATATCAGAGGCCTCTAGTTGTTGTAGTTCTTGATCAGCAATTATTATTTGTGTTTGACTTTTATTTGAACATGAACAAGATGATGCCATTCATAAAACACTTTGAACACCTTCAAATACAGCTAGAGCTTATTAAATCAGCAACAAATAACTTCTCCGATGAACATTGTATTGGAAGAGGAGGATTCGGTAATGTGTATAAAGCAGAACTCGCCCTTTCCAAGGGGCAAACCGTGGTTGCCTTAAAGCGCTTAGATCGTGTTTTGGACAAGGTGACCCTGAGTTTTGGAAAGAGGTCATGATGCTTTCTCAGTACAGACATGAGAATATCGTTTCTCTATTAGGGTTCTGTGATGATAGCGGAGAAAAGATTCTTGTATACGAGTACGCCTGCTAGAGAAGTCTAGACTTGTATCTTGATAAAGATGAGCTAACATGGGCCCGGCGCCTTCGTATTTGTATCGGAGCGGCTCGTGGATTAGGGTACCTTCATGGTTCTGTCGGGACACAACAACGTGTATTGCATCGTGATATTAAAAGTTCAAACATATTGTTAGAAGAAGATTGGAATGCAAGAATCGCGGATTTGGGTCTATCCAAATATGGTCCGGCTAACCAACAATACACATTTCTGGTCTCCAATGTCGTAGGCACGCTTGGTTATTGTGATCCGGATTGCTACCGATCCCCACCCCCCACCCCCCTCCATAAATAGGGATGTGCAAAGTACCCTTTGGTTCAAACAAAAGAACCGTTCATTCACTTTCCTTTTTTTCTAACCATACTACTTCACCAAGCTCAGCCACTACTTCTGTACAACCCAAGCAAAAATGGTTTCGCCCCTTAAAGACCATAATAGTTGAACGCAAACATGTTAAGTAGAAATAAGTACCCTATCTTAAACTCATTTTAAACACAAAAATAGAAGTGGGAATTATTAATGATCGATTGACAGTTCAGTAAAAGATTAAGTCTTTCTAAGTCATTCATCAAAAAATTATACTACATCTGGTTTTATGTTTACATGCAAGTACATGACTTGCATCTTTTTAAATTAACTTCTCTACAATATACTAGGCACTAACAATGAATAAATAAATTGGTATATGAAGACATTTGAGAGTTAAAAGTCTTGACAAACATTTTGATATTTCCAACAACATGTGTTTTCCAAGTTGAATATATGAAACGTCAATCCGTTGAACTTGTCAAACATATTTCCTTATGAATTTATAGACGACCTATGGATCTAAGCCTATTAAGAAGGGATTCACCATGGAATGCGTTGGGTAGGGGGAGAGATGTAATGATGTATAGTTGACAAATAGCAAATACTCCGTATGTGAGAAGATTCTATTATCAATAGTACTATATGAGGATTATAATGGCTAGCATAGTTATCGACTCGGTATTTTTGACTCGAATCGAAATATGATTTTTCAACTCGTGAATCGAAACGTGACTCGAATCGTAAGAGTCAGAATATTTGATAACATATAATTTTATAATTATATATAAGTTTTATTTTAGAAATATAGTATTGTATTGATATATATGCTAAAAATAGTAAACATTATTAATATAAAATCAAATTTAAAAACATACAAAAGAGTTATGTTTAAAAAAATAAAAATAAACTAAAAATAAAAAAATTATTTTTGTGACTCGTGACTCGGAGTATGACTCGTACCGACTCGCAAAACAAAACACGAGTCATGCTACGAGTCTGGAGCAAAACGAGTCATTCACTGAGTCGCCTCGTTTTCACTTGATTTTGACTCGACTCGTACGAGTCGACTCGTACGAGTTTGACAACTATGACTTAATGAGTTAGATATCAATTATTATTTTGAAACAATTAAACAAAGCTATTCTGCTTTTTTTTATCTATACTCCCTTATAATAATTACTGGGTAGTGTTGAAAGTTTAAAATTTTTGGGACATGCGAATTTACTTATTTGTCCCTACACACCCATTATTCCCTACCCTGCTCTTCCATATTCTATAGCTATGACAAACACCCTCCATTTCTCTCTCTAATTCTTCCATCTCCAAGAACCATCTCCCTCTTCTCCCTCTCTATCTCCGGTCGCCATCACCACCACTTCGACCTCTGTGCCACCATCAGCCCCTCCGCAACATCGACGCCACCACCAACAACAATCGCCCTCTGTGGGTTTCCTCTTTCCAGATTTGAGATCGAGTTGTCCATGGTATCCGTCTTTATATATAATAAAGAAGGATTGTTTTTTAAAGTATTTTTAGAAACATTATGATGTGTCAAGATCACATATTTTTTAAAAAGGTTTTTCTCTCATTTATGATGTTATATTTAAAAAATCTCACTTAATGATTATTTAAAATTCCTAATCTTTTATTTGAAACAAAGAAATTTTTAAATTTCTCTATATAATATTATGACATGCCTTTTTATACTTTATTAACGCAATATGTACTCTTATTTTATGTATCATTGTGTTAGTCGATTCACTATCTTCATATCAAGTTATAATATATCAATAACAAAAATTACATATATTCTTTTACATTTTTTTTTTTTAAAATTTTAATTAAAATGTTCGAGTTGAACCCGGGTTGATTAGCTAGTAATTAATAAAAGCAACATATGATCAAATATATGATTATGATATTCATAGTTGACAGATACTCCGGTAGCAAGATAAGTAGAGATTTCTTTGTAGTTTGTAGGTCCCCCTTCACATTCGAATATAAAGCCTACAATTAAATTGTGGGTGCATGTTATTTTAACTATACTAGCTAATCAACCGGTTCAACACGGACATTTTAATTAAAGTTTTAAAAGCAACAAAAAATCTAAAAAATATATATAATTTTTGTTATTGATATATTATAACTCGGTTTGAAGATACTAAATTGACTAACACATAATTTATAGTACCTATTGCATTAACAAAACATAAAAAATATTACATGATTAATAAAATAGAATTTAAAAAACATTTAATGGCTATTTATCTTTAAAAATATTACTTACTAAGTAAATATGACATCATAGAAAATAAAAATAGAAAAAATCAAGTATGCACGCTTAAATCTAGATATGCAGCGACCTGTTAGTCATGATAATTAAAAAACGAATTTAAAAAAGAAAAAGCAAGCAGCCTGCTTGCTTTACTGTTCACAAACCTGTCTTCAAATGTATATATATACTAATGTCACACCTTAAAAATATAGAGTTGTACAAATGCATTGATCGGTTAATAAGATATACATATACACATTAGGTTTTCTAGCAATGTCGTTTTTCTAACAACAAACGAAAAAGTCATGATTAAAACTTAAAAGTATCATATATGTATTTCGTTTAAGCTTATATAGGTTTGTAAAATCACTAAAATGCAACTGCGTACAAATTGAAATTCAATACGTTGACATTTCACTCTCTCAACTCTGTTACTAAAAGTGTAAAATAACTAGAAAAGCTTTTTTTTTGGCATAGCTAAATTTTTTTTGGAATAGCAAATAACTAGATAAGCTTAAATGAAAATATGTTATTAGTTAGATATATGCTTATAATATCGAGGAGTGTAACCCCACCAGGCAAAAAAGTGTAACCCCACCAGAGAGATTATTAGCGGCGACGTCGCCGCTAATACTGCGGGCCCCCTGTCTGTAATGGTAAATCTGGCAGAGAAATTAGCGGGCCCCCTGTCAGTGTCAGAGTATTAGCGGCGACGTCGCCGCTAATGCCCTGGTCGGGTTGACTTTTGCCTGGTGGTGTTACCCTGTGCCTATATATATGATCATTAATTAGATTCATTTTCACGAGGCTGACTAGATTTTGAGTTTGACTTTTCCTAGTCATCACTGATTGATTTTGACAATTTATTACTAGTTATTAAACATGTTCAATATCAGAGGCCTCTAGTTGTTGTAGTTCTTGATCAGCAATTATTATTTGTGTTTGACTTTTATTTGAACATGAACAAGATATGCCATTCATAAAACACTTTGAACACCTTCAAATACAGCTAGAGCTTATTAAATCAGCAACAAATAACTTCTCCGATGAACATTGTATCGGAAAAGGGGGATTCGGGAATGTATATAAGGCAGAACTCGCCCTTTCCAAGGGGCAAACCGTGGTTGCCTTAAAGCGCTTAGATCGTGTTTTGGACAAGGTGACCCTGAGTTTTGGAAGGAGGTCATTATACTTTCTCAGTACAGACATGAGAACATCGTTTCTCTATTAGGGTTCTGTGATGATAGCGGAGAAAAGATTCTTGTGTACGAGTACGCCGCTAGGAGAAGTCTAGACTTGTATCTTGATAAAGATGAACTAACATGGGTTCGACGCCTTCATATTTGTATTGGAGCGGCTCGTGGACTGGCATACCTTCATGGTTCTGTTGGGATACAACAATGTGTATTGCATCGTGATATTAAAAGTTCAAACATATTGTTAGAAGAAGATTGGAATGCAAGAATCGCGGATTTGGGTCTATCCAAATATGGTCCTGCTAACCAACAATACACATTTCTTGTCTCCAATGCAGTAGGCACAATCGGTTATTGTGATCCGTTGTATGTAGAGACTGGATTATTAACAAAAGAATCTGACGTTCATTCTTTTGGGGTGGTGTTATTTGAGGTATTTTGTGGCAGATTGTGCATTGGAAATGTCAACAACAAGAAAGTACCTTTAACAGGATTGGTACGACAGTTCTACGAACAGAACAAAATAGATGAGATTGTTTATAGTAATATCAAGGATGAAATAAATCCCGATTCACTGAGGGCCTTTACAGCGATTGCTTATCGATGTTTGAATCGGGACAGTGAAACACGTCCTTCAATGACCGAGGTTGTGAGAATACTTGAAAGTGCACTTGATTATCAAGTAAGTTTCCTTTATTTTACCATATGTACAACAATCTTTTAGTAACTAATATATAAAAATCCACAACATTTTACTGATTGATCGCTTAAGATATCTAATGTTGCCGAAAAGTTGAGAATTAAAATTCTAAGAGTTGAATTGCGTCTTTCCTTTCATAAGATCTATTAGGGCACATTATGTTTTGATATCCATCATTACAAAAAATAGTTTCAGAATAATTGTTTTGACCGTTCGATATGAATTCGTTTGGTATTGCAAAGGGGATCCAGACACAAGACCACCAAGAAAAAAATAGCGTAACATATGACAAACGCGAGACGTTTCACTTCATGAGGGCAGGTAGGCAAAGGTTTGACTTGGAAGATCTTCTAAATGGCGAAGCTGAAGTATTAGGAAAAGGGAGTTTGGGAACTACGTACAAGACGAGACCTTTGGGAGTAGCATCGGACCATGTTGTCAAGAGATTCAAGTTAGACAGTATCAAAGAAGAAAAAATAGACTTCCATGCACATATGATGTTGTTGGGAAGTATGTCACATCCCAATCTACTATCGTATGTGGCTTGTTACTACGACGATGGTGATAAAAAGCTATTGGTCACAGATTTTGCTGTCAATGGTAGCTTGGCTAGTCATCTTCATGGTATAAGTTGTTTACATACAGATAGATGAAACCTGACAACGTACAGTACTCGATAATGGTATCTTGATATATGATCGTTAATAATTTATCTTGTTTTGTCCATCTACAGATAAACCAAAAGATGGTGAGCCAGGATTGGATTGGCCAACACGATTAAAGATAATCCAGGGTATAGCAAGAGGGCTTGGTTATCTTTACCACGAGTTTCCTCGCCTACCTCTCCCTCATGGCCACTTAAGATCATCGTCTGTGCTACTTGACGAAGCTTTTAATCCCCTTTTAGCAGACTATGCCCTATTACCTGTTTTCACTAAGAAAGAAGCTAAACAACACTTTATGGCCTACAAGTCACGTGAGTTCACTCAAGATGTACGTATGACAAGGAAGACAGAAGTTTGGTGTCTAGGAATCTTGATACTAGAGATACTAACCGGTAAATTACCAATAGACGATGTAGAGCAAAGTAAGCATGGAAAAAATGATTTGGGGACATGGGTGAACTCTGTAGGGAAGGAAGAGTGGACTGAAAAGGTGTTTGATAAAAGCATGAAATGGACAAAGAAGAATGAGATTGAGATGATAGACCTTTTGGAGATCGGGATACATTGTTGTGAACCAAATGGCGCTATGAGGTGGGAAATGAAAAAGGCCATTGAGAAGATACAAGGGTTGAAGGAGAGGGAAGATGATGAAGGAGAGTACTCATCTGATTCAACCCAAGGAGAGGACTCAAATGATGCAACCCAAGGAGAATACACAGACTGACACAGCCCAAGGAGAGGACTCGAATGATACCCAAGAGTATGTTAGAAAAGCTGCTCTCATGTTTGCGATTGCTGGGGGAATCGAGTTACCTGAGTAAGAATGTAAAATATGAATGACCGGATATCTCTTTGTATCGTAATATCACTTTCAAAAACAACAATTCGACCATACATGTGGGTTACACGAATTTTGTTTTGAGATAACATGTAAGGTTCTAGAATTTGACAGGAATCAAAAACCCGTTCAATAGAAAGTATTTCGCGTTTTTGTATGTGTTCTGTATCTAAAGACACTCAATTTTAATGAGTTGTTTTCCTTGATCCTTTAATTTTACATAATGTTTCACAAAACCAATAATGTTTTCCCTTTAATTTAAATTTTTTTAGTAAGTAGAAAGTTAATGTTGTGTTATACCAATAATAAAGTAAATGATGACATCATCAAGTAAATGATGACATCATAATTTTGATTTAAATGTTGTAATTAAAAGTTAAATCTTTAATAATCCTTACTTCTATATAAAATAATTTAAGACAATCGTATATATATTGGTAGATGATATTTGTAATGAAAAACTTATGATTCATCTTTAGTGATGGTGGTGAGTATATGAGACGAAATTATGGAGATGCTTCATATAGAATATTGCTCTTATAACATAATAACATAATACACCAAATTGGTGTTTGTGTTTACCTTAAGATAGTAATTTAAAACTTTAACATGGTTGTCTTTTTTTTTTATTATAAAATGGTAGTAGACTAAGTTTGGAATGGGGATGATAATGGTGGATGTAATCTGAAACCAAAAAAAAAAAAAATGTGGTTGGGTATACCGAATGTTTAGGATGCAATCAGGATTTCTAAAAAACCCTTAATAATATAGCATAATGAGATTCGAATTAGGGTGGAATATCCAAAAGTCATTGGCAAATAATTTATATAATCTTTATGCTAATATCTTAAATTAGTATAATCTATATCTATACTATCTATGGGGCAGGTTATTTAGAGTCCAGCTTATTTTGAGTCCAAAAAGGGTCCATATAACTTACACATGTGTAAGTCGTGGTGGCGGTGGTCGCCGTCGCCGGAAAATCATGGTGGTGGTCGGAGATGATGGTGGTGGTGCTTACACATGTGTAAGTCGTAAAACTTACACATGTGTAAGTCGTGGTGGCGGTGGTCGCCGTCGCCGGAAAATCATGGTGGTGGTCGGAGATGATGGTGGTGGTGCTTACACATGTGTAAGTTGTAAAACTTACACATGTGTAAGTTAACTTACACATGTGTAAGTTAACTTACACATGTGTAAGTCGTAAAACTTACACATGTGTAAGTTGTAAAACTTACACATGTGTAAGTTGTAAAACTTACACATGTGTAAGTTGTAAAACTTACACATGTGTAAGTTAAACTTACACATGTGTAAGTTGTAAACTTACACATGTGTAAGTTGTAAAACTTACACATGTGTAAGTCGTGGTGGCGGTGGTCGCCGTCGCCGGAAAATCATGGTGGTGGTCGGAGATGATGGTGGTGGTGCTTACACATGTGTAAGTTGTAAAACTTACACATGTGTAAGTTAACTTACACATGTGTAAGTTAACTTACACATGTGTAAGTCGTAAAACTTACACATGTGTAAGTTGTAAAACTTACACATGTGTAAGTTGTAAAACTTACACATGTGTAAGTTGTAAAACTTACACATGTGTAAGTTGTAAAACTTACACATGTGTAAGTTGTAAAACTTACACATGTGTAAGTTGTAAAACTTACACATGTGTAAGTTGTAAAACTTACACATGTGTAAGTTGTAACTTACACATGTGTAAGTTGTAAAACTTACACATGTGTAAGTTGTAAAACTTACACATGTGTAAGTTGTAAAACTTACACATGTGTAAGTTGTAAAACTTACACATGTGTAAGTTGTAACTTACACATGTGTAAGTTGTAAAACTTACACATGTGTAAGTTGTAAAACTTACACATGTGTAAGTCATGTGTAAGTTAAACTTACACATGTGTAAGTTGTAAACTTACACATGTGTAAGTTGTAACTTACACATGTGTAAGTTGTAAAACTTACACATGTGTAAGTTGTAAAACTTACACATGTGTAAGTTGTAAAACTTACACATGTGTAAGTTGTAAAACTTACACATGTGTAAGTTGTAAAACTTACACATGTGTAAGTTGTAAAACTTACACATGTGTAAGTTGTAAAACTTACACATGTGTAAGTTAAAACTTACACATGTGTAAGTTGTAAAACT
This sequence comes from Erigeron breviscapus, assembly GCA_034093135.1. NCBI lineage: Eukaryota > Viridiplantae > Streptophyta > Magnoliopsida > Asterales > Asteraceae > Erigeron > Erigeron breviscapus. Next base: position 90,159,241 of record CM067174.1, on the reverse strand, counting down.
TACACATGTGTAAGTTGTAAAACTTACACATGTGTAAGTTGAACTTACACATGTGTAAGTTGTAAACTTACACATGTGTAAGTTAACTTACACATGTGTAAGTCGTGGTGGCGGTAGTCGCCGTCGCCGGAAAATCATGGTGGTGGTCGGAGTTGATGGTGGTGGTGGTAAGAGGTGGTTGGGATTTGAGGAGATGAAAGAAAATCAATGGACCCTTTTTGGACTCAAAATAAGGTGGACTCAACATAACTTTTCCCTACTATCTATATCTATCTATACTTTTTTTTTGTAAAGTTAGTTTCGATTCAGACGTGCTGGAGGCAATTTTAACCAGCGATTTGCTGGACCTCCAACTCCCTCCTCATGGAAAATACCTTGAGATGAGAAACCCAATACTCGAACCCGAGACCTTTGGGAAAACTCACATCGGGGCCCATATAGTGGATTTAGAAGATACCCCTGGCCAACTCACCTAAGTAAAGTTGGTTTATCTATACTACATTATAAAACAAATAGCATTTTCAACTTTTAACATTAACAATTCATCAAAAACACATTACATCAATCACCTACCCCACCACCAATCGTCACCGTCAACACCACCAAGCGCCGTTGCCACCACCACCTGTCACCGCCACCACCGTTACATCGCCACACCCGCCGCCACCTCCACCACCTCCGCTACCGCCGCATGCCACCACCACCGATGCCGCCATTACCGCGCCGCATTGCGCGAGTACCGTTCTACTATAATATTATACATACTTGAAAGATTGCCATCTTATTACATTTGGATCTAGATTGCATTTTCACGAGGCTGACTAGATTTTGAGTTTGACTTTTCCTAGTCATCACTGATTGATTTTGACAATTTATTACTAGTTATTAAACATGTTCAATATCAGAGGCCTCTAGTTGTTGTAGTTCTTGATCAGCAATTATTATTTGTGTTTGACTTTTATTTGAACATGAACAAGATATGCCATTCATAAAACACTTTGAACACCTTCAAATACAGCTAGAGCTTATTAAATCAGCAACAAATAACTTCTCCGATGAACATTGTATCGGAAAAGGGGGATTCGGGAATGTATATAAGGCAGAACTCGCCCTTTCCAAGGGGCAAACCGTGGTTGCCTTAAAGCGCTTAGATCGTGTTTTGGACAAGGTGACCCTGAGTTTTGGAAGGAGGTCATTATACTTTCTCAGTACAGACATGAGAACATCGTTTCTCTATTAGGGTTCTGTGATGATAGCGGAGAAAAGATTCTTGTGTACGAGTACGCCGCTAGGAGAAGTCTAGACTTGTATCTTGATAAAGATGAACTAACATGGGTTCGACGCCTTCATATTTGTATTGGAGCGGCTCGTGGATTGGTACCTTCATGGTTCTGTCGGGACACAACAACGTGTATTGCATCGTGATATTAAAAGTTCAAACATATTGTTAGAAGAAGATTGGAATGCAAGAATCTCGGATTTGGGTCTATCCAAATATGGTCCTGCTAACCAACAATACACATTTCTTGTCTCCAATGCAGTAGGCACAATCGGTTATTGTGATCCGTTGTATGTAGAGACTGGATTATTAACAAAAGAATCTGACGTTCATTCTTTTGGGGTGGTGTTATTTGAGGTATTTTGTGGCAGGTTGTGCATTGGAAATGTCAACAACAAGAAAGTACCTTTAACAGGATTGGTACGACAGTTCTACGAACAGAACAAAATAGATGAGATTGTTTATAGTAATATCAAGGATGAAATAAATCCCGATTCACTGAGGGCCTTTACAGCGATTGCTTATCGATGTTTGAATCGGGACAGTGAAACACGTCCTTCAATGACCGAGGTTGTGAGAATACTTGAAAGTGCACTTGATTATCAAGTAAGTTTCCTTTATTTTACCATATGTACAACAATCTTTTAGTAACTAATATATAAAAATCCACAACATTTTACTGATTGATCGCTTAAGATATCTAATGTTGCCGAAAAGTTGAGAATTAAAATTCTAAGAGTTGAATTGCGTCTTTCCTTTCATAAGATCTATTAGGGCACATTATGTTTTGATATCCATCATTACAAAAAATAGTTTCAGAATAATTGTTTTGACCGTTCGATATGAATTCGTTTGGTATTGCAAAGGGGATCCAGACACAAGACCACCAAGAAAAAAATAGCGTAACATATGACAAACGCGAGACGTTTCACTTCATGAGGGCAGGTAGGCAAAGGTTTGACTTGGAAGATCTTCTAAATGGCGAAGCTGAAGTATTAGGAAAAGGGAGTTTGGGAACTACGTACAAGACGAGACCTTTGGGAGTAGCATCGGACCATGTTGTCAAGAGATTCAAGTTAGACAGTATCAAAGAAGAAAAAATAGACTTCCATGCACATATGATGTTGTTGGGAAGTATGTCACATCCCAATCTACTATCGTATGTGGCTTGTTACTACGACGATGGTGATAAAAAGCTATTGGTCACAGATTTTGCTGTCAATGGTAGCTTGGCTAGTCATCTTCATGGTATAAGTTGTTTACATACAGATAGATGAAACCTGACAACGTACAGTACTCGATAATGGTATCTTGATATATGATCGTTAATAATTTATCTTGTTTTGTCCATCTACAGATAAACCAAAAGATGGTGAGCCAGGATTGGATTGGCCAACACGATTAAAGATAATCCAGGGTATAGCAAGAGGGCTTGGTTATCTTTACCACGAGTTTCCTCGCCTACCTCTCCCTCATGGCCACTTAAGATCATCGTCTGTGCTACTTGACGAAGCTTTTAATCCCCTTTTAGCAGACTATGCCCTATTACCTGTTTTCACTAAGAAAGAAGCTAAACAACACTTTATGGCCTACAAGTCACGTGAGTTCACTCAAGATGTACGTATGACAAGGAAGACAGAAGTTTGGTGTCTAGGAATCTTGATACTAGAGATACTAACCGGTAAATTACCAATAGACGATGTAGAGCAAAGTAAGCATGGAAAAAATGATTTGGGGACATGGGTGAACTCTGTAGGGAAGGAAGAGTGGACTGAAAAGGTGTTTGATAAAAGCATGAAATGGACAAAGAAGAATGAGATTGAGATGATAGACCTTTTGGAGATCGGGATACATTGTTGTGAACCAAATGGCGCTATGAGGTGGGAAATGAAAAAGGCCATTGAGAAGATACAAGGGTTGAAGGAGAGGGAAGATGATGAAGGAGAGTACTCATCTGATTCAACCCAAGGAGAGGACTCAAATGATGCAACCCAAGGAGAATACACAGACTGACACAGCCCAAGGAGAGGACTCGAATGATACCCAAGAGTATGTTAGAAAAGCTGCTCTCATGTTTGCGATTGCTGGGGGAATCGAGTTACCTGAGTAAGAATGTAAAATATGAATGACCGGATATCTCTTTGTATCGTAATATCACTTTCAAAAACAACAATTCGACCATACATGTGGGTTACACGAATTTTGTTTTGAGATAACATGTAAGGTTCTAGAATTTGACAGGAATCAAAAACCCGTTCAATAGAAAGTATTTCGCGTTTTTGTATGTGTTCTGTATCTAAAGACACTCAATTTTAATGAGTTGTTTTCCTTGATCCTTTAATTTTACATAATGTTTCACAAAACCAATAATGTTTTCCCTTTAATTTAAATTTTTTTAGTAAGTAGAAAGTTAATGTTGTGTTATACCAATAATAAAGTAAATGATGACATCATCAAGTAAATGATGACATCATAATTTTGATTTAAATGTTGTAATTAAAAGTTAAATCTTTAATAATCCTTACTTCTATATAAAATAATTTAAGACAATCGTATATATATTGGTAGATGATATTTGTAATGAAAAACTTATGATTCATCTTTAGTGATGGTGGTGAGTATATGAGACGAAATTATGGAGATGCTTCATATAGAATATTGCTCTTATAACATAATAACATAATACACCAAATTGGTGTTTGTGTTTACCTTAAGATAGTAATTTAAAACTTTAACATGGTTGTCTTTTTTTTTTTATTATAAAATGGTAGTAGACTAAGTTTGGAATGGGGATGATAATGGTGGATGTAATCTGAAACCAAAAAAGAAAATCTGGTTGGGTATACCGAATGTTTAGGATGCAATCAGGATTTCTAAAAAACCCTTAATAATATAGCATAATGAGATTCGAATTAGGGTGGAATATCCAAAAGTCATTGGCAAATAATTTATATAATCTTTATGCTAATATCTTAAATTAGTATAATCTATATCTATACTATCTATGGGGCAGGTTATTTAGAGTCCAGCTTATTTTGAGTCCAAAAAGGGTCCATATAACTTACACATGTGTAAGTCGTGGTGGCGGTGGTCGTCGTCGCCGGAAAATCATGGTGGTGGTCGGAGATGATGGTGGTGGTGCTTACACATGTGTAAGTTGTAAAACTTACACATGTGTAAGTCGTGGTGGCGGTAGTCGCCGTCGCCAGAAAATCATGGTGGTGGTCGGAGTTGATGGTGGTGGTGGTAAGAGGTGGTTGGGATTTGAGGAGATGAAAGAAAATCATGGTGGTGGTCGGAGATGATGGTGGTGGTGCTTACACATGTGTAAGTCGTGGTGACGGTGGTCGCCGTCGCCGGAAAATCATGGTGGTGGTCGGAGTTGATGGTGGTGGTGCTTACACATGTGTAAGTCGTGGTGGCGGTAGTCGCCGTCGCCGGAAAATCATGGTGGTGGTCGGAGTTGATGGTGGTAGTTACTTACACATGTGTAAGTCGTGGTGGCGGTAGTCGCCGTCGCCGGAAAATCATGGTGGTGGTCGGAGATGATGGTGGTGGTGGTAGGAGGTGGTTGGGATTTGAGGAGATGAAAGAAAATCAATGGACCCTTTTTGGACTCAAAATAACTTTTCCCTACTATCTATATCTATCTATACTTTTTTTTTGTAAAGTTAGTTTCGATTCAGACGTGCTGGAGGCAATTTTAACCAGCGATTTGCTGGACCTCCAACCCCCTCCTCATGGAAAATACCTTGAGATGAGAAACCCAATACTCGAACCCGAGACCTTTGGGAAAACTCACATCGGGGCCCATATAGTGGATTTAGAAGATACCCCTGGCCAACTCACCTAAGTAAAGTTGGTTTATCTATACTACATTATAAAACAAATAGCATTTTCAACTTTTAACATTAACAATTCATCAAAAACACATTACATCAATCACCTACCCCACCACCAATCGTCACCGTCAACACCACCAAGCGCCGTTGCCACCACCACCGATGCCGCCATTACCGCGCCGCATTGCGCGAGTACCGTTCTACTATAATATTATACATACTTGAAAGATTGCCATCTTATTACATTTGGATCTAGATTGCATTTTCACGAGGCTGACTAGATTTTGAGTTTGACTTTTCCTAGTCATCACTGATTGATTTTGACAATTTATTACTAGTTATTAAACATGTTCAATATCAGAGGCCTCTAGTTGTTGTAGTTCTTGATCAGCAATTATTATTTGTGTTTGACTTTTATTTGAACATGAACAAGATATGCCATTCATAAAACACTTTGAACACCTTCAAATACAGCTAGAGCTTATTAAATCAGCAACAAATAACTTCTCCGATGAACATTGTATTGGAAGAGGAGGATTCGGTAATGTGTATAAAGCAGAACTCGCCCTTTCCAAGGGGCTAACCGTGGTTGCTTCAAACACATGTGTAAGTCGTGGTGGCGGTAGTCGCCATCGCCGGAAAATCATGGTGGTGGTCGGAGTTGATGGTGGTGGTGGTAAGAGGTGGTTGGGATTTGAGGAGATGAAAGAAAATCAATGGACCCTTTTTGGACTCAAAATAAGGTGGACTCAAAATAACTTTTCCCTACTATCTATATCTATCTATACTTTTTTTTTGTAAAGTTAGTTTCGATTCAGACGTGCTGGAGGCAATTTTAACCAGCGATTTGCTGGACCTCCAACTCCCTCCTCATGGAAAATACCTTGAGATGAGAAACCCAATACTCGAACCCGAGACCTTTGGGAAAACTCACATCGGGGCCCATATAGTGGATTTAGAAGATACCCCTGGCCAACTCACCTAAGTAAAGTTGGTTTATCTATACTACATTATAAAACAAATAGCATTTTCAACTTTTAACATTAACAATTCATCAAAAACACATTACATCAATCACCTACCCCACCACCAATCGTCACCGTCAACACCACCAAGCGCCGTTGCCACCACCACCTGTCACCGCCACCACCGTTACATCGCCACACCCGCCGCCACCTCCACCACCTCCGCTACCGCCGCATGCCACCACCACCGATGCCGCCATTACCGCGCCGCATTGCGCGAGTACCGTTCTACTATAATATTATACATACTTGAAAGATTGCCATCTTATTACATTTGGATCTAGATTGCATTTTCACGAGGCTGACTAGATTTTGAGTTTGACTTTTCCTAGTCATCACTGATTGATTTTGACAATTTATTACTAGTTATTAAACATGTTCAATATCAGAGGCCTCTAGTTGTTGTAGTTCTTGATCAGCAATTATTATTTGTGTTTGACTTTTATTTGAACATGAACAAGATGATGCCATTCATAAAACACTTTGAACACCTTCAAATACAGCTAGAGCTTATTAAATCAGCAACAAATAACTTCTCCGATGAACATTGTATTGGAAGAGGAGGATTCGGTAATGTGTATAAAGCAGAACTCGCCCTTTCCAAGGGGCTAACCGTGGTTGCTTTAAAGCGCTTAGACCGTACTTTTGGGCAAGGTGACCCTGAGTTTTGGAAAGAGGTCATGATGCTTTCTCAGTACAGACATGAGAATATCGTTTCTCTATTAGGGTTCTGTGATGATAGCGGAGAAAAGATTCTTGTATACGAGTACCCTGCTAGAAGAAGTCTAGACTTGTATCTTGATAAAGATGAGCTAACATGGGCCCGGCGCCTTCGTATTTGTATCGGAGCGGCTCGTGGATTAGGGTACCTTCATGGTTCTGTCGGGACACAACAACGTGTATTGCATCGTGATATTAAAAGTTCAAACATATTGTTAGAAGAAGATTGGAATGCAAGAATCGCGGATTTGGGTCTATCCAAATATGGTCCGGCTAACCAACAATACACATTTCTGGTCTCCAATGTCGTAGGCACGCTTGGTTATTGTGATCCGTTGTATATAGAGACAGGATTGTTAACAAAAGAATCTGATGTATATTCTTTTGGAGTAGTGTTATTTGAAGTACTTTGTGGCAGGTTGTGCATTGAATATGGCAAAAATAAGAGAGTACGGCGATTCTATGAACAGAAAAAAATAGATGAGCTTGTTTATAGTAATATCAAGGATGAAGTAAATCCTGATTCACTTACGGCGATTGCTTATCGATGTTTGAATAGAGACCGGGAAACACGTCTTTTAATGACCAAGTAAGCTTGCCTTTATTTTTATACTTAATAGTACTGATCATTAGGACATAGCAAGATCGGTGCTGCTAGCAACATATATGGATCATTTCCCCTAAACAAATTTTCCAAAACACTTGTAGATCATAACTTGTCTATTAATAGATTTTGGTTCAAGTTAGCTGATAGAAAATTTTTTGGTAATGAATTTTGCTAACCAAGAGCTAATGGTTATCATAAAGTATTGACAGATTGTGTATATAAAAAGGAAACCCCTGAAAAAAATAATCGATACCATCATGTACAGAATAACAGAAATTTTGTGTATTTTTATCATAGAGGGCAAAATGCATGCTTTAGTAATAGAATGGTAAGTGGTAACTAATGTAAATATCTTGTTCAACAATCTATCTATCAGATTCATCAACATCATCCAAACATGAGCAATCAGCCTGAATCATCATCATCAGAACCGGCGGCGGCGGCAGGGGATCATGGGGAGAAGGACTTTTTGCCAAACAGATTAGTAGTTGAGGAAGCACTTGATGATGAAGATAACTCAGTTGTTGCTATGCATCCTAATGTTATGGAGAAATTGCAGCTCTTCCGTGGCGATTATATTCTCCTAAAGGGAAGGCAAAGAAAAGATACAGTCTGTATCATCCTTGAAAATGAAACTTGTGATAAGCCCAAAATCAGAATGAACCGGGAGGGTTGAACCGGGAGATTACGTATCTGTGCACGAGTGCCAAGATATCAAGTATGGGAAGCGTATTCATGTTGTTCCTCTAGATGATGACACGACTATTGAAGGAGGGGACTTGTTTGACGCGTACTTGAAACCCTACTTTACGGAATCATATAGGCCAGCACGAAAGGGGGATTATTTTGTGGTTAGAGGAGGTGGTATACCAAGTGTTGAGTTCAAGGTAATTGAGACCGACCCGGGGGAGTACTGTGTTGTTGATCCGGACACCGAAATCTTTTGTGAGGGGAAAGCCAACCGATTAGGCCCGTGAATGGAAAAATAAGGTTAGGATCATTATTTTGAGAAAAAAGTGTGTTAGAGTTCCAAAGCATGCCTAACCATCCACTTAACTTTGAAATTATTGGTTGGGCTCTTCTTTTTACTTGTCCACGTAGTCTAGTGACAATGACGATTACTTCAGTTTCAAGAAAAACTATTTATAAACAGGCGTCTACTCTAAGTTCTGTTTTGGAGACTCTGTTAAACAAGAAATTTAGCTAAATTGGGAACAGATGCGTAGCTAGGAGGGGTGATAATAGGATCATTATAGAAAGAAAAAGAGAAACAAAGAGTGATATATAAAGCTCAGCAAATTCCGTCTAAAACCCTTTTTCCAGCAGATATGCATCACAGATGGTTAATACAAGTAGTAAAAAGAAGGGTTATCTGAAGCCAAACATAATAGAGAGAGAAAGCAAATTTGTCTAATCTGTGAACTAGAATTTAACCAGCAGAATCAAGAATATTACAATATCCACAAGGGCCAGGTAAGATAATATCAGCTTATAAGCTTGGAAAGATGTCCCTTGACATGGCATTCTTTCAACTTTCAATCATTAATCCAAAACAGTCACTGAAAAATTGGCAACATCTACAGTTGATCAGCCAAACTTCATGCACCAGTGTGTTACACTTAGCTGGTCTACTCTGGATTTCATGCTATTTGGGCTTTTAATCATCATCCTCAATCATGCCACTACAATCAAGCCAGATACCGGAACAAGTTAGGGTTCTCTTTGTCTCTCTCAAGATAATCACGAGTTATCAGATCTTCAATCCTCTTCTTTATTGCTTTCACATCAGGCTGCAAGCGTTCATGACTCATCAGTTGCAAATTAATGTTGAAACATTGGGGAAAATGTGTAAAATGGTGGTCAAATATAGTGGCAACTTCAACCTACTTATGTCGTTTCATTTTGGGTTACTTAATCTCCAATGGATCAAATATTTTGTCACAACGAAAGACCTAAATCATTTTATTCAAAAACATTTGAACATATCGACAGACCAAGCTGATCTGTGTTTTTAACTTTTTTAATACAAAAGACCTTCTAAATCAATTTATTCAAAAACGAACACACATTCTGAAACACTGCAAAATTTCTAACCATATTAGAAACACTAATAACTTTAAGAAAGTTAGAAAAGATTTGGAAAGAAATGCTTAGCGTCCTAACTGATTCATTTCCAGCCGTACATAATCATTTGATTCGTTATCAGACCCCAGCCACTATCTCACCTATAGCCAATCGTATGCCTAAGTAATGCACATCTGCAGATTTCCTGCTAGATAATGCTAATGCCCCACCATGGCCTAATCAAACCCATTCCGGTTTTGGTCTAAATTCCATACTGATATTGGCCCAAGATAAATGGGTCAGGGCCACATAAAACCTTAATTATGGGTCAAATATAAGGTATTTTGAAGAAGAAAAAAAACTTACTTTAAACATGCGACCCAACTGTTCAACACACTCCATAACCAACTGCTGATATCCCAATACTTTTCTGCTTTTCATGATTCGCACGATAGAAGCATCAATTGCATACCGTCTATCCTTGTCAACATCCTCAATCACCTTTTTCTTTTCATCCACAGGAGGTAGAGGGATCTGCGTATCACGGGACAAGAATAGAGCAAATATATTATTCAATTAGATGATTAATACTTTGACAGTGTCGACGTTAACGATTCACAATTCAAAATTTCGAAATATACACGTATCAGATGGTCTAATCTAGAAGGAAAAAAAACGACTTCATATACCTTGATCCTCCTCATTTTATCTGTAAACTTTGAGTTAAATTCAAAGTAATCGGTTGGAGATATGGTTTTGGTATTTGGCTCCTTGAGAAGAATTTTATATTTTGCACATGATAGAGAATGGAGTAGCCTAACAACATCATCGTCTGACAAGTTCAGCTGAGTCATAATTTCCTGATAACTCAATCGATCTGATGAGTTGAACAGTAGCAAAGCAGAAGCCTGCATCAATAAATTGCGTAAAAAGTCAAAAACCTTACTCGTTAACAGTTCTCAAATAAGTATATGTTAATAGATAAAAAAATTCATAGAAGAAACCTGGTAGGTTGTGACAATGAGTTCCATAGTTTTTGGTTCAAACTTTCCATTAATGTTGCAGGTACCCAAGGAATATATCCATGTAAGTTTCCTATGCTTTGTTTTTGTTTGATAAAATTCTTTAAAAACTTCAACACACTTGACCTAAATAAGGCACATGTGACATCAATATAAACACAATAGGCAGATAAAAACAAGAACTCCTGTATTAAAAAATTTAATAAATATTTGTACCATCTCTGCAGGGAGATTTAAATCAAAAGACTTGTAACTTGGCCAAAAGCCAGTAGTCAACACAGTGACCGTCAAGTCAATCCCAGGACTAACATGTGGATTATTGCCCAAGTACTCCTCAAAGTGGGATTGGTTTTCCTTTGCCAATGTTAAATCGGTAACCTGAAAAACAACACAAAATATAGAGTAATCAGAGCCAAGTCACAACTCGACATCGTAGGCACTACAAAATTTTGGAGGAGACTTTGACCTGCTAAATTAGGAATGGGCTAGATTCGCATAGCATTTTATCCCTAACTTACACAGGTATAACTAATTAATTATTAAAAAAACCAACTTGAAAGAAAACAAGTTAAAGGGTCTTAACAGGCAAAAGGCAGACAAGTTGTATCTTTTATAATGCACAGAACATCCTAAAACATTGAGTTGATACACATACACACACACAAACTACTTATCAAAGAAATTGGGCAGGAACGTGTTTAATGTAAGCCCCACCCAAAGACAATTTGACCTCTTACCCATCTGGCCCAATCCACCCACTTGGCAATCTGTATAATATATGGATTCACTAGTTACATTTGCATGCTTACCATCCCTTCCATCTTTGACGTAAACTGACCACCACATTGTTGCTTTAGCTTTGTCAGAATACTTCTCTCATGCTCATCGTTGGCACTCTTGTCAAACAAAAGCCGTCGAGCAAGTTTTTTCCTGAAAGTAGAATACATCATCAAAAGACACCACAAATGACAACTTAATACCAAAAATTACACAAAGGTAACTTAGTGTCCATCAAAACCAAGATGATTCCTACCTATAAAATTCAGCAAAAAGATCTTTATCACTGATGTAGGCAAGCAGCTTAACAACCTGCAAAATTAATTCAACTTTAAAGTAATGTCATGCTGGTACATAAAAGGTCATTTAGGAAAAATAAGCATACCTTCTCAAGTGTGTCCTCAATGGCTTCATCACTGAGTTTCTCACTTCCACCTTTCTTGAGAATATTATCGCAAAATGTTGCAAGTAACTCTGCAGTTGAACTACCAGCAACACCCTTGTTGCAGAATATTTCAAATGCTTCTTTAAGTGCCTATAAGAGAATTTAAAAGATATAACAGTAAGTAATATTGGGTAACTAGATATCATAGTAATGGTAAGGTGGAAATACAAACCTTATGGAAGAGGGTATGGTTATTAAAACAGACATTTACATATTCCAGGTACTTGTCATGGAGCTCAATCACTTTCCGAACAAAAACCTGCAATGCATTACGCACACATAAGTTTCTGATCATACAAAAACAAGTTAAGTGATTTCATCTTATCACAATTACCTGTTCCTGTAAGCCAGCCACGTCTCTCTTTTCAGCCTGCAAGGACAGAGAATTAGAAGATTTTGATCACATATGCTAAGAGTTTGAAATAACTGTGACCTGATGTGCTTATTGTTTAGTATATGCACACCTTCTTGTTACTAGCTGCGTCCTCGGCCTGTTTAACTAGTGTCGTGCCTTCGGCAGTGACATGCTGCACGATACAGGAATACATATGATACGGGAAGATTATAATATATATTATATTGTATCTTTCATATATATATATATATATATATATAAGAGGCACCTCTAACAGGATTCTCCATCAGAAAAATAAAAATCTGTCAAATGTAACAAACCTGCTTAAACATACTAGATACAGGGTCCAATCCCCGTGGTATCTTTGAAAAGAGTCTGTACATCCTTGATAAATCATCAACCTGGGCAAATGAAAAAGATGGTGAAAGAGACAGTAAATCATCATCACACAAACACTTACTTATGAATGTGTCAAACTAGGTTATGTTTTAACTCCAACAGGTCGAAAACAAGTTAAAGGGTCTTAACAGGCAAAAGGCAGACAAGTTGTATCTTTTATAATGCACAGAACATCCTAAAACATTGAGTTGATACACATACACACACACAAACTACTTATCAAAGAAATTGGGCAGGAACGTGTTTAATGTAAGCCCCACCCAAAGACAATTTGACCTCTTACCCATCTGGCCCAATCCACCCACTTGGCAATCTGTATAATATATGGATTCACTAGTTACATTTGCATGCTTACCATCCCTTCCATCTTTGACGTAAACTGACCACCACATTGTTGCTTTAGCTTTGTCAGAATACTTCTCTCATGCTCATCGTTGGCACTCTTGTCAAACAAAAGCCGTCGAGCAAGTTTTTTCCTGAAAGTAGAATACATCATCAAAAGACACCACAAATGACAACTTAATACCAAAAATTACACAAAGGTAACTTAGTGTCCATCAAAACCAAGATGATTCCTACCTATAAAATTCAGCAAAAAGATCTTTATCACTGATGTAGGCAAGCAGCTTAACAACCTGCAAAATTAATTCAACTTTAAAGTAATGTCATGCTGGTACATAAAAGGTCATTTAGGAAAAATAAGCATACCTTCTCAAGTGTGTCCTCAATGGCTTCATCACTGAGTTTCTCACTTCCACCTTTCTTGAGAATATTATCGCAAAATGTTGCAAGTAACTCTGCAGTTGAACTACCAGCAACACCCTTGTTGCAGAATATTTCAAATGCTTCTTTAAGTGCCTATAAGAGAATTTAAAAGATATAACAGTAAGTAATATTGGGTAACTAGATATCATAGTAATGGTAAGGTGGAAATACAAACCTTATGGAAGAGGGTATGGTTATTAAAACAGACATTTACATATTCCAGGTACTTGTCATGGAGCTCAATCACTTTCCGAACAAAAACCTGCAATGCATTACGCACACATAAGTTTCTGATCATACAAAAACAAGTTAAGTGATTTCATCTTATCACAATTACCTGTTCCTGTAAGCCAGCCACGTCTCTCTTTTCAGCCTGCAAGGACAGAGAATTAGAAGATTTTGATCACATATGCTAAGAGTTTGAAATAACTGTGACCTGATGTGCTTATTGTTTAGTATATGCACACCTTCTTGTTACTAGCTGCGTCCTCGGCCTGTTTAACTAGTGTCGTGCCTTCGGCAGTGACATGCTGCACGATACAGGAATACATATGATACGGGAAGATTATAATATATATTATATTGTATCTTTCATATATATATATAAGAGGCACCTCTAACAGGATTCTCCATCAGAAAAATAAAAATCTGTCAAATGTAACAAACCTGCTTAAACATACTAGATACAGGGTCCAATCCCCGTGGTATCTTTGAAAAGAGTCTGTACATCCTTGATAAATCATCAACCTGGGCAAATGAAAAAGATGGTGAAAGAGACAGTAAATCATCATCACACAAACACTTACTTATGAATGTGTCAAACTAGGTTATGTTTTAACTCCAACAGGTCAAACAAATAAAAGAGAAAAGATCTTGGTAAGTATTGAGGCCGGGGTTGAATGGGTTAAAAGTTGCCCAAAGTGTAATACACAAAAGGTCCTATATTTTTATTCAAAGAACTAGACTAATGAAATACTGTATTTTTAGACAGGAAGTTTCCTGGGCCATGCTAAACTAAATAAGTAATGGACCAACCTGTTTTGACCCAGAAAAAAATTAACCTTTTTGCCTGAACCTGTTCTATCTGATAACCCAGCCAGTCCAAATCGCTCAATTTACGACCTATACTGTATACCAATGCTTTAAATAAGAATCATTAACAAGAGCATACCTTGTCATCCCTGAGCAATGCATGACAACCAGAGTGTTCCTTCTCTAACAATTGAGTTGCATAAACAGATAACAACTCGTTTTGAACTTTCTATACGCAACCAAATAAATACAGACACTATAAATAACCATCAGAAGTGTATTAACGCAAACTTTATAAACCCCATAAAAAAGGTACCTCGAGCAGCTTTGGCTCACTGCTGACATGAAGATAGTTACCAACTCTACCACTTTCCCTTTTCAAGCACTCCTCTGCCTGAAGTTCCAGTAAAAAGGTAGATTACATTTCACAAACTAAGATCTTGACTCTATAAATTTACTTTCAAGACCTAAATAAGCATTTAAAGTTTACTTTCAGCATATAATCTGGACAAGAGTCTTCTAAGATCCAGTTTGAAGCCTTCCGTGAATAATATGCTGCTGTATCTTTAAGCATTGATGCTTCAAAATCATTTTCATAGTACTCCATTTGCCCCATTCCGATTTCAACAAATATATCTAGAACATTCTTCAACAGAGCTCGGTCAATCTGCTCTCCTTCGCGCTCTTGATCAATCTATATCATACAACATCTCAGAGAGTCAGTGCAGAATTGACGTTTAGAACAATTAGGCTTCGTAGATAAATCGTTGGGGGAAAACATACCAGAGATATTACAGCATCTCTAACTTTAACATTCAACTCTTGGTATACCTAATGAGCAAATATTGTTAAACACATAGAACTCAAGAAATCAAAAATATTATGGGCAAAAGAAGAATTTAATAAAATATTTGTAGCAGAATGTTTCAAGTCTAAGTACTAGCAAGAGAAGGTTCCAATATTCTGAACTTGGCATTGTAACACTACGCCTAAATCCTATAATAGTAATATGTATAAACTTTTGAATGATTAAAATATTATTTTCTTTTTATCAAACACGCCGAGACAACTTTTAATGAATAGACTCATAAATTACCAGATCACGAAAACAGGCAAGTCCAACTTCATTTAGTGGTGGAAGAGATCTTCGAGCAATGAAGTAGCGATCGAGATAGTGGAAGAATCTGGATAGCCATCGCACCATAATTTTATGGTTTGACCACCGTCTTACAAGCTCCCTGAGCATGAACTCGTCATGCTTTTCTCTTAAAGATGGTAAGACCTGCATACAAAAATCTCCCATCAAAACCATCATACTTGGCAACATACCATACACATATGTTTGAACACCGTTACTTCTCCCACAAAATTAGTAAGCATGGAGGTACACACAGCTTACTTACTAACTTAGCTGCATGAAAGAGGGGTAAACGGATTTCATAATCTAACTAAATTGTTTGTTTGCAGGTGATATACATTAGTTATTAAAGATATTTCAAAATTAATACCTATAGAATGACTAGCAGATGAGATAGATCCAGAGTTAAAGATTAATCAACACCTCTTGTTTCTACATATTTGTTTTTCTCTATGTTAGTTATATAAGTTTAAGGCTGCAGGAGGGGTACAGTTTATAGCGCATAGAATGATATATGCAATTCAATAATACTTAAAACCATAAAAGGCATAGCTTTACCGTTGAAGTGATGTACTCTTCAAAAGACTCACGATATTTGTCATACAACTGTTGAGAGTAGTCGTGTGGTGGTTTTTGTGTGCACATGTTGTAGATCGTTCTGGAAAGAACATTAAATTTAATTTCAGTTTAAATAATTACATATGATAAACCATGATCAATTACTGTTCACAAGAACGATAGAATGAAAAACAAAATTACGTGTAAAGCATCATGTAGTCCTCCGAGCTGAACTGTGGCTCGGGAAGACCTTCCAATATATTCTTCAACTTTGTTATTCCTTTTGATGATATAGATATAGATATAGATATAGATATAGATATAGATATAGATATAGATATAGAATAGATATAGATATAGATATAGATATAGAACACTATTTAGATATAGATATAGATATAGATATAGATATAGATATAGATATAGATATAGATATAGATATAGATATAGATATAGATATAGATATAGATATAGATATAGATATAGATATAGATATAGATATAGATATAGATATAGATATAGATATAGATATAGATATAGATATAGATATAGATATAGATATAGATATAGATATAGATATAGATATAGATATAGATATAGATATAGATATAGATATAGATATAGATATAGATATAGATATAGATATAGATCAGAACACTATAGATATAGATATAGATATAGATATAGATATAGATATAGATATAGATATAGATATAGATATAGATATAGATATAGATATAGATATAGATATAGATATAGATATAGATATAGATATAGATATAGATATAGATATAGATATAGATATAGATATAGATATAGATATAGATATAGATATAGATATAGATATAGATATAGATATAGATATAGATATAGATATAGATATAGATATAGATATAGATATAGATATAGATATAGATATAGATATAGATATAGATATAGATATAGATATAGATATAGATATAGATATAGATATAGATATAGATATAGATATAGATATAGATATAGATATAGATATAGATATAGATATAGATATAGATATAGATATAGATATAGATATAGATATAGATATAGATATAGATATAGATATAGATATAGATATAGATATAGATATAGATATAGATATAGATATAGATATAGATATAGATATAGATATAGATATAGATATAGATATAGATATAGATATAGATATAGATATAGATATAGATATAGATCAGAACACTATAGATATAGATATAGATATAGATATAGATATAGATATAGATATAGATATAGATATAGATATAGATATAGATATAGATATAGATATAGATATAGATATAGATATAGATATAGATATAGATATAGATATAGATATAGATATAGATATAGATATAGATATAGATATAGATATAGATATAGATATAGATATAGATATAGATATAGATATAGATATAGATATAGATATAGATATAGATATAGATCAGAACACTATTTACCTATAGATATAGATATAGATATAGATATAGATATAGATATAGATATAGATATAGATATAGATATAGATATAGATATAGATATAGATATAGATATAGATATAGATATAGATATAGATATAGATATAGATATAGATATAGATATAGATATAGATATAGATATAGATATAGATATAGATATAGATATAGATATAGATATAGATATAGATATAGATATAGATATAGATATAGATATAGATATAGATATAGATATAGATATAGATATAGATATAGATATAGATATAGATATAGATATAGATATAGATCAGAACACTATAGATATAGATATAGATATAGATATAGATATAGATATAGATATAGATATAGATATAGATATAGATATAGATATAGATATAGATATAGATCAGAACACTATAGATATAGATATAGATATAGATATAGATATAGATATAGATATAGATATAGATATAGATATAGATATAGATATAGATATAGATATAGATATAGATATAGATATAGATCAGAACACTATAGATATAGATATAGATATAGATATAGATATAGATATAGATATAGATATAGATATAGATATAGATATAGATATAGATATAGATATAGATATAGATATAGATATAGATATAGATATAGATATAGATATAGATATAGATATAGATATAGATATAGATATAGATATAGATATAGATCAGAACACTATAGATATAGATATAGATATAGATATAGATATAGATATAGATATAGATATAGATATAGATATAGATATAGATATAGATATAGATATAGATATAGATATAGATATAGATATAGATATAGATATAGATATAGATATAGATATAGATATAGATATAGATATAGATATAGATATAGATATAGATATAGATATAGATATAGATATAGATATAGATATAGATATAGATATAGATATAGATATAGATATAGATATAGATATAGATATAGATATAGATATAGATATAGATATAGATATAGATATAGATATAGATATAGATATAGATATAGATATAGATATAGATATAGATATAGATATAGATATAGATATAGATATAGATATAGATATAGATATAGATATAGATATAGATATAGATATAGATATAGATATAGATATAGATATAGATATAGATATAGATATAGATATAGATATAGATATAGATATAGATATAGATATAGATATAGATATAGATATAGATATAGATATAGATATAGATATAGATATAGATATAGATATAGATATAGATATAGATATAGATATAGATATAGATATAGATATAGATATAGATATAGATATAGATATAGATATAGATATAGATATAGATCAGAACACTATAGATATAGATATAGATATAGATATAGATATAGATATAGATATAGATATAGATATAGATATAGATATAGATATAGATATAGATATAGATATAGATATAGATACAGATATAGATATAGATATAATATAGATATAGATATAGATATAGATATAGATATAGATATAGATATAGATATAGATATAGATATAGATACATATATAGATACAGATTCATAAACATATATAAATAGAAATAAATATATATAAATGAAGAGAAAAATGAATTAAAGAAAAAAAACCTGATTTGGTAAAATTTCGGTGAATCGAGAAGCAGAGAGTGTGAGAGAAAGAGGGGAAACAGGAGATTATTTGGGTTATTTTCGTTTTCTTTTCTCTTGCTCTAAATCTATCGTCTTTCGTTCATTCATTTTTTTTACAGCCTCACACCCAAAGAACACACTGAAATGAAAATAAATATATTCAATGTTGTCGGTAATAACTAAAAAATACACTACTTCATACACTATATATAATTACAACGACCATTAAGTATATCATAAACACCATATGTTCATATTAGTTAATTTATGTTCGTTTGTTCGTGTTTTCTACCTTTCCATACGGATGAGCACTAAAAAGCATATTTCCTTGAAAGACAAATATTCATCCCTTTAACGGAGCATAAGAACGAACACAAAAGTCCGTTCATCTAAATGTTCACGAACATCCATTGTTCAGCTAAACTTAAACGAAGAAACACCGTTCGGTTCCTTTAATTCCCAAAACACATATATAGATACATATGAATGTGTATACATAGAAATAATAGTCAGATTTCAAATTTCAAATAAACACGATGGACAGGAACTCACATAAGCCCTAAAAACAAACCAAATCCAAAACAAAATCCAAATGAAAATAATTCCTAAAATTCTGACTTCAATCCACATATTATTAGGGTTTCAATAACGAAACCCTATAAATCAAACCCTAACGAATTACGATATTAGGTTCACGATCTGTGCAGTTTGATCACATATAATTATTAGTATTATTACATCAAATCGGAATCGGCGTCATGATTATATTGTATAGAATTCAAATATAGATATAGATATAGATAAACACATATATAGATACATATGAATGTGTATACATAGAAATAATAGTCAGATTTCAAATTTCAAATAAACACGATGGACAGGAACTCACATAAGCCCTAAAAACAAACCAAATCCAAAACAAAATCCAAATGAAAATAATTCCTAAAATTCTGACTTCAATCCACATATTATTAGGGTTTCAATAACGAAACCCTATAAATCAAACCCTAACGAATTACGATATTAGGTTCACGATCTGTGCAGTTTGATCACATATAATTATTAGTATTATTACATCAAATCGGAATCGGCGTCATGATTATATTGTATAGAATTCAAATATAGATATAGATATAGATATATATATAGATACAGATATAGATAATTCATAAACATATATAAATAGAAATAAATATATATAAATGAAGAGAAAAATGAATTAAAGAAAAAAAACCTGATTTGGTAAAATTTCGGTGAATCGAGAAGCAGAGAGTGTGAGAGAAAGAGGGGAAACAGGAGATTATTTGGGTTATTTTCGTTTTCTTTTCTCTTTCTCTAAAAAGAAAACTTGTGTTTCGATTTGCTTTTTTTGAGAAAAATTTCATTACATCACCCTGTAGTTTGTCATTTTATCAATTTTTGCCCCCCTACTTTTTTTTATTATTACATCACCCTGTGGTGACTTTTGACTTCATTAGGCACCCCTCCCTTTAACGGACGTTAGTTTGGCTCCGTTAAGCCCTCATGTGCATTCAGTCTTTTTAAAGCTATCTTTAGGGTTGTTCATGTTCGTTCGTTTAACTTAACGAACGGTTCACGAACAGATACGAACGAACACTAATGAATGAACACAAACGAACGAACACAAATGAACGAACACAAACGAACAACACAAATGAAGAACACAAACAACGAACACTAATGAACGAACACAAACGAACGAAATATTTATAAATTAAGTATTTTTATTTAAACTTTTTCTTAAATAATTAGGTATTAATAATATATATATATATTATATATATATCTCTCTTCGCCTCCGCCCCCTCTTTCTCTTTCCCCTTTTTTTCTCGTCTCGTTGCTTCTCTGTCTCTCTCTCTGTCCCCGCCTCACCCGCCCCCCCGGTTCCCGCATGAATCTTTTTTTTTTGAACGGCGGGTGGGAAGGTCGTTCCATCGAGTTGAGCAGTGACATCCAAACGGGCAGTATGCTCAGGGTTCGAGGCGCCTTACATCGCTGGTACCCCAAAGGGAGCCCATTTTACGCTAAAGAGGTAAATGCCCGAGGTCAATGGGGAATACAAGATTTGATCCCATGACCTCCAAGCCAACATCCCCTCTCGCCAAGATACCCAGAAGGTACCCCGGCTGGCACTACGCCAAAAGCTAGGTGGTTACGAACATAAACAAATTATTGTTCACTGTAACACCCGTCATTTAAAAATATGGGTTTTCAAAAACTTTCACCTAACGGTGTCAAATTGCGGAAGAAAAGACTTTAAAAGTCAAAACCGATAAAAATTGTTCGGTTTCTACGTTTAGTTGGTGTTACATGCAATACCATCAAAAAGTTTAAAATGAAAACCCAACGGTTGCCCAACACAAAACAACCGTTCAACAATACTACATAAATTCGACATCAAGTACGAAATGTAAATAAATGTCTAAAGAGACAATCGTCTATGGGTAGCTAAGTCCTCCTGCATGCATCTACCCAACTCTCACTCTTATTCCTGCATCAACTAGTCCTTCAAGCTAAACCTGAGGGAACAACCACATTTAAGAAACAAGTGTTAGCTAACGAATTAGCTAAGTAAGATATCACTATGTTATTAAAGCATTTGTCCAATTAAAACAATCTTCATTATTAGACAAGTTTATTTAGGCACAACACACATCACACGTTCACACATAACTACATATCAACTTCATATCAATTAGGGCGAATCCCCTAAATGTGCCTATCCTTCATTTTATTCACACATTATCACACATATCTTCGTTAACTGCATATAAGTGTAACATTAGTCACACCCGACTAGATGCTTCACCAAAAGGCGAGTCACACTTCGTCGTTAAGGAATGGCAAGCCAATCCAAGAGTAATCCGTATGTGGAGGTTGGTCAAAACCCTCGTATTACTCGCCCTGCATTATAATGACCATGTTGCAAGGAGCCACCCAAGCAACAACTACGTCAACGCACTCGTCCGGCTAAGACTAGTATGGGTTAAGCTTAACACTTTCCCTGCATTATATTTACGAGCTCGGTTTCACACATATGGTTTAGGTAACACACATTCCTAAACCGTCACACACATATAGTCTAGGTAACACACATTCCTAGACATTTACACACTTTATCTTCATTACGTTTGGATCCTTAAACGTGCAAGTGACATGGCAACCTACTAAGTCTAGTGAGCTAGGTGTACAAGCCATGTAAGCATGCATATATCACACATCAACTTCATTTCTACATTTCATGCATAAAGAGATACTTCGTAATACTACATAAATTGCATAACAATACACTACATTAAGCAATACTTCATTTCACTACATTAGGGACTGCATTTCAGGTCTCATGGTCAACTACATAACCCATAATACCTCTCGTGTAACCCCATATGCCCACATGCAATATAAAGATACCAAATGGAAGTATTTATGATTTGAAACCAGCTTTTCGTTGAATCCCCCAGCGTGTCAAAGTAGTGTATCTTACCTCGGCGTAGTTCACAACAATCACAACTAGTCACTGTGTAAAGCAACTATGCTCGTCTACCTATAATTAGTAAACGATTATTAGACAAGCTTAACACCCGTCATTTAAAAACTTGGATTTTTCAAAAACTTTGCCAAACGGCGTTTAAAATAAGCGGAAAGGATCACTTTCAAAATCTGCCCCATCCGTAACGGATGGTACCTTTAAAATTTGGTGTTACTACTAGCATCATCAAACAATAAAAGTAAATCCAAGCTTTGGCACCAACATAAATGCCACATTAATACAAGTCTTTAATCATAAATGAAATAGCCAAACATGAGGCTAAAAGGAAGTCTAAGCGTTTAATGTCTTTTCTAAGCTTCTTTATTCGTCTACCCAAGTCTCACCAAGCTAATCCTCGCCTAGCTCAAACTTGATTATCCTGAAGGCACAACATTTTCAAAGAACAAGTGTTAGCTAATAAAATTAGCTCAAACTTGATTATCCTGAAGGCACAACATTTTCAAAGAACAAGTGTTAGCTAATAAAATTAGCTAAGTAAGATAACATAACTTGAAAATGTTTGCCAATTTCATATATTAACAAAATCTGCATTTTAAGTTAATATCACACACATACATAACATCATAAGATACACATTAGGTTCAACACGTCCTAAAGTGTGCCTATACTTTCTTTCTTCATCTTTCTTTCTTTATTTCTTTGCCAAGACGTAGGCTAAGTGACTTATGCCACTTACATAGGGATGTGGGGTTGTGTGTAGGCGGTCATAGACCATACATGGAGTCCTCACACCCGACATAATGGGTAAACCATAAGGTGGTCCATCGGCGTCGTTAAGGAATGACAAAGTCAATCCAACTGAATAAACCGTTTATGCCTTTACGCATTAGTGATTAGTTACTCCACCCGGAATACTCAAACGTAACTATGTCACAAGGAGCAACTCAAGTGACCACGTACGCACCAGCCCCGAAGAGCTAGCACGGGTTAAGCTTAACACAAGACTTTACATAATGCTCGAGACTTTAATCGCTTAATTAGTTTAGGCTACTCTTTCACCTAAGCTAATCACATATCATCTTTTTACTTTAGGGCCCTTAACGTGCACGTGAACATGGCAATCCTAATCAAGGACTAGTGACTAGGTGATCAAGCCACACATGCAAGCATATGTCATATCATTTCATCATTTCATACATACATAATCATTTCATCATTTCATGCATTTATAATCATTTCATCATCTCATGCATATATACTTACCACATACCATTGCAACCTGCATATGAATGTTAATCATCATAAACGGTAAGTAATATATCCCTTTGCAACCTCCCATAGTCACCCATGAACATAAAATGTACATACATATACAATTGGAAGGTTTAACTTATGAAAACGTGTTTTGTTGTACCAACAGGTGACAAAAGATGTTATCTTACCTCGGTACAGCTTACCAACAAGTTAAAAGTATCTTATTGTGCTTGCTAAGTGCTCCCGACAACCTAGAACGAGTATAAGATCGAAATATAAGCTAAACGAAATGTTTTATGAAAACTGGACAAGAGGTGCGTCGCACCTCCCACATGGTGCGTCGCATAAATCGATCAGAAGATTCTGAACATAAGTAGGTGCGCCGCACCTACTCCTTGGTGCGTCGCACAAATCCATCAGAAAATTCTGAATAGATGCAAGTGCGCCGCACCTACCCATTGGTGCGCCGCATATCGGGCTTTTGGCTGAAAACCATTTTTCATTTTGGGCTGTGGTGCGTCGCACCACCCTCCTGGTGCGTCGCACCTGGAGTGTCGACCAGAAACCTAATCTTTGTTCAATGATCAAACGAATTCCTTACGAACCCATACCCCAAATCCAACCTGGGGACTTAAAATTAATCCTTTTAATTGCACTTTCATCAACTTAAACCATCCTATTAATCTCTTAATCCTTTACATCATAAATCAATCTTTAAAACACCCGAATAACATGAATTCGATAAACGTTTGATCAAATAACCCAACCCAAACCCTATGGCCTGGATCGAAATCACTTCTAAGACATACATGATCAGATTTAAGAGTAAGATCAGCCATATTACCTGTAGAGGACTTTGAGGATTCGAAATCTTAATCAAACTTGATCGAAACGACACGAAACGATTGATTCTTGGAGAAAACTTGTCTTGAGAGGGAGGGGATCAGTTCCTAGGGCTTAATCACGAAAATTAGCAGCTATTGGGGTCTTACTAGACCTTAAACTCCTGACCATAAGTTTCCTTTAGTGCCCATAGGCCCCTCGACTTCCTAAACTTTACTTTCGTAGCTTAATTAACTTACCGGGAGACTTAACGATCTAACAAGCACTTAACTTTCATACTTTACTTTAAATTACTTTCATTTAATTCACTTTACCTCATTTCATATTAAACACATAAGCATTTAATCACATAATCCCTTATAAGGCACATAAACATAATAGACTTAACGTTAACTAACGGAAAGTCAAATAGTCAAACATAAAACGTTTGGGATGTTACAATTACCTCCTTAAGAGGATTCCGTCCTCGGAATCGCCTCGGAAGTGAACAAATCTGGATATTTCTCTTTCATCACCGACTCGGTCTCCCAAGTTAAACTTTCACCATGGTTGTGCTTCCATTTAATCAACACGAGATCAATCAACTTTCGGCGAAGTTTCTTTTGCTTTCTTTCGAGTATCGCTACTGGTTCATCCACTATTCTTTTCTGAGGATTAATGCTCACATCCTCAATTGGAATAACACTCGACTCATTGGCCAAACACTTCCTCAAATACGAAACATGAAATGTGTGGTGAATTCCATCCAATTCTGGTGGTAGTTCCAATTGATAAGCTACATCCTTGATACGTTTTAGAATTTTGAAAGGTCCTATGAAACGTGGGCTTAGCTTTCCCTTCTTTCCAAAACGAATTACTCCTTTCCATGGGGAAACTTTCAGCATCACCAAATCACCAACTTGGAACTCAATTGGCTTCCTTTTCTTGTCGGCATAAGTCTTTTGTCGTTCTCTAGCCACACGAAGTGCTTCCTTTGCCACATTAACTTTTTCAGCTGAGATTTCAATGATTTCAAGACCCGTAAACTGCTTTTCACCGGGTTCCATCCAACAACTCGGAGTCCTACATCTCCTACCATAAAGCATTTCAAATGGTGGCATTCCAATACTTGCATGGTGGCTGTTATTATAAGTGAATTCGATCAATTTCAAGTGTTCATCCCATGCTCCACCATACTCTAATACACAAGCTCTCAACATGTCTTCCAACGTTTGTATGGTCCTTTCACTTTACCCATCAGTTTGAGGGTGATAGGCGGTGCTCAAATTAATTCTAGTACCTAACTCTCGCTGAAGACCCTTCCAAAAGTTAGACACAAATCTCGTGTCTCGGTCTGAAACAATGGATAAAGGAACACCATGCTTTGCTACGATCTCCTCATCCACATACATCTTTGCCATCTTAGTTAGTGGTACATCTTGTCTTGTTGCCAAGAAATGAGCACTCTTTGTCAATCTATCCACAATAACCCATACCATGTCATTTCCTTTCGGTGTTCTTGGTAGTTTGGTCACAAAATCCATAGTAATATGGTCCCATTTCCATTCCGGAATCTCCAATTGATGCAACATTCCATATGGCTTTTTTGTGATCAGCTTTCACACGTGCACGTCAAACATCTTTCAACAAAATGAGCAACTTCTCCCTTAATGTTTGGCCACCAATAGATGGGCTTCAAATCTGCATACATCTTGGTAATACCTGGATGGACTGAATATCTTGACCTATGAGCTTCTTCAAGGATCAATTCTCGGTTACCACCAAGCAATGGTACCCATATTCGACCCTTATAAGTCTTAAATCCACGGCTGTTCGTCTCCATCACAAGTCTTTTCTTCTTTCCAATACTTTCATTATCGATATTATCCTTCAATAAAGCCTTAACTTGTGCTTCCTTGATGCGGTCGAGTAACCCCGACTTGGCTTGAACAACCATGCTCATCAATCTACAAGAAAATTCTGCACTTTCCTACTTAATGCATCCGCCACCACATTGGCTTTACCGGGATGATATTTAATCTCGCAATCATAATCTTTCAGAAGTTCCATCCATCTCCTTTGCCTTACATTCATTTCCTTTTGTGAGAACACATATTGCAAACTCTTATGATCCGTAAACAAGGTACATTTGGTGCCATATAAGTAATGTCTCCACAACTTCAAAGCAAACACTACTGCAGCCAATTCAAGATCATGGGTCGGGTAATTCTTTTCATGAGGCTTCAACTGACGTGAAGCATATGCAATAACTTTGTCCCTTTGCATAAGGACACAACCCAAACCTGAAATAGAAGCATCACTATACACAACAAGATCATCAGTACCTTCGGGTAAGGCTAGGACAGGAGCTTCACATAACTTTGTCTTAAGCGTTTGAAAGGCCTTTTCCTGAGCTTCCGTCCATACAAACTTTACTCCTTTCTTTGTCAATTCAGTCATTGGCTTAGCTATTCGGGAGAAATCTTGAATAAACCTCCTATAATAGCCAGCTAAACCGAGAAAACTCTTAATCTCCGTGGGTGTCTTTGGCTGTTCCCATTTAGATACAGCTTCAATCTTGGCAGGATCAACTTTAATACCTTCAGAAGAGATAACATGCCCGAGAAATTGAACTTCTCGGAGCCAGAATTCACACTTGGAGAACTTTGCATATAACTTTTTCTCCCTAAGAACCTCAAGAACAGCTCTTAAGTGCTCACGGTGCTCGGCTTCGACTTTGAATAAATTAGAATATCGTCAATGAAGACAATCACAAAATGATCTAAGAATGGGCGACATACCCGATTCATTAAATCCATAAAAGCGGCTGGAGCATTGTCAACCCAAAAGGCATGACAAGAAACTCATAGTGCCCATAACGTGTACGAAAAGCTGTCTTGGCCACATCTTCCTTTTTGACTTTTAATTGATGATATCCAGACCGCAAATCAATCTTAGAGAAGTAAGAAGCACCATGGAGCTGATCAAAAAGATCATCAATACGCGGGAGAGGATACTTATTCTTAACCGTTCGCTTATTCAGCTCACGGTAGTCTATGCACATGCGCATAGAACCGTCTTTCTTTTTGACAAAAAGAACCGGAGCTCCCCAAGGCGAGGAACTTGGTTGTATGAAACCTTTGTCAAGTAGCTCTTGAAGCTGGGACATTAACTCTTTCATTTCTGTAGGAGCTAAACGATATGGTGCTTTTGCAATAGGAGTAGCACCGGGTACGAGATCAATCTGAAAGATGACCTCTCGGTCGGGAGGAATACCGGGAAGATCATCCGGAAAGACATCAGAAAAATTCAGAAACTACATCAACATTAGGGATCGGAGACTTCTCTTTTCGTGTATCGATAACATAGGCAAGAAAGTGATTCTTGTTATGCCGAATGCAATTGAGAGCCTTCATCAAAATATATGGGAAGAGAGGGGAGAGTAAAGGGTGGAAGGAGGCAGGAAAAGGAATCAAGGGGAGATCGGGGAGGTGGAGAGTGTGGATTGGTAGGACTTGGGGCGTAAATATTGTTTACTAGAAGGGTAGGATTCTTGTTATGCAATTGAGAGCTAACATCAAATTAATAATCTTTATGCTCCCCTTCTTCTTATCTCCATAAACGGAAATGACCTCACCATCCGGAGTAGCGAATCGTACGACCTTTTGAGAACATATAATAGTAGCATCATTTTGAGACAACCAGTCCATACCTATCACTATATCAAAACCGGCTAAAGTGGTAGGCAATAATTGAACCGGAAAAGAGCGACCTTCAATCTCAATAGAACAATCATCATAACCTACTTGAATGTCACTAATGGTACCGTTAGCAATTTCAACCTCTATAGAGCAATCAAGAGGAGTAGTGACCCTATCAAGCTTAGGAGCAAATAAGGTGGACACAAAAGATCTATTTGCACCCGAATCAAAAAGTACAGAAGCAGGTTTTGAGTTAACAAGAAATGTACCGCTTACTACCTCGTCGTTATCCTTGGCAGCTTCGACTGTCAGCTGAAAGGCTCGAGCTTTAGGCTTTTGGACAGCCGTCTTCTTTCCATCATCTCTTCCTTGTGGGCAATCCTTGATGAAATGACCGGTTTGTTGACACCGATAACACTTTGGCTTATCCTTGCATCCTGAAGTAGGATGACCCGTACCACCACAAGTATCACACCTTCGGGTCTTATCTGAACATGGACCCGAGTGAGACGCCTTACAAGTACCACACCAATTCTTTGGCTTTGCATAGCTGCTGCCCCCACCTCTTGAAGACGGACCTTTCTTGAACTTCCTATTAGATCCACTTGACCCATCATGCTTCCTTTTTAAACCTGATTGCTTATCATCATTAGCTTTCACTACAACCTTTTCACCCTTGAAATCATCATCTAACCTCTTGGACTCCTTAATCGCAGCAGACAATGTAATGTGTTGTCTACAAAGGCCACGATAGCTAGCGGGAAGACCATCACAATAAGCTTCAACCTGATCCACATCTCTACGAACCAAATGACCAACAAACTTAAGCTTTTCCATAAATGAGTGGGCATACTCAGTTATGGCACCCGGCTTAGCTGTTAAAGCTCTGAATTCTTTCTCAATCAACCTCAGTTCACGAGTACCCACATATTCTTCCAAGAACTTCTCCTTAAAGGTACCCCAAGGCATATTAGCTAGCACCTCGGGGGTCAAAGAAATAGTAGCAACCCTCCACCAATTACGAGCATTCTTCTTCAACATACGGGAAGCACACAATACCTTCATATCCTCAGGGCAATAACATGAAGCAAACACAACCTCGATATCATCCAACCATTCCATGGCACCTACATCATCTAGAGTACCATCAAATGCCTTTGCTCCACATTTCTAAAAGCTCTCATACTTAAAGTTACTAGTACGAGGAGCGACTACAACACGAGGCTCCACCACATTATTAACACCATTCTCATTAGCAACAACATTTTCAGGAGCAACTTGTGACCTTACCATTGATGGCTCGGTACGGTTTGAGCGGTTGGAGTAATTCCCATCCGTATGCTCATCCCGTTGTAAGCTAGCTTCTCTTTCAGCCCTAAGTTGATTCAACTCCTCTTCATTTCTCAACAAAATAGCTCGAATAGCCCTCAACTCTTCATGCATTTCAGCTTGAGTGGGAACTTGCTCAATCACGGGGTTAGCTCTATCAATTTCAGACCTTGTAGGTTGTGCACCCAAAAGTGGTCTTCGAGGAGGCCTTAGGTTAACACCATTTCCAGTCCCGTTTGGATTAGCCGGAGCATCGCTAGCATTAGCTCCATCTCTTTGACTACTAGCACGGGTATTAACCATCCTTTCTACAATTTTAGTGACGAATGTTAGAGATGAATCGAATGAGAACAAAGTATGGTCAGGCCTACTAAATTACATAAGCATAACATATACATATATAAGCCATAAACCTACTCTCACACTCATCCCAACCCATCCTAAAAGCATTTTCATCATAGAGCTAAAGCATTACTACTTAAGCCAATCATTTCTCGTACGATTTAAGTCCAAAATCCTAAGGTCTTGGTCGAATTTTGGTTCACTTAAACCATTTCTCTGATACCAACTTGTAACCCGTCGTTTAAAAACTTGGATTTTTCAAAACTTTGCCAAACGGCGTTTAAAATAAGCGGAAAGGATCACTTTCAAAATCTGCCCCATCCGTAACGGATGGTACTTTAAAAATTGGTGTTACTACTAGCATCATCAAAACAATAAAAGTAAATCCAAGCTTTGGCACCAACATAAATGCCACATTAATACAAGTCTTTAATCATAAATGAAATAGCCAAACATGAGGCTAAAGGAAGTCTAAGCGTTTAATGTCTTAGCTAAGCTTCTTTATTCGTCTACCCAAGTCTCACCAAGCTAATCCTCGCCTAGCTCAAACTTGATTAACCTGAAGGCACAACATTTTCAAAGAACAAGTGTTAGCTAATAAAATTAGCTAAGTAAGATAACATAACTTGAAAACGTTTGTCAATTTCATATATTAACAAAATCTGCATTTTAAGTTAATATCACACACATACATAACATCATAAGATACACATTAGGTTCAACATGTCCTAAGGTGTGCCTATACTTTCTTTCTTCATCTTTCTTTCTTTATTTCTTTGCCAAGACGTAGGCTAAGTGACTTATGCCACTTACATAGGGATGTGGGGTTGTGTGTAGGCGGTCATAGACCATACATGGAGTCCTCACACCCGACATGATGGGTAACCATAAGGTGGTCCATCGGCGTCGTTAAGGAATGACAAAGTCAATCCAACTGAATAAACCGTTTATGCCTTTACGCATTAGTGATTAGTTACTCCACCCGGAATACTCAAACGTAACTATGTCACAAGGAGCAACTCAAGTGACCACGTACGCACCAGCCCCGAAGAGCTAGCACGGGTTAAGCTTAACACAAGACTTTACATAATGCTCGAGACTTTAATCGCTTAATTAGTTTAGGCTACTCTTTCACCTAAGCTAATCACATATCATCTTTTACTTTAGGGCCCTTAACGTGCACGTGAACATGACAATCCTAATCAAGGACTAGTGACTAGGTGATCAAGCCACACATGCAAGCATATGTCATATCATTTCATCATTTCATACATACATAATCATTTCATCATTTCATGCATTTACAATCATTTCATCATCTCATGCATATATACTTACCACATACCATTGCAACCTGCATATGAATGTTAATCATCATAAACGGTAAGTAATATATCCCTTTGCAACCTCCCATAGTCACCCATGAACATAAAATGTACATACATATTCAATTGGAAGGTTTAACTTATGAAAACGTGTTTTGTTGTACCAACAGGTGATAAAAGATGTTATCTTACCTCGGTACAGCTTACCAACAAGTTAAAAGTATCTTATAGTGCTTGCTAAGTGCTCCCGACAACCTAGAACGAGTATAAGATCGAAATATAAGCTAAACGAAATGTTTTATGAAAACTGGACAAGAGGTGCGTCGCACCTCCCACATGGTGCGTCGCATAAATCGATCAGAAGATTCTGAACATAAGTAGGTGCGCCGCACCTACTCCTTGGTGCGTCGCACAAATCCATCAGAAAATTCTGAATAGATGCAAGTGCGCCGCACCTACCCATTGGTGCGCCGCATATCGGGCTTTTGGCTGAAAACCATTTTTCATTTTGGGCTGTGGTGCGTCGCACCACCCTCCTGGTGCGTCGCACCTGGAGTGTCGACCAGAAACCTAATCTTTGTTCAATGATCAAACGAATTCCTTACGAACCCATACCCCAAATCCAACCTGGGGACTTAAAATTAATCCTTTTAATTGCACTTTCATCAACTTAAACCATCCTATTAATCCCTTAATCCTTTACATCATAAATCAATCTTTAAAACACCCGAATAACATGAATTCGATAAACGTTTGATCAAATAACCCAACCCAAACCCTATGGCCTGGATCGAAATCACTTCTAAGACATACATGATCAGATTTAAGAGTAAGATCAGCCATATTACCTGTAGAGGACTTTGAGGATTCGAAATCTTAATCAAACTTGATCGAAACGACACGAAACGATTGATTCTTGGAGAAAACTTGTCTTGAGAGGGAGGGGATCTGTTCCTAGGGCTTAATCACGAAATTAGCAGCTATTGGGGTCTTACTAGACCTTAAACTCCTGACCATAAGTTTCCTTTAGTGCCCATAGGTCCCTCGACTTCCTAAACTTTACTTTCGTAGCTTAATTAACTTACCGGGAGACTTAACGATCTAACAAGCACTTAACTTTCATACTTTACTTTAAATTACTTTCATTTAATTCACTTTACCTCATTTCATATTAAACACATAAGCATTTAATCACATAATCCCTTATAAGGCACATAAACATAATAGACTTAACGTTAACTAACGGAAAGTCAAATAGTCAAACATAAAACGTTTGGGATGTTACAACAACTCAAGACTTAAGGAATCAAACTAGACCCACACACATTAACGACTCACTTTAGTTTCAGGTCTATTCTACATGACAAACGACGTTACGGTTCAAAACTAACTTTTCTGAAAACTGGTGAGTTGCGCCGCAACATAGGGTTGCGCCGCAGCTCAAGCCTCCAGTTGCGCCGCAACACCTTATGTTGCGCCGCAACTTATTCTTCTGGAATTGAGTTGCGCCGCAACCCGAGGCGATTCTGCACAAGGTCGATCGATTACATCCCAACCAGATCCAAAAACCTCTAAATCAATGACATGACTTTCATACATCAAAAATCCTTCATATTCAAATCATTACAAAGCATTTCAACCATTAATTACACCATATATTACTTAAATCCATCAAAACCACCATTAATCTTCGTTAAACGATTTCCCCATAATCCAATAATATAATCAAAAGGACCAGAAATCAACGATTTAATACCTGATCTACCTGTAGATGACAATAGAGATGCAAAATACTTGACAAAACACACTCGAATCACACGTTGGAAGGCTTTTCGGCTTGCAATTGGATGGAGGAATGCTATGGGAAGGCTTAGGGCTTGTTTAGAGAGTGTTATGGCTGCAAAATATGATCTAAAGACAACCCCTAATTCCTTAATCCCGTTTTTGACTTTGCCTCCATGTCAAAACTAGCCCCTAAGCTTCCTAATGCTTCATTATTGGTCACAAACTACTTTATTGACCATATACATCATTAATCCTTCATTAAATGTCACTACATGAACATTAATCTTCATATTACACACATTATACTACATTAACATTTAGGCTTTCAAGCCTCACACATATCACACATAACTACATATAAGCATTAAATCTAAAATAGACTTAACGACACACACAATATTGACTTAACGGCATTAGTCAACTAGTAAAGAAAAGTTTGGGATGTTACAATTACCTCCCCCTTAAGAGGATTCCGTCCCCGGAATCTCATCAGTAAGGAACAACTCCGGATACTTCTCCTTCATTACTGCTTCAGTTTCCCACGTTAAACTTTCTCCATGGTTATGCTTCCACTTTATCAATACAAGGTCAATCACTTTTCGGCGTAACTTCTTTTGCTTCCTTCCAAGTATCGCTAACGGTTCATCTACTATTTTCTTCATTGGATCAATACTCACATCTTCAATGGGAATCACACTTGACTCATCGGCTAAGCATTTCCTCAAGTAGGATACATGAAAGGTGTTGTGAATTCCATCCAATTCTGGAGGTAATTCCAACTGATATGCTACATCCTTAATGCGTTTCAAGACTTTAAAAGGTCCAATGAAACGTGGACTCAACTTTCCCTTCTTTCCAAATCTAATAACTCCTTTCCATGGTGACACTTTCAGCATCACCAAATCATCAACATTAAACTCAATCGGTCTCCTTTTCTTATCTGCATATGTTTTCTGCCTTTCTCTTGCCACACGTAAGCTTCTTTAGCTACATTAACTTTCTCCGCTGAGATCTCTATAATTTCAGGACCCGTGATTTGCTTTTCACCGGGCTCCATCCAACAACTTGGAGTCCTACATCTCCTACCATAGAAGCATTTCAAACGGTGGCATTCCAATACTTGCATGGTGACTATTGTTGTAAGCAAACTCTATCAACCTCAAATGATCATCCCATGCTCCACCATACTCTAGTACACACGTCCTCAACATATCCTCCAAGGTTTGAATAGTTCTCTCACTTTGCCCATCGGTTTAAGGATGATAGGCGGTACTCAAATTTATTCTACTACCCAATTCCCGTTGAAGACCCTTCCAAAAAATGGACACAAATCTAGAGTCTCGATCCAAAACAATAGACAAAGGAACTCCATGCTTCGACACTACTTCATCAATGTAAATCTTTGCCATCTTCGTTAAAGGCACATCTTGTCGGGTAGCTAGAAAATGAGCACTCTTCGTCAATCTATCTACAATCACCCATATCATATCATTCCCTTTCGGCGTTTTAGGTAGCTTCATTACAAAGTCCATGGTAATATGATCCCATTTCCACTCGGGAATGTCTAATTGATGCAACAAACCATACGGCTTTTGATGGTCCGTTTTCACACGTGCACACGTCAAACACTTTGCTACAAAATGAGCTACTTCTCCTTTAATATCCGGCCACCAATAAATCGGCTTCAAATCTGCATACATTTTGGTGACACCGGGATGAATCGAATATCTACTTCTATGGGCTTCCTCAAGGATCAATTCTCGGTTACCACCAAGCAATGGCACCCAAATTCGACCCTTGTATGTTTTGAACCCACGGCTATTAGTCTCCATCACAAGACGTTTCTTCTTTCCAATGCTTTCTTTGTCAATGTTATCCTTCATTAATGCCCTCGCTTGTTCTTCTTTAATTCGATCAAGTAGCCCCGACTTGGCTTGAACTTGCATGCTCATCAACTTATAAGAAGAACTTTGCACCTTCCTACTTAGTGCATCCGCCACTACATTGGCTTTACCCGGATGGTATTTGATTTCACAATCATAATCCTTAAGTAATTCCATCCACCTCCTTTGTCTCACGTTCATCTCCTTTTGATTAAAGACATACTGCAAACTTTTATGATCGGTAAACAAAGTGCATTTTGTACCATAAAGGTAATGTCTCCACAATTTCAATGCAAATATAACTGCTGCCAATTCAAGATCATGGGTAGGGTAATTCTTCTCATGTGGCTTCAACTGGCGTGAAGCATAGGCGATCACCTTGTCCCTCTGCATCAGTACACAACCCAAACCCGTAATAGATGCATCACTATACACAACCAAATCATCAGTACCTTCAGGCAAGGCAAGTATAGGAGCTTCACACAACTTCTTTTTCAATGTTCGAAATGCATTCTCCTGCTTATCGGTCCAATCAAACTTTACTCCTTTCTTCGTTAGTTCCGTCATAGGCTTGGCTATTCGGGAGAAATCCTGAATGAATCTTCTATAATATCCAGCTAAACCAAGAAAACTTTTAATCTCAGTAGGAGTCTTTGGCTGCTCCCACTTTGAAACAGCTTCAATCTTTGAAGGATCTACTTTAATACCTTCTGATGAAATGACATGACCAAGAAACTGCACTTCTCGAAGCCAAAACTCGCATTTAGAAAACTTTGCATACAACTTCTTCTCCCTCAACACCTCCAAAACTGCTTTCAAGTGCTCACGGTGCTCATCTTCTGACTTAGAATAGATCAAAATATCGTCAATAAACACAATAACAAAATGATCTAGAAAGGGACGGCATACCCGATTCATTAAATCCATAAACGCAGCTGGAGCATTAGTCAACCCAAATGGCATGACCAAGAACTCATAATGCCCATATCTAGTCCGGAAAGCTGTCTTTGCTACATCCTCCTTCTTAACCTTCAATTGATGATAACCGAACCGCAAATCTATCTTTGAAAAATATGAAGCACCATGAAGTTGATCAAAGAGATCATCAATTCGTGGGAGAGGATATTTATTCTTAACCGTTCGCTTATTCAGCTCACGGTAGTCTATGCACATGCGCATAGATCCATCCTTCTTTTTAACAAAGAGAACCGGAGCTCCCCAAGGCGAGGAACTAGGTTGTATGAACCCTTTGTCAAGTAATTCCTGAAGTTGGGACATTAACTATTTCATTTCTGTAGGAGCTAATCGGTAAGGTGCTTTAGCAACAAGTGTAGCACCGGGAATAAGATCTATCTGAAAAGTAACTTCACGATCGGGAGGAATACCGGGAAGATCATCGGGAAACACATCGGGAAAGTCGGATACTACATCAACACTAGCAATAGAAGGCTTCTCCTTTCTTACATCAATAACATAGGCCAAGAAATGACTCTTATTCTTCCTTATACATTTAATAGCCTTCATCATACTAATGATCTTTACCCCCCTCTCTTCTTATCTCCATAAACCGTTACCACATTACCATCGGGTGTAGAAAAACGAATAATCTTTTGTGAACACAAAATACTAGCTTCATTTCTAGACAACCAATCCATACCAATCACTACATCAAAACCGGCTAAGGTAGTAGGCAATAACTGGACCGGAAACAAACGACCTTCAATCTCGATGTCACAATCATCATATCCCACACGTATATCACTAACCGTACCATTAGCAATCTCTACCTCTATCGAACAATCTAAAGGGGTAGTGACTCTTTCTAGCTTAGGAGCAAATAAAGTAGACACAAACGACCTATTTGCACCCGAATCAAATAAAACAGAGGCAGGTTTTTAATTAACAAGGAAAGTACCACTTACCACCTCATCGTTGTTCTTAGCATCATCAACAGTCATCTGCAAGGCTCTCACTTTTGTTGCTGTAGTGGCTGCTTTCTTCCCGTCATTCTTCATTTGTGGGCAATCGGCAATAAGATGACCCGTTTCTTGACACTTGTAGCAACGAGTCTTGTCCCTACATTCTGTTGCAAGATGTCCCGACTTCCCACACTTATGACACCTTCTTGTCTTGTCGGAACATTGACCTTCATGAACATTATTGCAAAAAGCACACCAAGACCCATTCTTCTTTTTATCTTTGTCACCACTTGAGCTAGAATTCCCACGGAACTTCTTCTTCTTATTGTTGTTGTTAGATGACCAATTTGACCTTCTTTTGAACCCTGCTTTCTTGTCATCAACTTTCTCCACTACTTTCTCGCCTTTGAAATCATCATCCAACCTCTTTGACTCCTTAATAGCCGCCGACCAAGTCACATGTTGTCTACATAATCCACGATAACTAGCGGGGAGACCATCACAATAAGCCTCAATTTGGTCCTCCTGCCTTCGAACCAAGTGCCCAACAAACTTCAACTTCTCCATAAATGAATGTGCATATTCAGAAATTGCACCGGGTTTCGCAACCAATGATCTAAACTCCTTTTCAATCAATCTTAACTCACGAGTTCCCACATACTCCTCTAGAAACTTCTCCTTAAATGTTCCCCAAGGCATAACTGCAAGTACCTCAGGGGCCATAGAAACTGTAGTAGCCCTCCACCAATTACGGGCATTCTTCTTCAACATCCTACTTGCACACAAAACCTTCATATCATCGGGACAATAGCATGAAGCAAATACTACTTCAATGTCCTCAATCCACTCCATAGCACCCACTGCATTTTGGGTACCATCAAACTCCTTGGCACCACATTTCTGAAAGCTCTCATATTTGAAGTTATTAACACGAGGTGCATTAACAACTCCAAGTCCTCCACCATTAACTCCATTAACACCCACAGCTGCTATGGATGGTTCACCACTTTGGGAGGGATTAGAGAAA
This sequence comes from Erigeron breviscapus, assembly GCA_034093135.1. Classification (NCBI taxonomy): domain Eukaryota; kingdom Viridiplantae; phylum Streptophyta; class Magnoliopsida; order Asterales; family Asteraceae; genus Erigeron; species Erigeron breviscapus. Next base: position 90,121,184 of record CM067174.1, on the reverse strand, counting down.
TTCTCTTCTGAACGTTCCTCTCTATTCTCTCTGCATCTCTTTCGGCTCTCATTTGAGCCAACTCTTCTTCGTTCCTCATCAAAAGAGCTCGGATAGCTCTCAACTCTTCATGTAGTTCTGCTTGGTTGGGAACCTGTTCAATCACCGGGTTTGCCCTATCTACTTCAGAGGCGGTTGGTGGATCACCAAGACGGCGATTTTGTACACGGGGTGGCCTTTGCTCCACTTCATTTCCAGCCCCGTTTCCATTAGGAGGAACACCACCACCATTTCCTCCTCCTCTCTGGTTACTAGCTCTAGTGTTTGCCATTAACTCTACAAGGCAACGACGACGGTTAGCAAGAGTTAAAGTGAGACTACATTTATCAAGGCCATACATCATTTAGCTACATTATCACACACAATATTCAAGCCTTAAATTTACACTCTCACTCACTCCCCAACCCGTCCTATAGTACTTCATCTCAAAGCTAGGCACACCTGCATAAGCCTAACTTATCCTACATCGGTTTAAGTCCAAAATCCTACGGTCAAAGTCGAATCTTGGTTCACTTAAACCATTTCTCTGATACCAACTTGTAACACCCGTCATTTAAAAATATGTTTTTCAAAAACTTTCACCTAACGGTGTCAAATTGCGGAAGAAAAGACTTTAAAAGTCAAAACCGATAAAAACTGTTCGGTTTCTACGTTTAGTTGGTGTTACATGCAATACCATCAAAAAGTTTAAAATGAAAACCCAACGGTTGCCCAACACAAAACAACCGTTCAACAATACTACATAAATTCGACATCAAGTACGAAATGTAAATAATGTCTAAAGAGACAATCGTCTATGGGTAGCTAAGTCCTCCTGCATGCATCTACCCAACTCTCACTCTTATTCCTGCATCAACTAGTCCTTCAAGCTAAACCTGAGGGAACAACCACATTTAAGAAACAAGTGTTAGCTAACGAATTAACTAAGTAAGATATCACTATGTTATTAAAGCATTTGTCCAATTAAAACAATCTTCATTATTAGAAAAGTTTATTTAGGCACAACACACATCACACGTTCACACATAACTACATATCAACTTCATATCAATTAGGGCGAATCCCCTAAATGTGCCTATCCTTCATTTTATTCACACATTATCACACATATCTTCGTTAACTGCATATAAGTGTAACATTAGTCACACCCGACTAGATGCTTCACCAAAAGGCGAGTCACACTTCGTCGTTAAGGAATGGCAAGCCAATCCAAGAGTAATCCGTATGTGGAGGTTGGTCAAAACCCTCGTATTACTCGCCCTGCATTATAATGACCATGTTGCAAGGAGCCACCCAAGCAACAACTACGTCAACGCACTCGTCCGGCTAAGACTAGTACGGGTTAAGCTTAACACTTTCCCTGCATTATATTTACGAGCTCGGTTTCACACATATGGTTTAGGTAACACACATTCCTAAACCGTCACACACATATAGTCTAGGTAACACACATTCCTAGACATTTACACACTTTATCTTCATTACGTTTGGATCCTTAAACGTGCAAGTGACATGGTAACCTAATAAGTCTAGTGAGCTAGGTGTACAAGCCATGTAAGCATGCATATATCACACATCAACTTCATTTCTACATTTCATGCATAAAGAGATACTTCGTAATACTACATAAACTGCATAACAATACACTACATTAAACAATACTTCATTTCACTACATTAGGGACTGCATTTCAGGTCTCATGGTCAACTACATAACCCATAATACCTCCCGTGTAACCTCATATGCCCACATGCAATATAAAGATACCAAATGGAAGTATTTATGATTTGAAACCAGCTTTTCGTTGAATCCCCCAGCGTGTCAAAGTAGTGTATCTTACCTCAGCGTAGTTCACAACAATCACAACTAGTCACTGTGTAAAGCAACTATGCTCGTCTACCTATAATTAGTAAACGATTATTAGACAAGCTACATACTCACGTAATTAAGGCCAATAACTAGACCCACACACATTAACGACTCACTTTAGTTTCAGGTCTATTCTACATGACAAACGACGTTACGGTTCAAAACTAACTTTTCTGAAAACTGGTGAGTTGCGCCGCAGCTCAAGCCTCCAGTTGCGCCGCAACTTATCTTTCTGGAATTGAGTTGCGCCGCAACTTATTCTTCTGGAATTGAGTTGCGCCGCAACCCGAGGCGATTCTGCACAAGGTCGATCGATTACATCCCAACCAGATCCAAAAACCTCTAAATCAATGACATGACTTTCATACATCAAAAATCCTTCATATTCAAATCATTACAAAGCATTTCAACCATTAATTACACCATATATTACTTAAATCCATCAAAACCACCATTAATCTTCATTAAACGATTTCCCCATAATCCAATAATTATTCCTAATGACTCATATAATCAAAAGGACCAGAAATCAACGATTTAATACCTGATCTACCTGTAGATGACAATAGAGATGCAAAATACTTGACAAAACACACTCGAATCACACGTTGGAAGGCTTTTCGGCTTGCAATTGGATGGAGGAATGCTATGGGAAGGCTTAGGGCTTGTTTAGAGAGTGTTATGGCTGCAAAATATGATCTAAAGACAACCCCTAATTCCTTAATCCCGTTTTTGACTTTGCCTCCATGTCAAAACTGTGACAACCGCCAAAATTTCAGGTTGATTAATTTACTATTACGTGTACTATTTAAATTTTTGTTGATCAAACAATATGAACAAACATTTTATGGCATAATAAACTGAACAAATATTTTTTTGATAAATTATGGATAACTATTGCCAAGAACTCAAATAGTTATTTGAGAGTTGCTTGGAAATATTTTTTTCATACTTATACTATCAATAACCGTATTTATGAATAGTAACCGTACTTATGAATAGTACCGTAATTGTGAATAGTAACCGTACTTATGAATAGTACCGTATTTTGTGAATAGTAACCGTATACATGAATAGTACTGTATCAGTGAATAGTAACCGTATCCAGAAATCGTATTCATGAATAGTGACCGTGAATAGTTACTATGAATAGTAACGGTAAATAGTAAAGGTAAAAAGTAAATTGTAAATGGTAAAGGTAAAAAGCATATTCCAAAGCATATGCTAAGGCATATTCTAAAGCATATTCTAAAATTATTTTCTATAAATAGCGACCTTAGTTTAATTATAAAACTCACACCATTTATATTCACTTCTAAAATCTCTTTTATAATCACACAAGACTAAGTACGTCTAAGTGATCTTCTTCTACAACACTAAGGTGAGTCTTCATACTCCCCTTTTCAATTATTTATACATTTATTTGGGGACTGAGATACATGCAATAAAACTACTTGTTATACTTATATGTATATTTTCAAAGTTATATACTTATATGTATATTTACAAAGTTATATATATATTATATATATTTTGTAACTTCACTTTATTTATTTTACCTTCGGGGTAAAATACAAACTCTTTACTGTTATGATGAACACAAGTATTCCAGAAATGTATATATGGTTGATTCTAAGTTGCTCTGTTCACTCAAAGTCCTCACTATCATGAACGATTAATTATGGAAACATAAACGTGGGTATATTGAATAGTACTATTGGGGTAGGCACCCCCATCCGTGTTGGTCATACCAACTGGATACAGATGCATTATGTCTGGAAAGCTTAGGGTACCCTGAACAAGGTACCTACTCTGGAGGCAAATAAACACACACTTGTCTAGTTTCGGTTCATGAGCTTAGAACTTGATGTATACAGTATCTACTCTTATATTCTATTTGATCCATTGTGTGATCAAATAGCTACTTTAAATCTTGTGGTTCATACTCTATATTTTAATTAAAAACATATGATACTCTTTACTGATATTGTATCATAACTATTTGACATTGCGGTAAGGCAATGGTCACACTGAACTCTGGCATTTTGTGAAACTATATTTTTTATATGAAAAACTTATGGAACTCACCAACTTTATGTTGACGTATTTTAGCATGTATTCTCAGGTAACTAGACGATACTCTATACATGGGACATTTTTCCGCTGCATACAATATACTGGACCATGGCCTACCCTCAGACTCTAGTAAAGACAAGTCAATTTGCTAAAGTCTCTGTCTACTGTTTAATATTGTTTAATATTAAATAAATGTTTTTCAAGAATAATATCTTTCATAAATTGTAATATAAATTTGTGAACAATGTTTTTATATAAATGTATTTTAAAACGACAACGTTTTGTGTCGTTCAGTATATCTTGTGTTGTGAATCCATGTAAGTCATACCCCGTTTAGGGCGGGTGTGACAAAAACTAGCCCCTAAGCTTCCTAATGCTTCATTATTGGTCACAAACTACTTTATTGACCATATACATCATTAATCCTTCATTAAATGTCACTACATGGACATTAACCTTCATATTACACACATTTATACTACATTAACATTTAGGCTTTCAAGCCTCACACATATCACACAATAACTACATATAAGCATTAAATCTAAAATAGACTTAACGACACACACAATATTGACTTAACGGCATTAGTCAACTAGTAAAGAAAAGTTTGGGATGTTACAATTACCTCCCCCTTAAGAGGATTCTGTCCCCGGAATCTCATCAGTAAGGAACAACTCCGGATACTTCTCCTTTCTTATCTGCATATGTTTTCTGTCTTTCTCTTACCACACGTAAAGCTTCTTTAGCTACATTAACTTTCTCCGCTGAGATCTCTATAATTTCAGGACCCGTGATTTGCTTTTCACTGGGCTCCATCCAACAACTTGGAGTCCTACATCTCCTACCATAGAGCATTTCAAACGGTGGCATTCCAATATGTTAGGTCCAGATTTACTGGACTCGCTCCAGACTCGACTACTGGAACCTTACTGAAGATCTGTCCAGAAACGTGTTCTACTGGACCTACTCCAGACTTGGAATCTGGAGTCCCTCTGAAGATTTGTCCAGAAATAATGGAAGACCAGTGAGCAAATACTTGTATAGGAAATTGGAGTATTCTCCAGATTAGCTCACTGGACTTCACCCCAGTCCAGATCTACTCTACTGAAGACATTCTCACTGAAGTCAGAATAAAGAAGACTGACAAATGGCGGAGTCCACTGGAAGTCTTACCAGATCTGTACACTGGAGGATTGTCAGTGTTCTAGACCTTACAAGTCTGAACACTGATATCGAGTAATTGACTTTTGCCTTTACACACTTTCTAAAGAACATTCCACTTGTTCTTTACCAAAGTTTATACGTGTGTAAAGGTGGTTGGTTAAAAGGATACATAGTCATTTGATGTGACTTTATCCTTATACCTTATCCAATGCATTTAATGTTCTTGTCAGATCATTAAATGCATGCAACCATATTTGTACGGCACAAAATTCACTGGTGAATTTTGTTGCCTATAAATACAAAGTCATTTCCTTGAGAAAAATACTTTAAGCATACATTTTGCATTAGAGTGAATTTGTCTAAATACTCTCGATCTTAAACTAGGGATACCTCACAACTTTAAGTATCTCGATCCAAAAGAGTTATTTGACAAATATAGATCATTTGTAATTCATAGGTTGTTAGGATACATACTTATTTGTATTATCTTGATTCCGCACAACCTTGTATTTTATTTAACATCATAAATAAAATACACCTTGAAAATACATTATGTTCCACTTTACTTGTTTATTGCTTTAAGTCGTGTATTACTTTATTTATATACTTGCATTTATATTTAAGTAATACTAGTCCATTCTAGTGATTATTAGACTTGTTGTATTTTACACTTTCTAGGTTAACCATCGTATTTCAGGGACTCACACATCTTGCATGGTGACTATTGTTGTAAGCAAACTCTATCAACCTCAAATGATCATCCCATGCTCCACCATACTCTAGTACACACGTCCTCAACATATCCTCCAAGGTTTGAATAGTTCTCTCACTTTGCCCATCGGTTTGAGGATGATAGGCGGTACTCAAATTTATTCTACTACCCAACTTCCGTTGAAGACCCTTCCAAAAATTGGACACAAATCTAGAGTCTCGATCCGAAACAATAGACAAAGGAACTCCATGCTTCGACACTACTTCATCAATGTAAATCTTTGCCATCTTCGTTAAAGGCACATCTTGTCGGGTAGCTAGAAAATGAGCACTCTTCGTCAATCTATCTACAATCACCCATATCATATCATTCCCTTTCGGCATTTTAGGTAGCTTCGTTACAAAGTCCATGGTAATATGATCCCATTTCCACTCGGGAATGTCTAATTGATGCAACAAACCATACGGCTTTTGATGGTCCGTTTTCACACGTGCACACATCAAACACTTTGCTACAAAATGAGCTACTTCTCCTTTAATATCCGGCCACCAATAAATCGGCTTCAAATCTGCATACATTTTGGTGACACCGGGATGAATCGAATATCTACTTCTATGGGCTTCCTCAAGGATCAATTCTCGGTTACCACCAAGCAATGGCACCCAAATTCAACCCTTGTATGTTTTGAACCCACGGCTATTAGTCTCCATCACAAGACGTTTCTTCTTTCCAATGCTTTCTTTGTCAATGTTATCCTTCATTAATGCCCTCGCTTGTGCTTCCTTAATTCGATCAAGTAGCCCCGACTTGGCTTGAACTTGCATGCTCATCAACTTACAAGAAGAACTTTGCACCTTCCTACTTAGTGCATCCGCCACTACATTGGCTTTACCCGGATGGTATTTGATTTCACAATCATAATCCTTAAGTAATTCCATCCACCTCCTTTGTCTCACGTTTATCTCCTTTTGATTAAAGACATACTGCAAACTTTTATGATCGGTAAACAAAGTGCATTTTGTACCATAAAGGTAATGTCTCCACAATTTCAATGCAAATACAACTGCTGCCAATTCAAGATCATGGGTAGGGTAATTCTTCTCATGTGGCTTCAACTGGCGTGAAGCATAGGCGATCACCTTGTCCCTCTGCATCAGGACACAACCCAAACCCGTAATAGATGCATCACTATACATAACCAAATCATCGGTACCTTCAGGCAAGGCAAGTATAGGAGCTTCACACAACTTCTTTTTCAATGTTCGAAATGCATTCTCCTGCTTATCGGTCCAATCAAACTTTACTCCTTTCTTCGTTAGTTCCGTCATAGGCTTGGCTATTCGGGAGAAATCCTGAATGAATCTTCTATAATATCCAGCTAAACCAAGAAAACTTTTAATCTCAGTAGGAGTCTTTGGCTGCTCCCACTTTAAAACAGCTTCAATCTTTGAAGGATCTACTTTAATACCTTCTGATGAAATGACATGACCAAGAAACTGCACTTCTCGAAGCCAAAACTCGCATTTAAAAAACTTTGCATACAACTTCTTCTCCCTCAACACCTCCAAAACTGCTTTCAAGTGCTCACGGTGCTCATCTTCTGACTTAGAATAGATCAAAATATCGTCAATAAACACAATAACAAAATGATCTAGAAAGGGACGGCATACCCGATTCATTAAATCCATAAACGCGGCTGGAGCATTAGTCAACCCAAATGGCATGACCAATAACTCATAATGCCCATATCTAGTCCGGAAAGCTGTCTTTGCTACATCCTCTTTCTTAACCTTCAATTGATGATAACCGGACCGCAAATCTATCTTTGAAAAATATGAAGCACCATGAAGTTGATCAAAGAGATCATCAATTCGTGGGAGAGGATATTTATTCTTAACCGTTCGCTTATTCAGCTCACGGTAGTCTATGCACATGCGCATAGATCCATCCTTCTTTTTAACAAAGAGAACCGGAGCTCCCCAAGGCGAGGAACTAGGTTGTATGAACCCTTTGTCAAGTAATTCCTGAAGTTGGGACATTAACTCTTTCATTTCTGTAGGAGCTAATCGGTAAGGTGCTTTAGCAACAGGTGTAGCACCGGGAATAAGATCTATCTGAAAAGTAACTTCACGATCGGGAGGAATACCGGGAAGATCATCGGGAAACACATCGGGAAAGTCGGATACTACATCAACACTAGCAATAGAAGGCTTCTCCTTTCTTACATCAATAACATAGGCAAAGAAATGACTCTTATTCTTCCTTATACATTTAATAGCCTTCATCATACTAATGATCTTTATCCCCCCTCTCTTCTTATCTCCATAAACCGTTACCACATTACCATCGGGTGTAGAAAAACGAATAATCTTTTGTGAACACAAAATACTAGCTTCATTTCTAGACAACCAATCCATACCAATCACTACATCAAAACCGGCTAAGGTAGTAGGCAATAACTGGACCGGAAACAAACGACCTTCAATCTCGATGTCACAATCATCATATCCCACACGTATATCACTAACCGTACCATTAGCAATCTCTACCTCTATCGAACAATCTAAAGGGGTAGTGACTCTTTCTAGCTTAGGAGCAAATAAAGTAGACACAAACGACCTATTTGCACCCGAATCAAATAAAACAGAGGCAGGTTTTGAATTAACAAGGAAGTACCACTTACCACCTCGTCGTTGTTCTTAGCATCATCAACAGTCATCTGCAAGGCTCTCACTTTTGTTGCTGTAGTGGCTGCTTTCTTCCCGTCATTCTTCATTTGTGGGCAATCGGCAATAAGATGACCCATTTCTTGACACTTGTAGCAACGAGTCTTGTCCCTACATTCTGTTGCAAGATGTCCCGAGTTCCCACACTTATGACACCTTCTTGTCTTGTCGGAACATTGACCTTCATGAACATTCTTGCAAAAAGCACACCAAGACCCATTCTTCTTTTTATCTTTGTCACCACTTGAGCTAGAATTCCCACGGAACTTCTTATTATTATTGTTGTTGTTAGATGACCAATTTGACCTTCTTTTGAACCCTGCTTTCTTGTCATCAACTTTCTCCACTACTTTCTCGCCTTTGAAATCATCATCCAACCTCTTTGACTCCTTAATAGCCGCTGACAAAGTCACATGTTGTCTACATAATCCACGATAACTAGCGGGGAGACCATCACAATAAGCCTCAATTTGGTCCTCCTGCCTTCGAACCAAGTGCCCAACAAACTTCAACTTCTCCATAAATGAATGTGCATATTCAGAAATTGCACCGGGTTTCGCAACCAATGATCTAAACTCCTTTTCAATCAATCTTAACTCACGAGTTCCCACATACTCCTCTAGAAACTTCTCCTTAAATGTTCCCCAAGGCATAACTGCAAGTACCTCAGGGGCCATAGAAACTGTAGTAGCCCTCCACCAATTACGGGCATTCTTCTTCAACATCCTACTTGCACACAAAACCTTCATATCATCGGGACAATAGCATGAAGCAAATACTACTTCAATGTCCTCAATCCACTCCATAGCACCCACTGCATTTTGGGTACCATCAAACTCCTTGGCACCACATTTCTGAAAGCTCTCATATTTGAAGTTATTAACACGAGGTGCATTAACAACTCCAAGTCCTCCACCATTAACTCCATTAACACCCACGGCTGCTATGGATGGTTCACCACTTCTCTCTACATCTCTTTCGGCTCTCATTTGAGCCAACTCTTCTTCGTTCCTCATCAAAAGAGCTCGGATAGCTCTCAACTCTTCATGTAGTTCTGCTTGGTTGGGAACCTGTTCAATCACCGGGTTTGCCCTATCTACTTCAGAGGCGGTTGGTGGATCACCAAGATGGCGATTTTGTACACGGGGTGGCCTTTGCTCCACTTCATTTCCAGCCCCGTTTCCATTAGGAGGAACACCACCACCATTTCCTCCTCCTCTCTGGTTACTAGCTCTAGTATTTGCCATTAACTCTACAAGGCAACGACGACGGTTAGCAAGAGTTAAAGTGAGACTACATTTATCAAGGCCATACATCATTTAGCTACATTATCACACACAATATTCAAGCCTTAAATTTACACTCTCACTCACTCCCCAACCCATCCTATAGTACTTCATCTCAAAGCTAGGCACACCTGCATAAGCCTAACTTATCCTACATCGGTTTAAGTCCAAAATCCTACGGTCAAAGTCGAATCTTGGTTCACTTAAACCATTTATCTGATACCAACTTGTAACACCCGTCATTTAAAAATATGGGTTTTCAAAAACTTTCACCTAACGGTGTCAAATTGCGGAAGAAAAGACTTTAAAAGTCAAAACCGATAAAAACTGTTCGGTTTCTACGTTTAGTTGGTGTTACATGCAATACCATCAAAAAGTTTAAAATGAAAACCCAACGGTTGCCCAACACAAAACAACCGTTCAACAATACTACATAAATTCGACATCAAGTACGAAATGTAAATAAATGTCTAAAGAGACAATTGTCTATGGGTAGCTAAGTCCTCCTGCATGCATCTACCCAACTCTCACTCTTATTCCTGCATCAACTAGTCCTTCAAGCTAAACCTGAGGGAACAACCACATTTAAGAAACAAGTGTTAGCTAACGAATTAGCTAAGTAAGATATCACTATGTTATTAAAGCATTTGTCCAATTAAAACAATCTTCATTATTAGACAAGTTTATTTAGGCACAACACACATCACACGTTCACACATAACTACATATCAACTTCATATCAATTAGGGCGAATCCCCTAAATGTGCCTATCCTTCATTTTATTCACACATTATCACACATATCTTCGTTAACTGCATATAAGTGTAACATAAGTCACACCCGACTAGATGCTTCACCAAAAGGCGAGTCACACTTCGTCGTTAAGGAATGGCAAGCCAATCCAAGAGTAATCCGTATGTGGAGGTTGGTCAAACCCCTCGTATTACTCGCCCTGCATTATAATGACCATGTTGCAAGGAGCCACCCAAGCAACAACTACGTCAACGCACTCGTCCAACTAAGACTAGTACGGGTTAAGCTTAACACTTTCCCTGCATTATATTTACGAGCTCGGTTTCACACATATGGTTTAGGTAACACACATTCCTAAACCGTCACACACATATAGTCTAGGTAACACACATTCCTAGACATTTACACACTTTATCTTCATTACGTTTGGATCCTTAAACGTGCAAGTGACATGGCAACCTACTAAGTCTAGTGAGCTAGGTGTACAAGCCATGTAGCATGCATATATCACACATCAACTTCATTTCTACATTTCATGCATAATGAGATACTTCGTAATACTACATAAACTGCATAACAATACACTACATTAAGCATTACTTCATTTCACTACATTAGGGACTGCATTTCAGGTCTCATGGTCAACTACATAACCCATAATACCTCCCGTGTAACCCCATATGCCCACATGCAATATAAAGATACCAAATGAAAGTATTTATGATTTGAAACCAGCTTTTCGTTGAATCCCCCAGCGTGTCAAAGTAGTGTATCTTACCTCGGCGTAGTTCACAACAATCACAACTAGTCACTGTGTAAAGCAACTATGCTCGTCTACCTATAATTAGTAAACGATTATTAGACAAGCTACATACTCACGTAATTAAGGCCAATAACTAGACCCACACACATTAACGACTCACTTTAGTTTCAGGTCTATTCTACATGACAAACGACGTTACGGTTCAAAACTAACTTTTCTGAAAACTGGTGAGTTGCGCCGCAGCTCAAGCCTCCAGTTGCGCCGCAACACCTTATGTTGCGCCGCAACTTATTCTTCTGGAATTGAGTTGCGCCGCAACTAGGAGTTGCGCCGCAACCCGAGGCGATTCTGCACAAGGTCGATCGATTACATCCCAACCAGATCCAAAAACCTCTAAATCAATGACATGACTTTCATAACGACCAAACCTCATTTAGTAAAAGAATACAAAGTTAAAAGTTTTTTTTTTTTTTTACAACAACATCCCACTGCGCCGCAGTGGGAACTTACTGGTCTACGGGTCAAAAATCCCCCACTGCGCCGCAGTGGGGTTAAAACACTCCCACTGCGCCGCAGTGGAAAGTTTCTGGTCCAGACCTGATAAAAATTCAGCAAACCAACATTTCCTTTTGACACTTGAACAACATTACAACTTCCAAATTTCAAACCACACTTTATAACAGGACACTTCATACTTCAACATAATAAAGGATACCAAAGGTAATCTTTACAACCATAATTTCGAACCAAAAGCGATAAGTGTCATCAAACGGGTCGTTTGACCTAAAAACGACCTAGTTACCAAGTTATGACCAAAAACAACCAAGTGACATAAAATCTTTACATATCTGCAGATTTTTCAACCAAAAGAACTTGTTTAAGCAACACCAACATGTATCAAGAGCCATAGTAGTCAAAGGGAATCATCTATCCAATTTACCCAAAGTGCCAACCTCCAAGATGGCTTCAAAATCTTCAAAGTCAACTTCACTAGATCAAATCCTTGCCTTTGCTACTACTACCAGCCCCTATGAAAGAATTGAACAACTAAAACATAAGCAACGCTTAGTGAATGCATATACATATAACCATAAGCAAGTTACCGTACAATGTGCATCAAGCACCACAATATAGCCCATCCAAAGATAGCCATTTCATTCATAACATTCATAAGCACAAATTCATTTTCACATGGCCATGGAAACATGCTAGTAGGAATTTACCCACCTACTAGCTATAATCACAAATGGATTAGTAGGAATTTACCCACCTACTAACCCTAATAACAAATATGCTAGTAGGAATTTACCCACCTACTAGCTATAATCACAAATGGATTAGTAGGAATTTACCCACCTACTAACCCTAAATCACAAATAGACTAGTAGGAATTTACCCACCTACTAGCTATAATCACAAATGGATTAGTAGGAATTTACCCACCTACTAACCCTAAATCACAAATATGCTAGTAGGAATTTACCCACCTACTAGCTATAATCACAAATGGATTAGTAGGAATTTACCCACCTACTAACCCTAAATCACAACTTGGCTAGTAGGAATTTACCCACCTACTAGCTCTACAATCAAATGGATCATAGGAATTTACCCACCTATGACCCCAAATAACAAGAACATGATTATATGTATACACACTCACCTTGAACTTGGCTAATCGATTCTATGGCTATAGGCTCAACTAAATGGTCTTCATCACCTATACATAATACAATTCGCACAACTTTGAGTTCCACAAACTCAATTCTTTCACAATCATCCACTTGAATTCACCATGTATTCAATCATTTTGGTGTTTGGCTACTTAAACAATTCAACACAATTTCATAATAACTTTTAGAACACAATTCTAGCCAAACACCCAAAAATATATGTTCCATCACTATGGATTTCATCATCATAAAAACTCATTGCATTAACCCCAAATTTATCCCTTTATTTAAATTCCATTAGGGTTCATACAAATGCCCAAATTACAAAATTCCCATATTCATTAGTCAAGAACCCTAATTTCAATAATCAAAACCCTAATTTACAAATCAACAATTAGGGAGAATTCTTACCTCAAGAAGAAAATAAAAGCAACTTAAAACCCAATCTTCTCTTCTTCCTCTTATAAATTTCGGCCCATTTACACCAAATCAAAACCCTTGCTATAATTCTTAGTCAATTGAATTAGATGGGTGGATTTAGAGAGAAGAATTTCATAGCTTGTCTTTGCATGAATTGGAAGATTGTAGAATGATTTTGGGGAAAGAAGAATTAGAGAGGAAATAGATAGTGAAATATGAGTCACCAACATAATATGGCTGGACCTCTTTCCCTCATGCCACGTTCTCTTCTAATTTAAGTGGGTATTATACCCGCTAGCCACTAAAATCCCAACTAAATTAACCCCAAAACTCAAAACAAAATACTAGGAAATTAATTTAATGCCAAAACTATAATAAAGGTCAATTTTCTATTACCTTAAAATAACGGGGTGTTACAAATCTCCCCCACTCAAAATCGATCACGTCCCCGTGATCCAAGCCATATGTAAAGACGGGTAGTACATCAACATATCATGCTCGGTCTCCCAAGTATATTCCGAGTCCTTTTTGGTGCTTCCATTGCACTTTGTAAGAACGTATCGTTTTATTGCTAATCTTTCTCAATTATCCTTCAACATTAGCAACCGGTTCTTCAACATAAATCAACTTCTTGTCTAATTCAATTTAATTCAAAGAACACCCGAACCCTAACCAACACGACACTTTCGCAGAGCGATACATGAAAAGTGTTATGAATTCATGATAACCCTTCGGGTAACTCTAATTGGTATGCTACCTTGCCAACACGGGCTAAAACTCGAAATGGACCAATGAACCGTGGACTCAATTTTCCACGCTTGTGAAATCGTGGAAAACCTTTCCATGGGGACACCTTTAACATAACTTGTTCACCAACCATGAATTCAATGGGTCTCCTTCTAACATCGGTATATGACTTTTGTCTATCTTGAGCCGCTTTGAGTCTTTCGCGAGTTTCATCTATCTTTTGCGTAGTCTCAAGAACAACATCGGTTCTTCCAAGCTCCCGTTGACCCACTTCTCCCCAGTAATGGGAGTTTGACACTTCCTACCATCAAGCATTTCATTCAACCTAATCAATATGTTTCCTGTTTCGGGCTTTTAAAACTCTTCCATTTACTTTTCGAACATTTCATGAATCCGTAATGACAAGGGCTTTCGAATCTCATACATTTGTAGAGATTTTCACTCATCGTCTCAAAAACAATTCCCGCATTCCTTATTAGTTCATCATTTCTTATCCCCCACACTTAAGGGGTTTACTAATTATATTCAACCCTTAATATAACCCCTTTGCGCAATTTAAAACATTTCCACCACCGCAGTAATCAAAATCATCAAATACCGGTCAACACACTCGGTTCATTAGATGTATAACATGACAATCATATAAACAATAAAAAAAACAGCCAACATATTCATGTTATCATATTAATCAACCATCTTAGCTTCTTGTGCGGAGTTAGTCACACCGCCGATCTATGTCTAACATGTCTTGTCATACACCAACAACTTTAACCATAACTCAATGATCTATAATGAATTTGGTGATAGCTCAAAATTCCATAGAAATTCTTCAATACTAACAATGACAATGCCACGGTTTTGCTACCTTATGGTCTTATACAAACTTCAATCTTGCAATTTTATATCTTGTATTCTCCTATTCTACATCCTTTAACAAGTGATCGTCATCAATTCATGCATCATTGCATTCATATTTACCACTCAACTTTGGGTCCCTTTACATTTATTTTTACAAATCTATCGGCAACTTAAGATCGCTATAACTCAAATTTTTACAATTCAATGGTTTAAACTTTATAAGTCCTCAAGATTCATTCAAGTATCATTTCGTCATTCATAAAATCCGGCATCTAATGGTCTTTGATTCATACTCATCTCATTTGTTCTACACATTTAACGAAAACGCTTCAATACCATTTTAAGATTTACATAATCATTCATCAACTGAAATTTTATCAATACTACAAAAGTCCCCACTGTAGCATTATCTTAATGCCACTTCAATTAAGTAAAACAACTCACACCCGACAAGTTTCGTGCTATTTCCACATAATAAGTCTCACTCTACTCATCTCAATGACTTGGGAGCACTCACTTCATTTCGTTAAACATCCTTGATTATAATTATAACATGCGATGTATAATTGAAGCTTTCCCCCTTTTTCTTTTTAACAATTGATGCAGAAGCACCCAACGAAAAATTATTTGGATAATTAAAGTCCCTATCCAGAAGTTCCTAAAATTAACTCATCAATTCTTGTATCTTAATTGTGAACGAGACATTATAGGACTTTTGCCATGGGTGTAGCACTCACATTGAGATTTATTTTAAGTTTCATCTGCCTATCGGGAGAAAGACCTGTCACTACATCCGAAAAGACTTCAGTAAATTCGTTCACAACACCGAATAATCCAACCATCACTTAACGTCATAACCTATTCCATAAGCATTATCATCATTATCTGCATACTTATTTCTAAACAACCCGACTATCACTTCAAGGCATAACATTATCCATAAACATTATCATCATTATTTACATACTCGTCACTACTGCCTCATCTTACCATCATTTTCCTCTAACCATCTCCCTTTTACATACTTTTCATCTTCCTGTTGTAATTTCTCCACCAAGACACTCCTTTCACCCTTTGACTTAATTCCATTCTATAGTCACGTTATAACTGCAATATGATTTTGTAGTTTCACATTTTATGCTTCTTAACGAATAAGGGTACATAATATTTATAATAACTATCTCTTTAATTTAATAGTTAAGGCTCTTTCAAACCAAAATCTATTACATTCTCTTTCCATATCATTTTTGTCAATTTACCAGATAATTAGTTAATAATATTCTTAATTCCTCCTGATCTTCATGATCACTTAATTCGATATCTTTGGTATTACTTATTTCCTTATTTAAATTTACACCTTTTGACTTCGCGAAAGTCAGTTCAACCATTTTGTTTCAAGGCTACAATTCTTTAAAAATTCAACTTCACCCTGTAAAACTCTACACCCTTAATTATCTTACAGTAATAAATTCTAAAAATTTCACACCAATCTTCATTACAGTTTAATAAATGAAACCGTTCAACCTACCATCATCAACTGACTTAAGTTTTACTATCATTTACCCATAAACCATCAACATCAAAATTTTAATTTATCTCCTAAGTGCCAACAATTTGCTAACATCATCAACTCCACGGTAATTTATCTCTCATAAAATCATACTAGTGACAATATTGGCTTCGGGAATATATATAAGCAGACTAAATGCACTATGACTCCAACGTGAAATTTAAACTCGAGGAAAACATAAAGACATGCTGGATCTACTTCCTGCTACAAGTAAACATATAATCAACAAGTAATACATACCTGCAACTTCTCTTAACCTTAACCATGTACTTCCTCAGGCTAAATCATCTCTCTAATGAGGCTTACTCCACATTTAAAATGTAAATCTTGTTCAATACCGTCTGTCTATCATCCTTATCATTAAAACAAACCAATTTATGAACTCACCAATTTGTATATAGCCTTTGATCAAGGAGGTTAGAAAACAACTTCAGCCAATTACTTGTTACGTTAGAAAATTTCCTTTGGCAATCAATCATTTGACACAACTCACTCTAGCCCGAATAACCACAATACACACTACGCATACAGATGACAATATTTATCATGTATTTCTAGACCACCATCATGAGAATATCCCTTGCATAAGCAATACCCTAAATCACATCATAATATAACTCCATTCAATTCAGTCAAACCATTTATATTCTATTACTCGATTGCTAAGTTAATTATTATTATTGAACTACGATATAAGCTACAGTTAGACAATACCTTTCACCTTCATACTATTCTAGTCATTCATAAACTCAACATTAGGCACTATTTCTAATATTGATTCGGCTTCACTTTCATTCTATCTTTTCTTTTCTTACCTTCCATTCCATTCTCTACTATCACAATATCATATTATCCAAACAATTACGATTATACATAGATAGTCACATTCTTACCATCATTTAATAATCCACATCACATCAATCGTGCACTATGACTCTAAGTCAATTTCAACAAACGTTGAACTCATATCGAGAGAATTTATTCAAGCCATCAATATCACAATTCAATTCACAACTTAGTCTCTAATACCCCAAATGTTCACATTTGATCATTTCCATATTTAGTAAGTTTGATTTAGAATGTAATAGCTTATGACTAGTAATAGGCCGGCTCTATTATGCTCATAAACTATTTCATTTTAAATCACTCTTACTAACCATTTCCACTTTCAAACGTGAACACCCAAAACCTAAGGTCATAGTCAATCCTATGGTTCAAGTCTAGGCATCCTACTCGCAAAGATCGAATACCTAAATCCCTTGAACCATGGCTCTGATACCAAAAATGTAACGACCAAACCTCATTTAGTAAAAGAATACAAAAGTTAAAAGTTTTTTTTTTTTTTTTTTTTTTTTTTTTTTTTTTTTTTTTTTTTTTTTTTTTTTTTTTTTTTTTTTTTTTTTTTTTTTTTTTTTTTTTTTTTTTTTTTTTACAACAACATCCCCCACTGCGCCGCAGTGGGGTTAAAACACTCCCACTGCGCCGCAGTGGAAAGTTTCTGGTCCAGACCTGATAAAAATTCAGCAAACCAACATTTCCTTTTGACACTTGAACAACATTACAACTTCCAAATTTCAAACCACACTTTATAACAGGACACTTCATACTTCAACATAATAAAGGATACCAAAGGTAATCTTTACAACCATAATTTCGAACCAAAAGCGATAAGTGTCATCAAACGGGTCGTTTGACCTAAAAACGACCTAGTTACCAAGTTATGACCAAAAACAACCAAGTGACATAAAATCTTTACATATCTGCAGATTTTTCAACCAAAAGAACTTGTTTAAGCAACACCAACATGTATCAAGAGCCATAGTAGTCAAAGGGAATCATCTATCCAATTTACCCAAAGTGCCAACCTCCAAGATGGCTTCAAAATCTTCAAAGTCAACTTCACTAGATCAAATCCTTGCCTTTGCTACTACTACCAGCCCCTATGAAAGAATTGAACAACTAAAACATAAGCAACGCTTAGTGAATGCATATACATATAACCATAAGCAAGTTACCGTACAATGTGCATCAAGCACCACAATATAGCCCATCCAAAGATAGCCATTTCATTCATAACATTCATAAGCACAAATTCATTTTCACATGGCCATGGAAACATGCTAGTAGGAATTTACCCACCTACTAGCTATAATCACAAATGGATTAGTAGGAATTTACCCACCTACTAACCCTAAATCACAAATAGACTAGTAGGAATTTACCCACCTACTAGCTATAATCACAAATGGATTAGTAGGAATTTACCCACCTACTAACCCTAAATCACAAATATGCTAGTAGGAATTTACCCACCTACTAGCTATAATCACAAATGGATTAGTAGGAATTTACCCACCTACTAACCCTAAATCACAACTTGGCTAGTAGGAATTTACCCACCTACTAGCTATAATCACAAATGGATTAGTAGGAATTTACCCACCTACTAACCCTAAATCACAACTTGGCTAGTAGGAATTTACCCACCTACTAGCTCTACAATCAAATGGATCATAGGAATTTACCCACCTATGACCCCAAATAACAAGAACATGATTATATGTATACACACTCACCTTGAACTTGGCTAATCGATTCTATGGCTATAGGCTCAACTAAATGGTCTTCATCACCTATACATAATACAATTCGCACAACTTTGAGTTCCACAAACTCAATTCTTTCACAATCATCCACTTGAATTCACCATGTATTCAATCATTTTGGTGTTTGGCTACTTAAACAATTCAACACAATTTCATAATAACTTTTAGAACACAATTCTAGCCAAACACCCAAAAATATATGTTCCATCACTATGGATTTCATCATCATAAAAACTCATTGCATTAACCCCAAATTTATCCCTTTATTTAAATTCCATTAGGGTTCATACAAATGCCCAAATTACAAAATTCCCATATTCATTAGTCAAGAACCCTAATTTCAATAATCAAAACCCTAATTTACAAATCAACAATTAGGGAGAATTCTTACCTCAAGAAGAAAATAAAAGCAACTTAAAACCCAATCTTCTCTTCTTCCTCTTATAAATTTCGGCCCATTTACACCAAATCAAAACCCTTGCTATAATTCTTAGTCAATTGAATTAGATGGGTGGATTTAGAGAGAAGAATTTCATAGCTTGTCTTTGCATGAATTGGAAGATTGTAGAATGATTTTGGGGAAAGAAGAATTAGAGAGGAAATAGATAGTGAAATATGAGTCACCAACATAATATGGCTGGACCTCTTTCCCTCATGCCACGTTCTCTTCTAATTTAAGTGGGTATTATACCTCAAAACAAAATACTAGAAAATTAATTTAATGCCAAAACTATAATAAAGGTCAATTTTCTATTACCTTAAAATAACGGGGTGTTACACTTTCATACATCAAAAATCCTTAATATTCAAATCATTACAAAGCATTTCAACCATTAATTACACCATATATTACTTAAATCCATCAAAACCACCATTAATCTTCGTTAAACGATTTCCCCATAATCCAATAATTATTCCTAATGACTCATATAATCAAAAGGACCAGAAATCAACGATTTAATACCTGATCTACCTGTAGATGACAATAGAGATGCAAAATACTTGACAAAACACACTCGAATCACACGTTGGAAGGCTTTTCGGCTTGCAATTGGATGGAGGAATGCTATGGGAAGGCTTAGGGCTTGTTTAGAGAGTGTTATGGCTGCAAAATATGATCTAAAGACAACCCCTAATTCCTTAATCCCGTTTTTGACTTTGCCTCCATGTCAAAACTAGCCCCTAAGCTTCCTAATGCTTCATTATTGGTCACAAACTATTTTATTGACCATATACATCATTAATCCTTCATTAAATGTCACTACATGGACATTAACCTTCATATTACACACATTTATACTACATTAACATTTAGGCTTTCAAGCCTCACACATATCACACAATAACTACATATAAGCATTAAATCTAAAATAGACTTAACGACACACACAATATTGACTTAACGGCATTAGTCAACTAGTAAAGAAAAGTTTGGGATGTTACATTCATGAACGACGGTTCATGAACATAAACGAACGAACGTTCACGAACAGATTATCGAACGTTCATGAACGTAAATGAACGAACGAGAGTTTTGTTCATGTTCGTTCATTTAACTAAACGAACGAACACGAACGAACTTCCTGCCGAACGGTTCATGAACTGTTCGTGAACTGTTCAATTCGTTTACAGCCCTAGTTATCTTCTTCCCAAATTGATTCACATATACATATACTGATATATACATATATATTCATTCCCAATAACATCAACAAAATCAATCACCAAATAAAAAAATAAACAAAACACCTTATAGTCCATAATCACAAAATCACTTGCGAAACATTATGTAACACCCCACCGTTGGCGGAAACATGAGGTGTCATGAAAAGTACAGCACGACATGGAATTACATAAATACTACTAAATGAAATAGAATATAATAAATATATTCCCAACACATGAGTTCAAAGTCATAACGATGCTAGAACAGCTTAATACAATAAGTCCATAAACGGGATAGTCCAAGGCATGTAGCCTTAAAGTCTGACAATAAGCAATGGAGCATAAATCTCCGAAGTCCAATCCTAGCATAGAAGTCTTTATCCCTGATTAGCCTGAGTACCTGAAAAGTATACTAAAACATGTCAACACAAAGGTTGGTGAGTTCGTAGGTTTTAGTCAAAAAGTCTAGTCAAGAAATAAGTCTTTTGTCGATTCTTTTAAGTCAAAACAAATATTTGTTCAATATAAAATGAGCAGAGTTACGCCATATCAAGTCGACAGTCTCAAGTCTCAAATCCCAAAGTCACAAGTCTCAAAGTCACGAGACCCAAAGTCTCAAAGTCCGGTCTTATGGTACCTGCCTCAGTCCAAATCAGTCTCAAAGTCCGGTCTTACGGTACCTGCCTTAGTCCAAGTCTCCACACATACAATAAGCACGTCCAACAGTCACATCATAAAGCACAGCAGCAAACACATAATCACATACATACAAACAAGATCAGAGCACGTCAAATGGCACAAGTAACTCTATACGTACAGGCTCAATATTGAACATAAACAGAAATCGACAAAACTGTTTGAAAAATAAGTATACTTTTCACCCCAAAACTGATAAAAAAAAAGGGGCTACGAAACTCAGCTGAAAGAAGCACAAATACCTTAGATGAACGAACACGAACACGAACAGTCAAGTACACCTGAAACACGTACACTATCTGTCCAAAAGTCCTACGATGTCCACAAGTCAACCAGTAAGTACTTACTTAACTGTACACGTCTATGTCCTATACTAGTGTCTTAAGAAATGCCATTATGTCTTGTGTTATGTCGTATTATATATATAATAGGAACTTATACATATATAGTTCAGAGAACTTATTAGAGAACTTAATCTTTTCTGAGAACTTAATTTTTAGAGAACTTAGAACTTCCAGGGAACTTAATTTTTAGAGAACTTAACCTTTCCAGAGAGTTTAATTTAGGAAGAGTTTAGGTAGACATACGACAAAGAGTTTATTTTAGAGAACTTGTTTTACAGAGTTTACTTTGGAGAGTTTACTTTAGAGAGTTTATTTTAAAGAGTTTATGGCATAGAACTTATATAAGTCTTTGTTCAGAGAATTTGTCGACTTTACACAGGAACAATAGAACAGTCCACAGAGTTTGACTGGAACCCTAATTCGGCTGTAACTAAAAAGAAACAATGGAATACAGCCATTGACCGGCGTTGACCAGCGAGTATGTGACCCACCGTGACCAGATCCAACACATAACACAATCTAAATCGAAAATAGAAGAAGAAAAGATGAAGAATGGCCAGTTGACCGGCGTTGACCAAAACCCTAAGTCAAGAACATGAACGGATCTGAAAGAAACGAAGAAGAATAACATGATTTCAAGTCCATAACAACGATTATAACTCAGATCTAAACTAGATCTGACCGAATCTACCCAATATGTTACATATATTTTCGGTTTTATCAATTTTGGTATATATATATAAACACCGTTTACATGTTATATACATCGAATCTATGTAAAAAGAAAATGATTTTCGAGATGAAACCCATTAATCCTTACAAGTTTTCGGATTTGAAGATTTTCGGAGTCATAAATATATGTATAAGCCGATTTATATGTAATATATGCATCAAAACACATGGAAAAATGATTTAGGATTAAAACCCATAAATTTTCTTACCAAGAAATTGAAAGATTGATGATGAAAAGAAGAATTCTAGTGAGAGAGAGGGGGGCGGTTTTGGAGAGGAGAGGGAGGAGAGAGAGAGAGTGAAAGGAAGAAATGAGGAGGTAGGTTAGTGAAATTAAGGTTTTTGTTGCTCCCATATGCTTATTTACCTATCCTTTGACTTCCATCTGAATGGTTTGACCCGACAATTCAAGAACACTCGAGACCCATTAAATCATTTCGTCGACATTTTTAAGTGTAACTTTTCAATAGCTTTCCAACAGTTATAAATATGACCATATTTGTTTAATAAATATTTAACTGATTATATTTTAAGTATTTCGCTTAATTTGGCATTTCCACAAGACAACTAGTATTCATCCTGTTCTCGAGTCCACGTGCAATTTTTCTAAAGTCTAAACGCTCATAAAGCCCGAATAAAATAAAAATCCATTTATTCCATGACAAAGTCTTAAGGTCTAACGACGTACATAGACGAAACGAACTAACACGAGCAGAAAAGTACTTCGGGAAAATACGCTTAGATGACGGTTGTCACACCATTACCCAGTTAAAAGAATTTCGTCCCGAAATTCAACTCGCACTAGTCCCATTAAACAATTAGGGGTATTTTGTCTTGAAATGATCTTCCCGTTCCCAAGTATATTCAGGCCCTCGCTTTGAATTCCAACGAACCTTGACAAGTGTATACTTGGTTTTCTTTAGTTTCCGTACCTTGCGATCCACAATCTCTAAGGCTCATCAACGAAGTTCAACTTATCGTCGATCCGGATTTCGTGCATAGGCACATGAGGGTCGAAGTCCTAATTCTAACTAGCGAGAAGATGTAAGATTTGGCTCGGTTTCAATTTATAAAAATATAACCCATCAGACCCCATCACTATCTCCGATGACCCATCACCATCATCAACCACCACCATCTCCGACTCCAAATATGAATACCCATCCTCACCGCCACCGTCAAAACCTGTCCTCTTTCTTCACATACTCCCTCGCAAACACCAAAAATGCAAAGAAAGGAAATTGTGTGTGGACTTACATAGCAATCATATTTAATAAAAAGGGGGTACAATGAATCAAGAGTACTCCTTGTTTAATAGGATTAGTTCAAAGCGATGGTTGTTTCTCCTACTTACCTTGTCCTCTTGTTATTATTTCTCAAAATGTATGAATTCAAAAATGAAGTATGCAAATCTTGGTTTGCTCCAGTTGGGTCTGCCCGTGATTATCCATTATTTTCTAAATGGATTATATATGTATATATATATATATATATATATAATTATATTTTGTAAGTGATTATGATTATAGAGACAAAGAATTTTTGTGATCAGATTTAAGGTTGTGAGAAGATCTTGTTGGTGTTTAGGTTGTTAATTTGGGTTTTGGATTTTATTGTTTATGATTTTTTTAGATTTTGTTATTGTTATTGTGTGTTTAGATTTAGAAAATAAGATGAGTTTTGATCTGAAAAAGAGAACGAGGAAGGAGGAGAGTGTTTTAAAGGTGAAAAAAGACTGAAATGTCCTCATGTGCATTGCACATTAGGGATGAGCAAAATTACCGAAATACCGAAACCGAACCGGTACCGGTACCGAAAATCGGTACCGATGGGGATTCGGTTTCGGTATCGGTTTTGAGTTTGGTACCTATTCGGTTTCGGTACAAATCGGTTCGGTACGGGGAAACCGAAATTTGTACCGAAAATCTAAAATTATGATATTATACATGGTTTTTTAGCTAAAGACACTTTTTATATCCAACGCCCACTTCGTTTTCATCTGTCCAATGCTAAGTATATTCATCAAAATTTATATTTAGAGCATGTATAACTTAGTGAGATTTACACGGACATTTGGCATCTACGCACTCTGTTTATTTCCACATTCATCACTCTGTTTTTAATCAGATATTTAATTTAATTTTAGGTTCTGGGCATATTACTCAGTTTTAGTGTTTTATTTTCACAACTAGAAATTAATCAGTACGAACATGCATGTCATCACGTAATTTAGTTTATTAAGCATATTTAGATGTAGATATTCAGTTCCATGCGGTACCATACCGAAAATACCGGTACCGGTTTTCTAGTTCGGTTCGGTATTCGGTTCCTCAATTTGGTCATTTTTGGTTTTGGTACTTTCGGGTTCGGTACGGTATTGGTACCGAGCTCATCCCTATTGCACATGAGGGCTTAACGGAGCCAAACTAACGTCCGTTAAAGGGAGGGGTGCCTAATGAAGCAAAAAGTCACCACAGGGTGATGTAATAATAAAAAAAAAGTACGGGGGCGAAAATTGATAAAATGACAAACCACAGGGTGATGTAATGAAATTTTCTCTTTTTTAATTTAAAAGCCTTTATATTTATTTTTTTAATTTTATTTTCATGTAGAACTCTTTTCATATAAAGTTTGCATTTTAATCTTAAAACTTGACTGAAATAAGGTTGGTGAAAGATTCGAGTTCCGCTTAAAAAACTCGAAATTACTTTTAAGGGCTTTTCGTCTGTAAAGGTACTGAAGTTATAAGTCAAAAACTAATTTAGACCCGTTTAATAATTATAAACATCGTAAAGTTTATAACAAATGCCTACTAAGTATGGTTTATTTTATACTAGATGGGTGTCTGCACGTTGAGCCGGCGATAATACACAGCGTACGTTAATTTCAAACTAAACATTTGCGTAAAAATGATAGCATACTTACCGCTAATATTCCGACTAATTAAAATTTTTTATAATATTCTCATAAATAAAATTTATAAAATATAAATTATAATATACCAACTTGTTAATTTAAATAAGGTAATTAACAGTCGCAACGTGCAATTTTGATAACCACTTAAAACATTTTTTCTTCGACAAAATCATACATATTCTATACCGTTTAAACGATCTTTACGTTTACATTCCAACCTAATAACTTTTTTTTACCATAGCTTAACCATTCAACTTACAAGCCCACAAAGTAGGCTTAATAGTCAATTTGACACTTTCACAAAAGTCTACATACTAAGGGCGCGTTTGGTTCACAGAATGTTTTTGGAAGGAATGAAATCTTTTAAAGGAATTGGAATCTGATGGAATGGAATTTGACGGAATGTTTTTCATTTTTTCAAGATTTAAGTGACGGAAGGAATGAGATTCCTTCCCCCATCCCCATGGAATGGAGATTCCATCAAATGAGGGAATGTTTACATTCCAACGGAATGATATTCTTTCATCATTGAACAACCAAACGCACTAAGGAATGAAATTCAATTCCAATTCCATCAGATTCCATCAGAATCTGCGAACCAAACGCGACCTAATTTTCATCAATTTCTTTGAAGCTCCAATTTGAAACTGTAAGTCCCAACTCGATAGATGGTACTACTGAAGACACCTCTATGTCTATGGTGGAGTTACTTTGCAATATATGCACTGAACTGGAGACGACCAGTTGCAGTGTGTATATACCAAGTTCTAGATAGATTACTTATATAAATGACAATAAGTAAAGAACAAAGCAATAATACAAATAACTTGTAAGATAACTTGATGAGACAATATGTAGTTTTCAATGTGTAATTTATTTATTGATGTTAAACAAATTACAAGGTTGATGCGGAACCAAGATAATACACGAATGTAAATATCCTAACAACCTATGAAATACAATTGATCTACACCCGGAATTTCTCAAGACAATCGAAACACTTAAAGTTGTGAAATGTTCCTTTTAGCGATTGAAAGAATATTGCACAAGTTCACCAAGAATATTGCAGGTTTGCAAAGTGTGAAGTGTTGTATGTTTTTCACTTGTGATTTCAAAACACTTGATATTCTTGTTGTGCAATGACTTGTATTTATAGGCAAAGTTAACATTGGGATGTTAACTTTGGCCGTACAAATGTGGTTGGGAGCATTTAAGGAATAACATTTAATTCCTTAAAAAAGCAGTGTAAAGTCGCATGATAAAGCAACTTTACACAACCACCTTTATGTACCTTTTATTACTTAAATAATAAGATAAGGCTTATTATCGGGTAAAGGTACATAAAGCATACAAGTCAATTCCTCGTAATCAGTGTAAAGCTTTGTAAGGGTTTTCCACTGATGGTCTCCAGTTTGTAACTGACTAGAATGTCAACTGGGCTTCACTGCCATTGCCATTCTCTATCTTCCATTTGTTGTCTTCGACTTCAACTGGAATGCTTCTTCAACTTGGTCAGTTCTCAACTGGAGGAAGTCTTCAGTTGCGTTGACTGTACGGTGCAACTGGACTTCAATATATTTCTCGACAAATCTTCTGGGTCTCCAGATGCAACTGGAGACTGGACAGTTCACTGGACAGTTTAACTGGGTCTCCAGATGCAACTGGAGACTGGCCAGTTTACCAGGTGAACTGGTCCTAACAAATTCCCCCTATTTGTCTAGAAATATTGTCAAGTCTTTTTCTAGTTTTTGTATCTATACAAGTGTTAACTAGAGAGACTTGTTCGATTTAAATCTATCTAAGTTTCTAAGGCATTTTTATAGATCAATAAATGCCTTAGGATTTTTCTTTTAGGTTTGTTAGATTTTAATCTATTATCTACCTTGTGGTTACAAACTAGTAACTTCATTTATACAAGGAAATGAAATTTATACAAGTTACAGAATGTAAATACAAATTACAAGTAGATAACTGAAGAAAGAACTTAAACAGATGGCCCTTCGCCAGTTCTTCTTCTCTTGGCAACTGAAGAAATAGGTTGAGTGTCTTCAGGGTCAATATTCAGCTTTAGTTCCAGATTTTCCTTGTGTTGAATCTTGCCCCTTAAGAAGTTTGCCCATGCCTTCTCAAACCTATTCTTTTGTGCCTTCGCATCCAGCACACTCACCATCTCGACCCATTCGCTGAACCCATATTGCATAGCACCAGGATTGTCAGTTTTAACCAGTGGCCCCCTGGTATAACTAACTTCAACTTGAAAAACTTTGGTGCCTGGCTTGATTGTTACATTTACACCATTTATAGTACCACTATGTCTTCTGGTTGACATGATCTGGGAGTAGTAGTTTCTTGCTTCAGATTCATTAGTGATTTTAATACTCCCAGCACCAGCAGCCAGTACAGCGGACTTGATGTCTTCATTTGAGATCTCGCCAGTTGGTTCAACGAATGTGCTAAGGTCAGCATCTCTTGCATCTCTTGTCAGTGGTCTTCTTGGTTGTGGAATCCTTCTCTTGGTGGATTCAAAACACTTGCCACAACCTTCTTAACATTTGCAATTCTCTTTAGAATCCCACTGGCCCTATTCTCCTTGGCCTTCTCCACTGAAATGTTTAAGCTTCTGGCATCGAATTCAGCTTCATCCTCAGGATAGTGTCTGTCCAGTTCTACTTCAAGCATTTCATTTAACTGGTCAACTATCCTAGGATCATTCTTAATCCTAACATACTCCTCCTTAGTGATGCCCAAAAGATTGGCATCACTCATATCAAGCAACTTGATCTGAGCAAGATGTGCCCTGGCTTCGACTTGGTTTTTTTGTTTCATCTTCTTTCTTTCTTTGATATCATTTCCAAGTCTGGCCAGTCTTCTGCTATCACTATCTGAAACTGGAGGAAGTACATCAGTATTACCAGTTTCAAGCATTTCATCAGTGGCCGGCTGGGCTTCATCAGATACCTTACCCTTTCCCTTGTCCAACACATTCCCCCTCACACTAACATCTCCACCAGTTTGCTCACCAGCTTCAGTACTGGTAGCCACAATCATTTCTCTTCCAGATGGAGTCCTTCCAGGTGCAACTGGTGGAAGGACTGCAGTTCTTTCCCCCTTGGCAGCATCTAGACCTGCCCTAATTGCTTCCCATTCAGAAGGGTGAGATGGCAACCGGTCAAGAGGCTGCCATGACTGCATGTCCTTACACTCTTTGAAGATTCCACACATCATCCTGAAGGACCTCCATAAATGGTTCGTCTCCTTTGACTGAGTCAAAACATTGGCAGTTACTTGTTCTTGACCAGTTTTCAATTCATTTAGGATCTTGGAGTCTTCATCCAAACCAGAGACAACCCTTTCCTTCACTTCCTCATCATTCTTCTTCAGATTCTCTACTTCAGTGGTCAGTTTATTCAAAGATTCAGTATGTAGAGATACCTGGGTGTTCAAACTTTCAATGCTGCCCCTCAACTGGTTGATCTCACTGGTGAGTGGGGCCAGATCAACCTGAGGAGTGGCCAGCTTGGTGATCTCAGACATCACCCTTTCTATCAACTGTTCTTCTCTAGCACCCAGCGTATCCTCTATTTTCTGACCCACTGAAGTCATCAACTGCTCTCCAAGTCCAGTTATATCTAGGCCAGGTTTTTCAACCAATTCCTTAACCTGCCTTTCAATTTCCTTCAAATCTACCTCAGTTGTTCTTATAGTGTTTCCAAGCAGATTGGAGATTGAACTGGTGACCTTGGAGTGAGTTAGGTCAAAGGCTTCCTTTAAAGTACCAGCCAGATGATTGCAGCCAGTGACCAACTCATTCAATTTGTTGAACACCAAGTCTTCATTTGATGAAAACTTGTTTATCCCCAGATCAACCACCTTGATGTTTGTCAAAGTATCCTTGTGGTATCTGGAGAAAGACTTGGTGTTTTTATCAAGTGTCTTCTGAATCTCCTCCACCCTGGTTAGAAGGTTTTGGAGATCGGATTGTATTGAGACAACTTGACTGTCCAGTGACAATGGAGAAGGTGTCACTGGACCACTAGCAGTTACTACTGGAGCAACTGGAGGAGGCATACTTAAGGAAGTCTCCCCAGTTGTCAAACCAGCAGTTGAAGATATAATTGGAGTGGTGGATGAAGGAAGGACAGGAAAATCAATGTGTTGTTCATGCTGAGAATGCTCAGGTGTGAACAACGGCGACGGTGGTGGGGGCATTTCTCGAGCAAGTGAGAATTGCCCAGTTGGTAAAGGAGCGGTATATGTTGGGAAAGATATATTAGTAGGCACATTTACTTGTGGTGGTGAAAGTGAAATTGATGCGTCTGGAGGTAAGACTGGAGATGAAGGGTCTTGAGCTTGTACAGAAGCATCAAGAATCTCCATGTCTGTTTCAGTACCTTCAGAATCCGAAGATTCTATCAGGATTTCCTCGTCATTAACACCCATGTCCAGATCCATGAATGTGACAGAGGGCTGACCAGTTTCCTGGTCAGGCTCCAGATGACCTTCCCCAGTTACCTGGATGGGTGCATCTGTTGGAGGATCAGATACCGAAGTATCTTCACCAGGGATAGATGTGATTGAAGTTGCTTCAGTTATGGTTGCTCTATCCTCAACCACAACATTAGACACACTGGAGGGTCCCTCATTATTTTGAGGCCCGTCCAGTTGCCTTTCTGACTCACCTTCAAGAGGTGCATCAGTTGAAGCGAATGCCAGTTGCATTCGTTCAGGAATTTCGACCTCTCCAGCTTCAGATACTAGAGAGTCTAAATTCCTTAGCATATCTGGAGCAGTGTACGGTGAATCTGTACTATTATATGCTTCCCTGCCCAGAATACGCTTAAAACAAAGTGAGAGGAACCTTGAAAAGGGAATGCAAACACCCCTTGTGCCCTTCAGCTTTTGGACCAGGCTTCTATACAAAATATCTGCAAAGTCCACTCTCAATCCGTTCCACAAGCAGTAAGCCATCTCTGCTTGTGAGGAGTTAATCTGGTCAAGTCCACCAGAACTCCCACCCATGCTCTCCACCAGGTGGATGAAAAAGTACCTCCATGAAGGTGTAAGACCCTTCATGGTCATCGCACCCTTTGTCTTCAACACCCCATTGTCCAAACACTCCTTATGACCCATCTCTAGGAGTACTTGACGAAAATTAATATTTGGGGGTAAGACGACTGGAGATTCACCCTCTCTCCAGTAATTGAGGCGTAAGGCATCCCTCAATGTATCAGCTGACAAGGTACACTGGATTGTTCCATCCTTTAAAGTGAAACTGATGGAGGAACAATCGGAAGAAAGAACAGCAGTGTACCAAAACTCACACAAGTAGTTGTGATACAACTTGCGTGGGTTTAGAGAGAATGAGGGTCCTATTGGAGAATCCTTTAAAAACTTTTGGATTCTACCAATAAGGGTATCGGACCCTTGAGATCCTCGTAAGCTTGCCATCGGATTGTTTGGATTTAATTTGATGACAGAGGCATTACTAGGAGCACCAGATGCCGGTTTGACATCTGGTGAAGGAGCATATGGAATAGTCAAGAGATTTACATCTCTTGAACGAGATGATCTAGGAGCCATAGAAAAATGAAAATGAAATTTGGGATTTAGGGTTTGATTATGAAGCAAAGAGAGAAATGAAGCAATTTTGATGATGATTGGAAGTAAATGAAAGAATGTAGAAGGAAGTAAATGAAAGAAGTAAATGAGTTTGGAGTAAATAAGGGTATTTATAAGGGGTTCAAGATCCCAATGAAATACCAAAATTATATTTTAATAAACAAAATCCCTTTTTGAAGATATTTTCACAAAGTTGGTTTGAATTTTGAAATAAAATAATAATTTGCCATGTCAACATTAAATGCTACCATGTCAGCATTAAATGCTACGACGGCTTATCTTACCCACGCGCCCACTATCACAAATTTGAATTTTGAAATAAAATCATAATTTTCCATGTCAGCATTAAATGCTACCATGTCAGCATTAAATGCTACGACGGCTTATCTTACCCACGCGCCCACTCACTTTTTATTTTCCCAATACAAACAGTTGTTCAAGTACTAAAATGGTTTCAAACACGTCAGATCACGATATCAAGTGGTTTAAAACACTCAAGTATCATCACGTGTCACACATATTGACCAAGTATTTATAACGTTATAAAAATAAGACAAAGACTGAACCTGGTCACTGGAGGATCAGTCCAGTACCAGTTTCCAACTGAAGAGTTCTCCAGTTGCATTTTCAAACAAAAAAATGAATTTTAGTCAGAAAATTATTTTGAGTCTTTCCCCCTAAAATGATGATCCAGAAATCAATTAGTGCCAAGATAGTATCACAAAGGCGTTCGATAGCCTGGCGAGCAAGGATTATCTGGACCTCCTCAACTGGAGAACTTCATCAGTGTCACTGACGCGTTCAATAACAAAGAAAGCTCCAGTTAAGGATTTAACATTCCCAGTTCGCTGATGAGATGTTTAAAGGTTTTCTCATCGAGAGGTTTTGTAAAAACATCAGCTAACTGTTTGTCAGTGGGGATGAAATGAATTTCAATATCTCCTTTCATAACATGATCTCGAATGAAATGATACCTGATGTCAATATGATTTGTTTTGGAGTGCATCACTGGGTTGTGAGATATAGCAATTGCACTGGTGTTGTCACAAAAGATTGGGGTCTTAGTAAACTTTTGACCATAATCTAGTAACTGGTTCTTGATCCAGAGAATCTGGGCACAACAACTGGCCGCAGAAATGTACTCTGCCTCAGCAGTGGACATAGAGACTGAAGTCTGCTTCTTGCTGGTCCAACTTACCAGTTTTCCTCCAAGGAAATGACAACCACCAGTTGTTGATTTTCTATCTATCTTACAACCTGCATGATCAGAATCTGAATAACCCATTAGATCTAATCCTGGGCCTTTGGGGTACCAAAGACCAAGATTAGGACACCCTTTCAGGTATCTAAAGATACGCTTTACAGCGTGCAGATGTGATTCTTTAGGGTTAGCCTGAAACCTGGCACATAAACATGTTGCAAACATTATATCTGGTCGACTGGCAGTTAAGTACATCAGTGAACCAACCATACCTCTATAGTCAGTTATGTTAACTGGTTTGCCAGTTGGGTCAGAGTCCAAATTCAATGGTGCTGCAATAGGTGTGTTTTTTGATGGGATTGAATCATATTTGTATTTTCTTAACAAATCTCTGACATATTTTCCTTGGTTTATGAAAATTCCATTTTCAGTTTGTTTAATCTGAAGACCTAAGAAAAATGTTAATTCACCCATTAAACTCATCTCATACTCAGATGACATGATTTTAGAAAACTTTTTACACATTGCATCATCAGTTGAACCAAAAATAATGTCATCAACATAAATTTGTACCAATAAGATATTACCTCTTTCTTTCAAGATAAACAAGGTATTATCTATTGCACCTCTTTGAAAGCCATTTTTAAGAAGATGTTTAGTTAAAGTATCATACCAGGCTCTTGGGGCTTGTCTTAGACCATACAATGCCTTGTTCAGTCTATAAACCCAATGAGGATGCTTCTCATCGATGAAACCTGGAGTTTGCTTAACATAAACTTCTTCTTCCAATGTTCCATTAAGGAACGCACTTTTGACATCCATCTGGAAGACCTTGAACTGCAGATGGGCTGCATAAGCCAGAAATATTCGTATGGCTTCAAGTCTTGCAACTGGAGCAAAAGTCTCATCAAAGTCAACGCCCTCTGCTTGACAGTAACCCTGGGCAACTAGTCTGGCCTTGTTTCTTACAACATGGCCATCTTCATCCATTTTGTTTCGGTAGACCCATCTGGTACCAATGGGTTCTTTCTTTAACCCTGGTGGACAAGGAACAAGCTCCCAAACATTGTTCCTTTCAAACTGGAGGAGCTCTTCTTGCATAGCTTCCACCCAGCTTGGGTCTGCCATAGCCTCGTCAATCTTCTTTGGTTCAATTAAAGATAAGAAGGTGACGTTTAAGCATTGCTCACTGGTGGCTCTTCTAGTCTGAACCCCACTATTTGGATTACCCATAATTTGTTCAATTGGATGGGCTTGAGTCCATCTAGTGTATTGACTAGGCTGGTGAACTACAATATCAGTGCAAGTCACCTGGCGATCTTCTTCAGTTGCAACAGCTTCTGGAGAAGGATCAGTCCAAACAACTTCTACATCCTCATCAGAGTCAATGAGGTCTCGATTAGCATCATGAAATTCCTCATTAGAAGGCATTTCATGAAGAACTGGAGAAGTAGGTGTTTGAACTGGTGCTGATATTGGAGTGGCACGTACATCAGATCCAATCACCAATTCTTGTGGTAAGTTGAAATTAATGGAGGGATAGAATGATGTGTCACTGGAGGTTTTCTTCTTCTTAACTGGTTCCAGTTTGTTATAACTGGAAGCATCTTCTGGTGAGGCAACTGACCGATGAACTTGGTCAGTTTCACCAAAATTGATTGGAACGACTGGAGTAATATCAAGGCTTG
Organism: Erigeron breviscapus; assembly: GCA_034093135.1. NCBI lineage: Eukaryota > Viridiplantae > Streptophyta > Magnoliopsida > Asterales > Asteraceae > Erigeron > Erigeron breviscapus. Next base: position 90,087,058 of record CM067174.1, on the reverse strand, counting down.
GTCTCTTGTTGATTGCTTCAGTTGATTCATCAAATGTGACATGAATTGTCTCATGAACCTTTTGGAGTCTATAATTATAAACTCTAAAGGCCTTTCGAATATCTGAATAGCCTAAAAATACCCCTTCATCAGCTTTTGCATCAAACTTTCCAAGCTGACTGGAATCGTTTAGGATAAAAACTGGACAACCAAATACATGAAAGTATCCAATATTTGGTTTACGATTCCTGAGTACTTCATAGGCAGTCTTCTTATGTCTCTTGATGTAGACTGACCGGTTTTGGATGTGACAAGCAGTTGCAACTGCCTCAGCCCAAAAACTGGTGGGAAGACCAGATTCAGATAGCATACTTCTGGCCGCTTCTATCAGTGTACGATTCTTTCTTTCAACAACTCCATTTTGCTCTGGAGAGTGAACCGATGAGAAGTTTTGAGAGATGCCAGTGTCATTGCAAAATGTTTCAAGTACCTTATTTTGGAATTCAGTACCATTATCACTTCGCAACTGACAAACTTTTCGAGTATACTTGAGCTCAATTCTTTTGATGAGTGAGATGATTTCAGCAGGTGCATCACTTTTGGATCTGATGAATACCACCCAGCAGTATCTGGTGAATTCATCAACAACAACTAGAGTGTACTTCTTTCCAGCTCTAGTTTGAACATTCACTGGACCAAGAGATCCATATGTAGCATGTGAAGAGGTTCAGTGATGCTAAAATTTTGCCTAGTTTTGAAACTGGCTCTTTTCTGCTTGCCCATCTCACACCCTGGACATGGTTTTTCTTTGTTAAAAGAAATCTGAGGTATCCCATCAACCAGTTGCTTGCGAGACAACTTGTTGATATTCTTAAAATTAAGATGGGATAGTCTTTTATGCCATAGCCAGTTGGTGTCCTCATCAGCTTTGGTATAGAAACATTGCTCTTTTGGAGCTGGTTCCATATCTATGATGTACACATTTCCTTTTCTTGGTGCAATCATCACCACTTTCCAATCCTTGTTAAATATGGTGCCTTGTGCAATATCGAACAAACTCTGAAGCCATCATCACAAAGTTGGCTTACACTGATCAGGTTGTATTTCAAACCATTCACAAATGCAACTCTTTTGAATTCGACTTGTCCATTATTGAGCACACCATATCCTTCAGTCTTTCCAGATTGATCGTTACCAAACGTCACTGTCGGTCCATCTTGGACAGTGAACTCTTCCATTAGGGGCTTACATCCGGTCATAGTCCGGCCAGCAGCGCTGTCCAGATACCGGATATTCTTCTTTCGATCGCCCTACACACACACAAAAATCATTAGTTCTTTTTGTGAACCCATCTTTGCTTGATGGGTTCACTGGACTTCTCTACAGAAGTCACAGTAGATTGTTGAGGTGTTGAACTGGAGGCTACATCTGGAGCTTTTTCACCAGCTCCAGGTGCAGGAGTAAAAACGATTGGTATTTGATACTTACTCTCCTTATTTTTACCAGATTTTGTTCCAGATGGAACATTCTTTAGTTTAGGTATTGAAGGGAGTGGTTTAATATTTTGTTTGAAAACTGGAGGCAATAAACCTCCTTCCAGATTGTTAATCCGGGCAGTGCAACTCTGAACCTGCCGAGACAAAAGTTGGAGTTGACTTTCCAGATTAACCAAAATATTATTTTTCAGGCAGTTGAACCTTGGACCTAGGTTCAACTGGTGCTTTAGTCTGTCGGGTCTTGGGCACCTTAGACTTTTGAGGTAAAGGCTTGTTACCAGTGACCTTTTTGACTGGAGCTTTAGCCTGTTCGGCTCCAGTTTTAACCTCAATGGGGGTAGTCTCAAAGGTTTCAGTTTCAACAGCTTCAGGTTGATCATAAGGTGTTTCAACCTGGAGAGCTGGAGGCAATGCATGAATATCTGGTATGAGAGCTGCTATCTCCAGGTCTCCAGATTTCCATGCATTCTTCTGGGCATCGATAGTTCTTGAAAATGCATCATAGTTTTTACCAGATGCTTTTACCCATGACTTGATAATCTTTTGTTCTTTTTCAAGATCAGAAAACAGTTTTTGATTATCAAGTTCTAAAGCCTCAATCTTTAAAACTGACTCCTTGAGAGCCAACTGGACACTTTGTAAATCATTAAGTTGTGGCTTAACGATGTTCAGTTCAATTAAGATAGTGTCAAGATATCTTTCACTATCAGCTCTTACAGTTTCAACAAAAGCTAAATCACCACTTAATGATTCAGCCAGGTCCAGTTTCAGTTCAGGGTCAATCTGGTGATCATAATCACATACCTTCTTCAAGATGATGTCCACCCATCTTCCAGTGATGACATCTTCTTTTGCCACGTGTTGCTGTTGTATCTTCCAAGGCCATGAAACACATGTCCCTTTCCTCTTCTTCATCAACTGATGAGTCATCAGAGTACTCCCATTTTCCCTCAGTTTGTGCCATTAAGCACTGATCCTTTTCCTTTGCCATGGACAGGAGGGCAATCTGGGCCTTAAGCTTCTTGTATTTAGCTTTGTAGCTATCATCAGGCCGATTGTAATTAGGGACAGGGGGGCCAGTTTGGTTGTTCAACTGACTAGATCTGCATTCCTTCATAAAGTGACCCTTCTTGCCACACTTATAGCATGTAAGATTGGTCTTATCCAGAGAGCTGGAGCTGGAAGCATTGTTGGGGCCATTAAATCTTTTAGATTTATGCTTAAACCTGTTAAAGGTTTTAGCAATCATGGCGACCAGATCATCATCGTCAGTTTCATTACAACCATCACTGTTTTCAGTGGTCAGGCCAGAGTTCAAGAAACTGTTTAACATCTCCTTCATCGAGTGTGCCTGGACACTCTCTGTAGACATTAAAGCAGCACAAGGTCGCTCAGGTATACTAGCAACCTTGGAACTCTGGGCATGGTTCATGGCATCTTGCTCAGCCACCAGTCTTGCAGCATTATTATCTTCAGTGAATCTGAAGGCTCCATAGAGCGATGTAAGAGTATGGGTGTGCAAGGTTTTACCTTGTCTCAAGACAAGAACCATGTTTTCCCATTTGGAAGGAAGAATATCACAAAACTTCTCAAGAAGAATATCCTTATCCTTCTCTACACCCAAGCCTCTCAGCTGATTAATGAGGCTAGAAAATCTGGTGTATGTACCAGTTAGACTCTCATTGGGCAAGGCAAAGAAGGATTCATACTTCTTGTTCAAGGCAACTTTTCTGGTGACAATAGTATCATCACCTCCTTCAAACTGAATAACTAATTCGTCCCACATTGATTTTGCACTGGGAAACAGCACAAGTGTTGGAATTAGATCTTCAGGAACAGCCCCAAGGATCATGTTCTTGAGTCTGGTGTCCAGATCAACAAGTCTACGATCCTCATCAGACCAATGGTCTTCAGGCTTTCTCTAGAACCTCTTCTTCCAGTTGGATCTAGAAGAGGACTTACCCCAAGAGACATGGGTATATATGGTCCATCCTTGAGGATTTTCAACATATACCTCTCAATCCCACCAAAATGCAAAAGCATTCTAGCCTTCCATGTACCAAAAGTCTCACTATTTCCATCGAATTTGGGAACAGGAGTGTTAGAGTAGTGTACATGGACGTGGTTTGGGGTAGAAGGAGGAGGAGGATTAGCATTAACATTTTGAAAAGGTTGGGCATTATTATTCAAGGGGGTTTCACCTGAACCAGAACCATCTCCACCTTCAGTAGTGTTCATCTTAGCAGATCTAGGCAAGTTTATTAGCCTTCTGCTCTGATACCACTTGTAAGTCCCAACTCGATAGATGGTACTACTGAAGACACCTCTATGTCTATGGTGGAGTTACTTTGTAATATATGCACTGAACTGGAGACGACCAGTTGCAGTGTGTATATACCAAGTTCTAGATAGATTACTTATATAAATGACAATAAGTAAAGAACAAAGCAATAATACAAATAACTTGTAAGATAACTTGATGAGACAATATGTAGTTTTCAATGTGTAATTTATTTATTGATGTTAAACAAATTACAAGGTTGATGCGGAACCAAGATAATACACGAATGTAAATATCCTAACAACCTATGAAATACAATTGATCTACACTCGGAATTTCTCAAGACAATCGAAACACTTAAAGTTGTGAAATGTTCCTTTTAGCGATTGAAAGAATATTGCACAAGTTCACCAAGAATATTGCAGGTTTGCAAAGTGTGAAGTGTTGTATGTTTTTCACTTGTGATTTCAAAACACTTGATATTCTTGTTGTGCAATGACTTGTATTTATAGGCAAAGTTAACATTGGGATGTTAACTTTGGCCGTACAAATGTGGTTGGGAGCATTTAAGGAATAGCATTTAATTCCTTAAAAAGCAGTGTAAAGTCGCATGATAAAGCAACTTTACACAACCACCTTTATGTACCTTTTATTACTTAAATAATAAGATAAGGCTTATTATCCGGGTAAAGGTACATAAAGCATACAAGTCAATTCCTCGTAATCAGTGTAAAGCTTTGTAAGGGTTTTCCACTGATGGTCTCCAGTTTGTAACTGACTAGAATGTCAACTGGGCTTCGCTGCCATTGCCATTCTCTATCTTCCATTTGTTGTCTTCGACTTCAACTGGAATGCTTCTTCAACTTGGTCAGTTCTCAACTGGAGGAAGTCTTCAGTTGCGTTGACTGTACGGTGCAACTGGACTTCAATATATTTCTCGACAAATCATTAAGGTCTCCAGATGCAACTGGAGACTGGACAGTTCACTAGACAGTTTAACTGGGTCTCCAGGTGCAACTGGAGACTGGCCAGTTTACCAGGTGAAATGGTCCTAACAAATTCCCTATTTGTCTAGAAATAATTGGGAGGAGTTAAGTCCACCTTTACCCCTTTGAGTGTTGGCATTGGATGGAAGATGAGTGTCACACTACACGGTAACACCGCCGCCAACACTTTTTGGTGCGGTGCGACAAAGAAGTGAGGTAAACTTTACTGCAAGTGAAGAGTGAAAGAAAGGAGAGAGCATGTGTGTGGTGTTGGACTTTTTTTTTTTTTTTTGTCTTATAGCTTGTGTGGGTGTTTATTTATATATAATTTGTAATGTGGTACATGGTGTAGTGTGAGAGATACATACTAATCGAGAATCCCTCATGAGACATAGAAAAGGTAAAGATAAGGTGACATAAAAAGATTTGTTGGAAGTGAGGTATGTAAAATTTTGTAAGAGGTGGGATTTAAACACTCTTAATATCTAAAGTCCAACTATAACATTTATAAAACATCTACAAAATATTAAAGAAATATAATTTGTAATGTGGTACATGGTGTAGTGTGAGAGATACATACTAATCGAGAATCCCTCATGAGCCCACATCATGTAACCGACTGCATAGCTCACTCATGATCCCCCTTCACGAGACCGACTTATAGCTTATCATGATGTCTTAACTCTAGATGTTCTTAACTCTAGTTCCTTCACTCGTGTGTTTCGTTGGAAAATTCTCCATCACTCGAGTTAAGAAAGTTATGCCTTTTACCATCAATGCACCCTCACTGCAAGCACAGAAGAACAATGACCTCAATTCTCAGCTTGTAAATATGAGTGATAAACTTAAACTGCTCCAAAGGTCATCAGTCATATTACTCGGCCGATCAGAGAGGATATCTGAACGCCTCAAATTATACGAGTTGCTAGGTAGGAGGCAAACTAGTTTGTTTCTTTTATGTGACATAAATAATAACAAAAACCTGATAGGCTTTTAGACTTTATAAAGACTATCAAATATGTTTCTTGTACATAATAAACACTGTAACTGAAGTTGGTTGATCCCGAATACAACTCTTGTATGAACATAAACAAGAAATTACCAACCAAAAAAAGTTCATATTATGACCAGGAGCCGTTAATCCAATCAAAAAACAAGAAAGAAACTAAGAGAACCATAACCACCATAATAATAATTAGAGCATTCCTGCAGGCCATACAACAAGTCGAATAATGTGTTACTGTAAACCTCAACAGAAACCTAATTTTTCTCAGATTTTATTTAATACAAGAAGATGATGCATTTATCTGTCACAAACAAGTATGATGCTTCCGACATCCCTGTAAAATAGGGCTCATTTCTGCTATAACAATCACTTGTATAAGTTGAAGAGTAAGTGATGGGGTTACGACGGATCTTTTTTCTGTTTATTGAAATATTCGGGAGGCATAGAAAGAAACTGCACGGCCCGTTGAACCTGACCAACATCTACACGGAACTTCTCTGCAATTTGATTAACATCCATAGGCCCATTATGATCATCTGCCTTGCCTTGATATAGAAGGATCATGTGGCGAAGCTGCGCTACATTTAGGGTTCCTGGTGGAGCCGGTCTTTGTTCATAACCTCCGGTCTCTGTAGTTGTATTTCTCAACTTTGGCATGGGTCTATTGTACTTTTCCACCACGAATGCCTATACCATTAGTAATTTGAACGTTAATAATAAAGCAAACTGAGATTGAAAAGAATCGATGCAACTTATAATCACTCTGTATATTCCAAAAACTACACTTGTGACAATCTGATATCACATGTTCACATGTGATATTTTACAAGGATAAACAATAAGGGTAGCATTTCAACCCAGTAACTTATAAATGGCCCTATTTGGGTTATATATTATCTCTAAGGATCGGATTAAGCTAGACGATTCATAAGGACAACGGATCAAATCTGGACAGGAATCCGAAGTGTCTTTAAATGCATAAAACCCTTTGTTGAAAAAGCTTATATTATTGATAACCTTATAGTTGTGTAATAATACATTACACCTGGCAAATTATTGTTGATAAAAATCAAACACATGTGAAAGTTGGTCTTTAGACCCACATTTAAAATCCGTTCTGACCCATTACCTTATCCACCCATTGTGCCACCTCTAATTCACGATCATGATATTCGTGCACAGGTTCGTCGTCGATGAAATCTCATTTAGTCATTTTATCAATAGCCATACGCTTCCATTGGGGTTCTCATAGAGTTGAAACACAAAACAGCCGCCTACCCTAATAAACATCATAACTACGCATACAGAACAACCAACTTCCGAAATGAACACCATGACGTGGCTCTAAGTTTCGACGTGATATTAAGGAAAACCACTTCTTATCATTATATTTTGTTGAGTTGGAAAACTGCAACATTTTAATTGGAAAAGTTGGGATTGAAAGAAGAAAAGTAAGTCAGGTAATATAGACACATGTTGTTTTAATGTTGAGCATGTAAATAGGGTAGCATGAAGCTTCAAAACTACAATACCTAGAATCACTATTTGACACCAAAACCTTGATTCACTAAGTCAGGTAATATAGACACATGTTGCTTTAATGTTGAGCATGGAAATAGGGTAGCATGAAGCTTCAAAACTACAATACCTAGAATCACTATTTGACACCAAAACCTTGATTCACTAAGTCAGGTAATATAGACACATGTTGCTTTAATGTTGAGCATGGAAATAGGGTAGCATGAAGCTTCAAACCTACAATACCTAGAATCACTATGTGACACCAAAACCTCGATTCACTACGAAGAGTAATTACAGTCTACTAGAACAGCCCATATCTAATGAAACCAACAATAATCACTCGACATAACAAGACTTCAAACGGCACAGCAGATAACAACAACAAAATGCTGAAGATAATACAAACAGAAGTCCTAATAATTAGCCTAATAATGTGTATCCTAAGATAGTTTCCTCTCATCTTATCACATTATTTACTTACTTAACATTACTTCTTTGTGTTTGGTGAACAAAAAAAGACTGTCGAGAGCCTTGTACACACTTGCAGACAAGGTCGATGTGAGTTCATGAACTGCAAATCTTATGCATCAAGTAGGGCTTTTTTTATTAAGTTTCTTGTCTTACATTAAGAGGGTGTTTGGAATTGCATATCGAATGAATTACGTGATTATTGCATTTGCATATAACGCTTTTAGAGAAAGTGTTTGGCTATAATAGTGATAATTTGCGTTTCATTATAGAAAAAAACACAAATTTGAAAAAAAAAAATGCTTTTTCTAAGCGCAGTTTTAAAAACGCAAAAATCTAATTTCAAAACGCAATTCCAAACATGAAACACCCCCTAAATTGGGGCCATTATAAGTTCCCCATTCTACAAAATATATTACAAGTATTCCATGTATATATATGCAAATAATATATCAACAATTAGTTAAATGATGAACATATGAAACAAGCCATGTGAACTAACCTCGCCCATCTCCAATTTCCCTCCGGGTTTCGTTTGAATTCGCCCCACCATCTTGCTAAGCATAGCATCATACTCCGAATCACGTTCTTCTTCTTCGACGACATTTTCCGCACCGCCCTTTCTTAGTATTTCATCTAACAAAACAATGTATATAGATATATAAATAAAACCCACTATTCAAAACACACAAATTTCACAAAGTGAACTTCTAACAATATTTCTACTCATTCTACTAAACCCAAAATCTTAAAAATATAAAAACCCTAAAAACACACATATGTATGCATATATATATATATATATATATATATAAGTATAAGTATTGATTTGAATATAAATGAACTTTACCGGAGCTAGGGGCGGCATTGCGACTTGCCGGAAAGTTGGGATCGGCGGTGGGGAAAGGTGGGGGGCGATCAAGTGGTTTATTGAGTTGAGATGATGAAGATGGTGGTGAAGTTGTACGGAGCTTGCTAGATGCTCGACGAAATGCTTGGCCCATTTTTGAAGTTTTTTTCGGTGTGTGTGTGTGTGTGTTGTGGGTTGTTTTACACACGCCCGAGTTTTGGAAGTCCAGCTGACGGGCTACTAGGCGATCCACGTTATGGTTACCATTGCCAATATTTTAAAGAGAGAAAATTTTCGAATTTAGTGTCGCTTGCTAATTTTTTTGGGATCCTCATATAAAATAAAGGGAAATGATTAATTTTCTTAACTAAATAGCCTAGAAATCCTCTTAATTATGAGATGATGACATGTGAAAATCAGAGGGGAAGATTAGAAAAAAGAACTCTTATAAGTTTTAAGAGATTTTTAGGCTAATTTTTAGAAGGATTTATCATTTTTCATAAAATAACTATAGCACGACTATGAAATATTGGGTTGATGTGTACATCCAAATCAAGTCTTTGACTTTTTAATTTTTTCGTTTATTAAAAGTGTGTTTGTTATTATTTGGGTCTAAAAAGAGTGTATTAGGCTTTAATCAACAGTCGTATTTCACGAGTTTTGGATTCTAATACTTTGACGGTGGTAACTTCTATTTGGGTAGAGAAACTGTTTTCAAGTTTTATCTAAATGATATAAAAGAACCTCCGGCCTTTACATGGGTGAGAATCGAACATGTAATTTATGTCTCCAAAGCCAACAATGTTAACCATTTGATCCAATCATACTACATGTTAGGCTTAATAGTGTGTGTTTTTTTAAATAGATGTGTTTTAATTTTTAGAAGGATTTATCATTTTTCATAAAATAACTATAGCACGACTATGAAATATTGGGTTGATGTGTACATCCAAATCAAGTCTTTGACTTTTTAATTTTTTCGTTTATTAAAAGTGTGTTTGTTATTATTTGGGTCTAAAAAGAGTGTATTAGGCTTTAATCAACAGTCGTATTTCACGAGTTTTGGATTCTAATACTTTGACGGTGGTAACTTCTATTTGGGTAGAGAAACTGTTTTCAAGTTTTATCTAAATGATATAAAAGAACCTCCGGCCTTTACATGGGTGAGAATCGAACATGTAATTTATGTCTCCAAAGCCAACAATGTTAACCATTTGATCCAATCATACTACATGTTAGGCTTAATAGTGTGTGTTTTTTTAAATAGATGTGTTTTAATTGATTTGAAACATGCTCTAAAGATATTTGTTACATAAGTTATTGAGTTTGTACGAATAATATTGTAAATGGACAAAATGTTCATGAACACTTCATGAATTGCTTTACAGTGAGTAAATTCGTTTATTAGGAGTACACTATAAACAAAGATCAACAAGATTTGATATTTATTAAATATTTTTCTAAGCTCAGGTAATGTTGATTTATAAACATGTTAATGACTTATAATAGAATGAAAAGGAAAAAAAAATTATGAACTAATTATTTAACTTATTTATATTTATAGTATTTGATTATCTCTTAAAAAAATTTTTAAAAAAAACCTTGATCAACCCAAGCTACTTTTTTCTTTTTCGCTAATTTAAGTATCTCCACTTAATATACATTTATTACCCTTAGGCCTCTCCCAATAAGGCCTCATTCACACATGACATCTTCCTCACTGTCACATCGGTTTTTCTTTCACCTAAAACATCTCTTTCACATCCATTACCAATAACACTTCTTGCTCACTTCTTTCTCAACTTTTTTTTTATATTTTATATTTACTCAAAAATAAATTAAACTTACTTTTATTTAAAATAAAACTTTACATTAATAAACACTACATTTTTAGTTTATGAAATTGTTCATAAGATTGTGTGTGACTTTGTATAATTTTTGAATGGAATGGAGTGGATGAGATGAGAATGGTTGAATAAGTGTTGGTTAAATAAGAGTTTTTTTTTTGAAAAATTAGCCGTTGGAATAGAAAAAAAATTCGATCGTTTCCAAGCCTCACGCACGCTCTGCTCTCGTCCAAGCTCATCGATGGGTCGATGGCCATCGACGACGACCTCATCGACGGGTCGCTACCAATAGCTTCCTCGTTGATGAGGAGGTTGATGATGCCATCGGCGAAGCTATTAGCACTGGACTTAATGAAATTATTTACAACATACATCCACCAACCCTTAAAATAACTACACAACCACTTTCATATCAATTACTTTTACATTAATAGCCACATCGCTACCGCCATTTCCGCCGCTACCAATGTCAACACCACTATCGTCACTACACCACCGCATCGCGCGAGCAAATGAATGGTTTTTATATATTCTTGAAAACTCAGTTGTGAACTTGCGATCCCCGTTGTGGTGACATGTAGAGAATTGACAGGGTTGAAGTTAATATCATGAAGTCATCTCAAGTAGATACACACACAAGGGGATACTTGAATTTATTTTTCAAAACGATTAGTTTATTATCGCGATTTGCAAATGTCATGTTTTTTTAGCTGCAAGTTGTATCACATTCATTTGTAAAAACGAATAAATTAGCTTATACAATTGATAGTCATATGGATCAAGTAATAAACATAAGTGACAAATGCATTATTAAATCTCTCATGTTTTGATAATGTGTCAAGAGTGTTCGGAATATGGATTTAAGTAGAATTTTTGCAAATCGACATGCATGAAGTTGCATTGACTTTGAACCACCATCTTAGTTGTGTCCAATTTAGCATAACAGAAACCAAATAGTAACATACAATATAAACTCTGAAATGAATTACTATCAAGGTCACATTTCACTGAAAACAACAACCAATGTTTTAAATATCGGTACGTACATTGTAAGATACGAGTATTGAGAAAGAATTATTACATTCAATTGTTCAATTAAGGAAGCAGGGTCAATAAGATGGCCTTATAAGATATTGAGTTGTAGAGTAAAAACACCCAAAAGTCAAGAGCCAAAAGGCCCAAAACAGATAAATGTCTTCGTCATAGGCCATTGACTCGATCTATATCCCATATCTATATTATCCAATAAAACAAATCACTCCTTTTGTTCCTTAAACTTTCTACCTTTGAAAAACCAAAAATACTCTTCTCTTTTATTCACTAATTTAAACATCTTCATATAATATACCTATAATACCCTTAATGAAATAATTTACAGTATAGATCCACCAACACTTAAAATAACTACAATACCACCTTTAACATCAATTATTTTTACATTCACCACTATCGTCCCCCACTGCCGCCCCCACCACCACCTCCGCCACCACTATCCCCACCGTCACCGCATTGCGCGAGCATAAGTCTAGTTAAATAAAATTTAAAGATAACAAAAATATGCATAACAAATAAACACTCTTCAAAAAGTTGTATACATAACAAAACAAAGACGCGTTCACCACTATTGACCATGAAGAAAAGTATCACCATCATCATTTTTTTGTTCTTGCTATTTGCAATCTCCTCCGCGTTTAACACGATTCCTGATGATCAGCAGCCGGCTGTTGTAGATCATCAACTAGCTGACAACATCAGCAATAATCATCCTTCAGTAAACGACGATGATCACGTTCGGTCCAAGTTGTTAGATGAGTTACAGGATGACGACAATGAAGCAGAGTCAAAATACGAGATCGATGGTGATCAAAAGCTTCAAATAATGCATCAGCAATATCAACACGAAGGCGTTGGTTTAAGGAGGCGGGTCACTTACAAACATGCTATTAAAATGATGATTATTATTATGTTAATGATTTTATTTCACGTTTGTTTGCTGCGTGTATTTTTTTTTGGAACATATAGCAGTGTAAAATATAGAGTTAATTCGATTTAATTACCAACTCTAACTGATGAGATGAGATACTAAAATTACCTCCAACTCAACAGCGTGTATTATTATTCTCTCTCAATCTGTTGAACCAATCAAAATTCATATTATTATGTAACATTTTGTACGATTCCATGATAACTAACGTCTCCAATGAGTGCTAGTGCGATTTTGATACTGGTCAACGGCGTTGTTCACGTTCAAATTATTATGTACTCAACATTCTTATGATTCCATGGTCAACGTCACCAATGAGTGCTACTATGCAAAAATAAGGTTTGAGAATAAGGTATCTAGATAATACTCCTAATAACTAATGGCTTTGTTTAGATATATGCCAGCAGAGCAGGATTACATGTTAATATATCCTTATTTTTGCACTTGTTAGTTCTATTTAATGGGCATTCTAGCAAAAGGCTTTGTAGTTGTTTTAAAGTTCATTTTGTGCTATTTTCTACGCATTAACATGATTAAAGGTTATCTTGTGAGGGAGACTTGGCATTTTTCTTGGTGTTAATCTACAAAGGAATTTGTTTTTGTGTGTGATTCGTCTTTGTAGACTATGATAACATTGAGAAAATAGGGCATTCAAATTTTAACTGATCGATCCACGCACGCAGTGGCGGAACCAGAATCGAACGTGACGCGTAGCACAAATTTTTTTGTTAGCCTCGTATCGTCGCAAAGTAACGATAACGTTTAGACTGTTACAATTTTTAGCATTTTTGACACTTTTGGAGTATATTTTTCATATTTTTTAAGCACAAATACATATTTATAAGTTATATTGATAGGAAAATCTTTCGAAAGTTTAAAATTAGTTACATTGACGGGTATCCCAAAAGTATTTGACCCGTAGCACCAATAAAAAATACATCATTTTTCAAAAAAATTATACAACAAAAATTTTACGGACCCGTAGCCCGGGCTACCCCTTGTCTAAGTGTGGTTCCGCCAGTGCACGCACGGGCCTTTGGTGTACTTTTTAGGGAAATTTCCCTTTCCGGCACGGATGTAAGTCTTCAAGATTACAATTGTGGATATGGTGATGCGAGAAGGGACTATGCTCGAGATAGTGGTGCCTAAGTATAGCGAGAAAGACCCAAAGAACACGAGGTTCTTGTTTGTTTGCTCTCCTTTACATATGATTTGGCTTAAGGGGTGATGATAGTTTGATAAGAATATATTATTGACGAGGTGGGTTATTTGTAGTACAAGGGGGGAAAAAGTACAAAAAGTACAACCTTCTTCCTTCTTCTCCGGCCACCTTCTTCTCCGGCGACCGCCACACCTCCTCCTTCTTCCTTCTTCTCCGGCGAACAACCACCGCCACCACCTCCGGCGACTTTCCGGCGAGAATCAGGTTCGTTTTCGGGTGGATACGGTACGGGCAGAGGCCCTTATCCGTTCTAAACTGACCGTCAAGGGACGCATATGGGAATCGTATGGATTTGATGGGCGGCGATCCAAGAGATGGTGACGGTTTGCTACGGTACGGGCGAAGCCCTTGCTGCCGGCGCCGGCGCCGTGGTTGGGGTGGTCGGAGATGATGGTGGCTGGTGGTGGTTGTCTTGCCGGAGAAGAAGAAGGTGGTGGCTGGCGGCGGCAGTCTCGCCGGAGAAGAAGCAAGCTGCTGGCCGGAGAAGGAGAAGGAGGAAGAAGAAAGATCTGAGCCGTCCAAAGCTTTGATCCAACGGCTGGAGATTGTACTTTTGTACTTTTTTTTACCCTTGTACTACAATTATCTTTCCTCTATTATTGACTTTATCCTCTCTTTGAAGATAGCCCCATAGTCAAGTGATGATTCTGCTTCAATACAGATCCGGACATTGTTTTAACAGCTTATCTCAGCCTCTCATGGTAGGCTCCGACTGCACTTTCGCCACTCAGCATCACATAGTCAGTACCATCTAGGACTGCATTGGCTGTTGGATTAATTGGGTTTATTCATGGGCCACGGGTCAGCGGGTCATAAGTTGGAATAAACACAGTCTCCCAACAAGATTGCATTTGTAAATCATCAATTTATGTGCTAAGAAGATCTTTTCAACTGGGATCTCCATTCCCATATCTCCACGAGAAACCATGAATGAATCTGTCTCAAGCAAGATTTCATCAAAATTCACTAGTCCTTGTCCTTGGTTCTCAACCTACAGACAACCTACTGCCAAAAAGAAAGGAAAAAGAAGATATTTTTCTGCTTAAAGTTTCTAAATCCATGTTAATCCAACATTGATTACACACAATCATTACTCATTGTGAATTAACTTTCACTTGATTCTTTCAGCTACTCGTCAGTTATCTAAATTAGACATGATCTCGGGTTTATTTCCAAGGACTTCAGATAAAAAATCTATAAATAGAAAGGTTTCAGCGCAATAAACTGATGGACAGACAAGAATGATAGAACTAATGTAATTATGATTTGAGATAATCAGGTGATTATTAAGTGGTTGAGATTCACCTGGACACTAGCCTGGCTGGGGGATTAGTGGGTACCAAATGATACATGGGATCATGGGGTTCCCATCCAATTAACTTTTTTTTTATGTCACGAATAAATTATAAAAATATTTTAATTCGAGTGTTATATGTAACTCACAAAACAAGAATATGTTGCAACTTCAAGGACATTAAAAAGTAAATAGTAAGATCTTCATGAGTTTGGCTACATATATAAGACCGAGAGATGGAAATTTCGAACCATTTACTCATGAGCAGACTGAAATGGGTCAAGTATTTTCTCCAAAGGGTCAGATGAGCTGCAAGTCGCTAATAGTGTAGTTTTAATGCCGAACAGTACCTCCTAAGCCATTGATTTCATGAAGAGCTGTTTTGGGTCACCCAACCCAATGCATTTTACCCGTACCAAAGTATAGTAGTCCCTTGACCCAATACTCAACCCGACCTTATACCATCTCTACTGATGTCATGATGCAGAACAAGCTGTAATGCAGAAAGTGGTAGTGGTACTTAAAAAACAAAAAAAAATTGAATCTTTTAGTTCTGATCAAAGTGGCCGGTTCTTTTTAATCAAGATTTTGAAAGATGGTTACCCATTTATGGGACAAAAGTTACCAAAATACAAAATCAAGCTAAATCTTGTAATCTTTATGCTTAATTTAAACTTCAAATATGATTTTACTTTTAAACTCTTTAAGAGACAAAAGAAAAAGCATTATAAGAGACGGTACAACACTCAACTTGGTATCGAACATGACAGTCACAAGATCTGAGTATGCAATATTGAGATTGTTCGATGTCTGTTGATGATGGTCCCACTTCGAGAAGTTAAATTGAGCAACATTCATGTCTGGTCTTAAAAGCTTCACACACAATGCAACTGACCAAGGGTGCATACAATACATAATGTGCAAGTCCGTTTGTTTCATGTCTCATTTTGTGTTTCTCTTGCACCATTGTGTAATGAGTTCATAAAAACACCACAAAACTTACAAATATTAGTATATAGAATGAACAAAAAAAACTCGGCAGAGCTGCACCAGCACAAAACACCCAAAAAATAGATATATGTTCCATTTATTTGGTAAAATAACATTGAAAAGGAAAATTACTCAAGGACTCAAATAACGTTTACGAACATAACCTTGCCCGACTATAGTCTAACAGGAAAAAAAACAAAAACTGAAGGGTGCTCGTAATGTATATTCCAATACATACATAAACAACACTATATGACACATACATAGTATAGACAAATGTGAAAACAGCTAAGGTAACAACAGGTCGCACCACAACGGAGTTAGCAAACATACATAGTCCTTTCCCAGTGTCCGATCCGATGTTAAAGCAGATTCAAGAATAATTGCATCGTTGTAGTGCACATTCATTGGCTTAACATTACCTTGATGGATTGGTTTTTCCTCTAAATTGTTTCCAAGAGACCCACATAGCAATTTTCAATTCTCAAATTCTTTGCAACTTTTTTCGTTTCCCAAGCAATCTGTTGAGCTTTTATTTTGCCTTTTCGGAAACTTTCAACATAACCGTCTTCTTAGTGAAACAAGACTTTCAATATAACTCGGTACAAAAAGCTGAAACCTCTGAGTCCAAACATAAACATCTTTACTAATTGTTTTTTTTTCAAAATCCTATATCAACATTTGATATTTCTTTTCACTCGCCACCCGAATTTTGCCATTGTCATCAAAAACCGTTGATTTCATCATGTAAAGTCCGTCATTAGATATATATATCAAGTGAAGATTCTTTAACACCATACTCATTCATTAACCACATCTCAAAATTTACATACCCCAACATGAATTGGGGACTTACATAAACGGCAAGTTTTCCACCAAGGACAACAAGTTGGCAACTTTTTGACATGATATATGTATCATTACGGGAATCGGGTGTTGGTACTTCAGTAAAACACTCGTCTACTAAACTAAAAGCAACAATAACCTTTGTATTATTCTTCTTCTTAGCAATCCAATGAAGAAACCCATTAACGTAAACTATAGACGATAAAAGACGGTTGTCATAATCGGGACTATTGACGGTATTCAGTTGCCTCCAAGTTTTACTTTTAAGGCTATAAATAGACGTCACACCAAGGGTAATACCAAAGTAAGTGAAGGTAACAACCTTGTAATCATCCGTAACTGAATCATAACCAAATCCATGTATATTTAAAATCTGTACGGACTCCTGATTATTCGGATCATAACCTACAGATTGCGGCAGTTGCATAAATTCCTTAGTAGTTGGGTTTAAAAGAACGAGTAGTGACGTGTCATTGTAACGCAGAGATACCAAGACAAGACCATCACAAGAACCTGCGATTCCTCTACAAGAACGAGCCGCAGTCGTGGTCTTCGTCGTCAATTCAATGGGTAATAATTTAGTAGTCGGTTTTATATAAGACTCGTGAGGATGATCAAACGGATGTAAGTACAATACATGTTCGTCGTCGTCGGCGAAGATGTGGTGATTACGGTTAAGGGTTTTTCGATGGGTTTCAATGAATTTGGGTTGTGTAAGTAGAGACAGCCATTCTTTTGAAACGCTTCTGAATCGACCAATAGATTTGGACAGAAGACGAGATAGAATCTGAGTAATGTTATCCGATGGAATCATCATTATTTTAGTTTACATAACATCATCTATCTATAGTTCTATACGAGTATTATATTTGCACATTCTTGAGTTTTTTTTTATTGAGTAAGAAAAGAAATGATAAGAATTCCTTTAAATTTCATTAGTTTATTTTATAAAAGAAAGGATAGGAAAGGATAGAAAAAATTGGAAGTTTTAAGGCTTAAAGTTTTCTTGCCAATTTGGCATGATTTGGATAGAAATGAAATGATAGATATATAAAATTACCACTTCACCCTTCAATTTACATCTAATAATTGTTTCAAAAAGACTATATTTGTAAAACTATATCTTTTTTTCTTTTCCTTTCCTTCCAATTAAACTCAAGAATGTAATTAATTCTTTCTTTTCTTTCCATTTCTTTCATTTCTCATTAAACTCAAGAATGCATTATATGTATACACTTTCTTTCGCTCTCATCTCCTATCCAATCTTATTCATTCTTTTCTTTTAATTATAAACTCGAGAATATAGGGTTATAGAGTTTTGATGTCAGTTCGGTTATTGGGCTGACAAAATCCATTCATATTGGGCTGACATGTGACAATTAGTCAAAATCTGTTTTCTTAGCTGGTAGCGATTCATAAAATTTGTTGAAAATTTTATAAGCTGAGATGAGTAACTATTCACGATACACATATTAATTTAGATTTTATGCTCGTGTTCGATACACGAGGCTTATGACATTATCAAATATTAGATGTTCATTTATTATAGTTTAAAATTTAGTTTACTATTTTTAGTAATAAAATATGTTTTAAACATATGTCATCAAAGTTGTTTACTGTAACATGCTTACAAAATCATAATATGTCCATTAAAATTGTAGATTGTGACATATTTAGTGATACTTGAATATTAAAAATCATAATAGGTCATCATCATTTATCTAGCTTTATTGTTACACATGGTGTATAACATTTTTATTTTACACTATTAAAAATAATAACTTATTTTTAGATGAAACGTATTTAAATATTTCAATTATAATATGACAATGTTATATGTATTTCCTATAAAGATTATATTTTTATATGCTTTTTTTTTTATATGTTTATAACAATTACTAAAAAAAACTTCAAAAAAAGATAATAGTACAATTACTTTTAACATCTTAATATATTTACATTAAATTTTATTGGTGGTTATTGATGCCACATGTGTTTGGAAATTTTGTTTGTAAAAATTTGTTAGTGAATGTAGCATTGCTCGTGGTTTATATCAAATTTGAACCGAAAACAAATCGTGGCATTTGCTTTGAATTGTTCCGTATCAATTCGGTTTGATTTGGTTTCAGTTTGGACTCTTGGAATTGTCAAAACAAAGAAACCCAAAAAAATCGTAAACCAGATTGTTAAAACACGCTAATGAAAACCACGTTTGATCATCACAGTCATGACAAGAAAACTCAAGTTATCATGCAAATGTATGAAGTTGCATGTTTGTTTCTGGATGATTGAACCATATGGCCAATTTTACTATTTTGACATAATAGAAACCAACCTTAACATATGAAACGCTTTTCAAAATGCTGTTTCTTCAAAGTTTTTGGTTACCATCCAAATATATCGAATCCATAATTTACGTAGTACGTACCGTCAATTTCATGTTGAACCATAAATCATAATATCAAATCACATACAATATAAACTCTGAATCATTATCAAGTCACCATTTCACTAAAAACAACAACAAAAAATTAGAGGTAGTAGTTCATTTGACTACTTGAAAACTCGCATAGAATTTGTTTCTGACAAAAATCATTAAAACTTGTTACCCTTCATGTTTTGCAAAATTAAGTCCTTAATCATGCATTTACATGATTAAATCTACAAACTCACCAAACCGACGATAAAATCATTGTAGAAAGGCAAGGGATGTGATCATGCAAAGTCGCAAATGACCTTCTTTTTTTTTTTTTACATAGACACGTAGTTAATCATGCAAAACATGTAAGTTCCTGCTTTTATACACATATAATAAATATATGTATTTTGAACTCTGCCCATATATATAAACAGTTAGCCCATTATTCATATGCCAAGATTAAATGTCAAATTTTCTCCTCTCATAAGACTATTATAACCATCCCAATCATGCATCCAAATAGTTGCAAAACATTCATATGAACAAGAAAATATCCCCTACATATATATCTATTTCTCATTCAAATCTTAAAAGGTCAAAGATTGAAAAAGTCAAGCAGTATAATAAGATCTAAGTCCAGCCTGAAACAGGGTCACGACTCAACCATTTTCTCTTCGATCATCAAAAATGGTTCTTGAAGAAGTTACCCAACTCTGCAGCATATACAAATTTCAAGATCATTACTACTATCTCAAATGTCACCATTTTCATCTTCTCCTTTCACAACAGAAGAAGCATCGCCTGTACTATAGTCACTAAAAATCCTGACCTCACCACGGGCTCTTTGGGATTTTCTTGATTTAGAAACAGAATCTCTCGGATTATCTTCTTTACCCTTCTTCCTGCTATTAATAGTCAGGAACCCATTAGCTAAAGCTTCCAATGCTTTAGCAGTTGGTGGCCTATTTCTAGTGCTCTGCCTCCTGGAACCACCAGTTTCTTGTTCTTTTGGATCAGCGGTACTTTCAGTTTGCTTCTGTGATCTCGGGCCGTTTCTTTCTTCTTTAGTTTCCATCACAAATTCATCGTTTCCAAATTCTGGGGCAAATTGGGGGTAATTCAAATCGATCAAATTCATCTGTTGTTCTTCAACAGTGTCGATTGAACTGCATCTTGATGTAAAACTCAAATTGGATGACAACTTGTGATTTTGAATATTAGCTTGAGATGATGAACCCATATGCGACGATGAACCCATATCTCGTTCCAGGCTTGAACCTGCCTTTGAGTCGACCCGATTGCATGCGCTTAATCTTCTAAGCCTTTTTGCCTGAGGCCATGAATCTTCTTGTTTCATGTTCCTACTCAAATTGGCTTTCACAGATTTCATTGTTGGTCCCTCAAGTGATACTGAATCTGAACCGTTGGATGTCCGTTGATGTTTCTTTTCAATTATCTTTCTTTCATCAGATATTTTCTGTTTCTTAAAGGGCTTTTCGTGATCCACAAGAAATGTGTTTGCACTATCTGATTCATCATCAGAAGCCAACTCACTGTGAATTTCATCAGAATGGCTTCTTGAAGTCGACTTTATGGATTCCAATTCTCGAACCCTAATTATCTTTCCACCCCTTAAACTTGTATCAACCACTGTAAACTTCACTACAACATTACCAAGATTTGGATTTGGAGCTCGAGGTTGAAGATAATAATGGCTTTTCCGTTTTTCAGGAATCCCATTTTCTTCTCCTTCCAATTTAATATCATTTTCACCATTTTCTTCGTCATCGAGTTCAATTAGTTGTGGGTCAGATGCAACCTTACTTAAAACATCCGTTACAGAATCCAAATAAGCATCCCCTTTGACAAGTTTTCTCGAAAACTTTTTCACTCCGGGCATCAAGAACACCAAAGAGTGATTCCCATTTACAGCATAATTGTATCCATTTGGTTGTTCTGAGTGCCACCCTCTTGCAAGCAACCGAGGCCACACGGCTTCCCAGAATAAATCATTGGATCGACCTTTGCTTAGCCGATAATCACTCGTGAGAAACTGAATGATTTCTCTTGAAGTGAGGGATGAACAAGCTTTCCCAATTGGTATTTCTGGACGGGTGTGGATTGCTTGGTTTTCTTTGGTGGGTTCTATTGCAGTGCCTGTTAAATCTTGCTTACCTTTTCCGATTGCAACTGCATCAATGAACATTTTAGTGCCAACTAAAGTTTTTAAGAAGATCACATACTTTTCAAATGTTATCCCCTTGCTTCCAAATCTCCGACAAACCTGCCAAATCATTACCAAATTAAGCTAAGATATTAAGTTTCAGTAATTAAGAAGACCACCCCTTCCAAGATATATATACAAAAGTATTTTTTTCATTATTCATATATACAAACCGATGCCTTAAGCTTTTACAGTCCCCCCGCCCCCCCGTTTTCTCAAAAAAATGTTCCATCCTCATCTCATACACTTCTTGGCAGTCCATTACTGGTACTAGGTCACATGGGACTGCAGACATCAGAATTAATCCTTTTTATAATGCTGATTTCTTTGTCTTGGTTAGTAGCTTCAGTTGACCTTAGTTTCAGGCATAAAAATTACTACTTCATATCGATCGCTCATCTTCATCTTATTTTTTGGCGTTTACGCACACAGAATTCATTTACTGATATTTACTGATAAGTTCCTTTTATCATTAAATTCATATTGGAAGTAATATATGATATATACAGAGGTAGACGTAATCAGCTAGTTAACTATAATTTTTCTCAAACTTTAATATTATCCGCATTGCAAAAGCTCAAAAGGAACGGTCTAAGTACAATGTGCAGTTATGTATTTTAACTAGTGACGAGGAAGGTGGGTAATTAACACTCTTGACTTTGCTTCCCAATCCAATGCGTCTACAATCTCCATTATTCTTTTAACTATCTCAAGGTGTGAAACAAACTTCGTTATGGGGTTTTCATTTTTTGCCCAAACAAATAGAAGGCTACCATGAACTCACTTTTTTCAAAGAAGACTAGTATATAGTTGTTTAATAGCCCTGCAAGTAGTTTAGGACCCAACAGCAGATCAGAAGAAAAAACTGCAAACTCTACACCTAGCTTCTCATCTCTCAAACACTTTAATGTTTTACATATGTTTCATCTTTCTCTCTCTTTTAAGTTTTATCTCTGACATTTCCTTTCTTTCAATCTTCACATCATTTCCAAGACATCTCAATTGAAGATGAAACTTAACAGTATTACAGCTTCAAAACTTTTGGTCCTAAATTTGTATTAAGTTGTGAAAATGAAACTTAACAGCTCACTTAATTACGCGCCCACAATTGGTACAAAACTTTAGCACCAATAGCAACATCCTTATTGACTACTTCTCCTAAGTATCTCTTTGGGTAGTCAATTTAAATATTTCATAATGCAGAATGTTCTCAATATAAAGAATTTACAAAACATTGAACATCCTCCTCATCTATATTGTTATTCTTACAGATCAAGTTAGTAAGCATAGTTTAGTAGTTTCACTTATCCATGTTATAAAAAGTTGCAGAACAGAACGCAGAAAAAGGAATATGAAAGAGATTGTCTAAATAATACATCTTATGCACATCAGAATTCGATGGCATACAGCAAAATCCCAATTTACTTTATCGATCCATAAAAACACTTAGATATTAAGGCTAGCTTTAAATTCCCAACCTCACCCTGTTATTAAACTCTAATCATCACTCATTACTAAAATCTAATCAATCAAAATCATACTAAGCAATAACCTAACTGCAAGCATCGGTTTGACATAATCGAGTTGCGCCTTTGTTAGTAAATTAGAATTTTCACTTTGAAACCTAACAAAATCATAGAATGATAGGCCAAATATCAATTTGAAGCCAAATCTCCCATGTGAACCCCAAGTCCCCAACAGAGGCAACATTTTCCATGGAGCTTATGTGCAAGGCAAGCTACATACCTCTCGTAAGTAAAAGTGCTCATATATGTATACACACGCGCAAAATGATCAATGTATGAGCTGAAGAGGTATCAAGCTTATGTGCTTAAGATAATAATGTATTTACAAAAGAATCATCTACATGACTTACCATTAACAATTCCCTCATATTTGTATAAGACTATAGACATTTATAATTTTAAAATCCTCCAATAATAACTTGACTAACACGAGCATCATGTCACAAGTCATATCCAATAACATCAACAGCATACACCAATACAACGAACTAAAGATCATTAATCCACATTAACACCATATTATGTTTCAACATTCACGTAAGATAGGCTGATCAAATGAATAAAAAGGTGTATCAAATCTGTATCAAGTAAGCATATAAGTTTTGTTTAATGTACCTCCAAGAGGGAATTCTGGCACTCTTGAGACACGTGAGGGAACACACGAGCAAGAAATTCCCGAAGTCTTAATCCATTAAATATCCGTTCTCCCAATATACACTTTTTGCCTCTACTTTTTCTACATTCTGACCATCTTTTATATTCATCTCCCCTGTAGAAAATACCATAATAGTATGCCATGATATCTCCCCTATTTTTACTCTCCATGAATCTCTTCAAACTAGCAAAATTCTTCCCAAAGATAAACAACCCTAGCACAAAGCTACATCTCTCTATCTCACTCCATGCTTCCGAAATGTTCCCTGGAGCAGGAACAGTATCGTTTCTTGATGAAGAATCAGGCATTGAATCCACATTATCTTTGAAATGTTCCTGAGTGATCCAAGATATAGGTATATCTAATCCTATCAAAAAGTCACTTGCTACTCCTGCCTCCCTTCTTCCTTCCTCAAATGGGTCCTTGACATAATCACAATACTCGGAAATCGTAATCAAAGGCGGGATTTCGATCTGGTACTCATCACCAACCTGAGAAAAGTTTTCTGGTTCTCCGTACAAACCAAATGCATAAGTTGGTGAAGGAGGTGACTGTTTCCCAGACATTTCACTGCTACAATCATCACTGTCGTCCATTCTGATTCAATTTGTCTGCACAACATATGAACCAACATATCACAATACACATAGTACATACACACAACAATAAACCACATCCGTCACTGCAATATAAATGACCAATATAAAAAGAACCGAACTAACTATAAGAATTAAACACAGGATAATAAAAAAAGACACCACATACAGTCCATAATTAAACAATCTAAGCTTATATTTCATTGTAACCCTACCACTTTCATAATATTAAACTGATCGGGATTTTGTTACAATAACCATAGCACATACATACAAACACAACAATAAGCCGTAACTGTAACTACAAGATAAACTACCCAATGAAAAAATGTAAACCGGCACTATCTAGAAGAAACTAAAAACTCGCTAAAAATAGAAATTTTTAAGGAAAAACGATGTAAACTTATGCACATTTTTCATTTTCGAAACCACAATAATCCCAATTGGCCAAAACCTGACCCATAACAAACAAATAACACCCGATTTCCAAAATTATAAAAAGAATCAAACTTTAACAAAACAGGTAGTTAAAGATCACAATGTAAATCACATACGAAGTTAAAACCAAGATTCAATCACTCGACCCATTTTCGAACTTCACACGACTAAAAAACCCCCTGGTTAGCAGTATTCGAGGTGACCCATTAACCAAAAAGTCGTGCTTTCGATAAAAGTCGTGTACTTGGCAACAACCACATTAATCTAAATCGAATAAGCTAACTCATACACGATTAACGCAAAGAAATTAACCAAAAGTTGTACGGAACAGTAAAAAAATATCACAAAATGCGATCCCATATAATATAACCAAAACTAGAAACTATAAATACAAATATACAATCCGTACAAAACTTAAACCCCACCAAAGTATACTTAATAAAGTTAAAGCCATTCTTGATATAATAACAGAAGCAAGCATACAGTTGAGTAAATAAGGGTTTTTTACATGTGGGTATACACATATACATATACAGGTATAGATATAGATATAGAGATATACATGGTGAGTAGTAGTAAAAAAGAAAGATGAAAACATGCAAAACGTGAGTAAGAAAGAAATACCTGACTGGGTTTCAAGAAAACCAAAAATGGGGGTTTTTTGTATTTGTGGAGAGAAAATATAAAAAAATAAAAAGTGAGGAAATATTTTTGTTTTGAGTTGAGAGAATAAAAAAGAAAGAAAAGGAGATCGGGTCTGGTCTGGTCCGTTTACGAGACGAAAATGTGTGTGTGTGAGAGAAGAATGAGTAATTCAGACGCGGAGGAAGCGCGTGGATATTACACTTTTGCATGTATATATATAATATGAGTGTATATGTATATATAGATTCATAATTGTGTGTGTATGTATATGGTATAATGTATAACGTGGCATGGTTTGAATAGTTTGTTTTAATGAAACGTGATCCATGAAGTGATTGATATATTCAAGTTTGTGATTAAGATAACTTAGATTATTATTATGATGTGTGTTTTTTATTACATTCTAAGTGTCAAATCTAAAAGACAAAATTCTTTTGATAAAAAAATGACGAAAATAATACTAATCGAGTGATCGATTTATTCTCGGTTTTTCACAAAACTTCGATAACTTCAATATAAAAGACTTTGTGTGGTTATAGTTGAAGAACATGAAGTCGGGATTTAAACCACGTTAGGTTATTATCGCAAAGACGATAAAGCTATAATATTATAGATTGGAATATACGGAGTATTATTGTTAATTTATTAGAAAACGAGAATTGGTACTATAATTTTGACGGTGCCATTCTACTGGCGTGTAACTTATGTAAGACCGCCACTTGAATTTCAAGGCTGAGACGATATTGTTTATTTTATTTTTTATTTTTTAAAAGGTGAATTTCGCTGGAAACTTTGTGTCGTGATTCGACAGCGGGATATCTAGCATATGTTGAACTAACCGGGCTCGCACTAGAGAACTCACTCGAAGTAGAAATGTCTATTTTAAATACCCGATGGGGGGAAACCCCCTACTAATCCGCCCAAAGGCACGACGATTAATAGGGGTAAACTCTACCCTCTTAGACTTAAACCTGGGTAGGGGTGAGTACGGTTCGGTTTGGGTCGGTTTTTGACTAAAACCGAAAACCGAACCGCTATAATTCGGTTTTTGAAATCTATTTTGGGTAATGGGT
Organism: Erigeron breviscapus; assembly: GCA_034093135.1. Lineage (NCBI taxonomy): Eukaryota > Viridiplantae > Streptophyta > Magnoliopsida > Asterales > Asteraceae > Erigeron > Erigeron breviscapus. Next base: position 90,060,712 of record CM067174.1, on the reverse strand, counting down.
ACCCCGATGATTTTATATAACAAAAACCGTTGTTACAAGTAATGTGATAGATTATCACATTAGTTCATACATACGACATGCCGTATATATGTAAAATCATAAAAGTAATCAGCTACCAACCATTACATATAACTATGTAATTTACTAGGAAATAAACAAGAATAGAGCTTCAACTTGGCTTAACAGGAGAGCATGTGTTGAAATAGTTCACTGGTCAGCCTTGATAGGTAATTTCCAATCCTGTAGGATGAGTCACACGAACATTCTTTTTAAAATGCAATGTAGCCAATCTGTATCGAACAGTAGTAATGATGACATCTTTTAATTGGGCAGGTGATCGAATGTTATTTGAGAACATTCTATTATTCCGCTCTTGCCATACATAGTAAGCAGCAGCCGCAACACAGAGTTTTCCAATGATAACATCGATCTTTTTTGACTTGGAGATAGGGATCAACCAATTAGTGATTCGCTCCACCTTGTATATACTTGTTGTATTCCTGCCACATCTCTAACTAGCCGCCAGACTTGGGAAGAATAAGGGCATTCGAAACCATTGGGTTTCGGTTTTTTCGGTTTCGGTTTTTTGGTTCGGTTTTTGGTTCGGTTTTTTCGGTTTCGGTTTTTTCGGTTTGGGACTTTTTCGGTTCGGTTTTTGGTTTTAGTCGGTTTTTAACCACTTGTGGGTTTGAGCCAATTTTAGTTAAAAAAGATTAAGGTTTATACCATATAATTATACTACAACTTCAATAACTTATCCAAACAATATTACTAACAAAAACAATTCAACAATGACAATAAATCCATCAAATTAAGTTGAACAAACTTCAAATATTTATTTCAAATAACTATTTATATCTTTCACGTGTTGTTTAAATATGCAATTGATTAAACCGAATCGATCTTGTTGTGTCTTTTCACATAAAACATATAATTAATATTGTTTTGTACACTAACTAAAGCAAATATATTAACATGTTTAATGAGAATGAGTATTAAAAGGATATAAATACAAAATTTTATAAACAATATATATTTTTGGTTCGGTTCGGTTTTTATGGTTCGGTTTTTCATATGAAACCGAAACCGAACCAAAATATTCGGTTTTCAAAAAATCAAAACCGAAAACCATTGGTTTTTTCGGTTCGGTTTTTTCGGTTTGGGACTTTTTCGGTTCGGTTTTTGGTTTTAGTCGGTTTTTAACCACTTGTGGGTTTGAGCCAATTTTAGTTAAAAAAGATTAAGGTTTATACCATATAATTATACTACAACTTCAATAACTTATCCAAACAATATTACTAACAAAAACAATTCAACAATGACAATAAATCCATCAAATTAAGTTGAACAAACTTCAAATATTTATTTCAAATAACTATTTATATCTTTCACGTGTTGTTTAAATATGCAATTGATTAAACCGAATCGATCTTGTTGTGTCTTTTCACATAAAACATATAATTAATATTGTTTTGTTCAGTAACTAAAGCAAATATATTAACATGTTTAATGAGAATGAGTATTAAAAGGAATATAAATGCAAAATTTTATAAACAATATATATTTTTGGTTCGGTTCGGTTTTATGGTTCGGTTTTTCATATGAAACCGAAACCGAACCAAAACATTCGGTTTTCAAAAAATCAAAACCGAAAACCATTGGTTTTTTCGGTTTTCGGTTTTTTCGGTTCGGTTTTTATGGTTTTTTTGGTTTTCGGTTCGGTTTTTGCTCACCCCTAAACCTGGGTATACCCAAATCAAATTATGTCTTCCTCAAAATTTGAACACAATACCTTTTAAATTAAAGAAGGGCTTTTCAACCATTAAGCTTACTAACATATAACCTTTACCCAATATTCATGTAGATAACATGATCTATGATACCCAAAGTTGCATCCCATTGACTTTGGTATGAATAAATTATTAAATATTTTTTATTACACGATACTCATGAAATTTCATACGCATATATAATATAATACTAGATTTTAGACCCGTGTCCAACACTGGATACGAGGTTTACGATATTATCAATATTAGATCTTCATACATTTAAGTCATAAAGCTTATAATTTTGAAGATATACGGTTCTAAGTGTTATATTTTGCAAGTTGTAGTACAATAATCATAGGTTCGTCACTGTCATTATTAGCCGAGACATATTGATGGAATTGTTTGCTGTAGTCATTCCACAAGGCACATGCTATAATAAATTTCTCTATTATATAATATTTTGAAACCAGTTGTACTCATAATGTGATATTATTATGAAAAATAATTAAGAATTAAAATATAAACATACTTGTAATCTTGTACTTGACATTCAAGTATATGTATTGATCATGATGCGGACCCATAACACGCATAAGTTTATTTTCAATCACCTGTCCTATGATAATTAGATAACAATTAGGATTGTTTTTATATTCTTTGATAACAATTAGGACTCTTGATTTGAGTGACAACTGTAACTTTAAACATTAATACGCAAAACTAATATATAAAAAAGGAGAAAATTATGTACCTTTTTGATTGAGAGATAGAATGAATCTTGAATGAAGTTCATATTGATTTGGATTTAGTATTCAAGTAACCCTTTGTTGTAAATCGTGTTTTGTTCTGTGATCGTCCCATGTTCTGTGATTCCTATTGTGTTTAGGATAATGATGTTGTATATCGTCATCTGTTATTATATTTGGGATATGTATCTAGAGTTCAAATTGTGTTTATATTAAATATTAAACTAAATATTAATATTTATAATTTATAAAAATCTAATCTAATATTTGTTAATAAGTCATTAGGTTTTGAAATAATTTTTGTAGACAATATTTCATATGTTGAAATTTTTTTAATTAATTAAATGATTGTAAATTTTAAAAAATTCTCTCAAGTTGATGGCTAAAAATAAATATAAATTAAGTATTCAGGGCTAAAAAGTGTAAATTATTGATGGAAAACAAAAAAGTGTAAATTATTGATGGAAAACAAAAAAGTGTAAATTATTGATGGAAAACAAAAAAGTGTAAATTATTGATGGAAAACAAAAAAGTGTAAATTATTGATGGAAAACAAAAAAGTGTAAATTATTGATGGAAAACAAAAAAGTGTAAATTATTGATGGAAAACAAAAAAGTGTAAATTATTGATGGAAAACAAAAAAGTGTAAATTATTGATGGAAAACAAAAAAGTGTAAATTATTGATGGAAAACAAAAAAGTGTAAATTATGATGGAAACTAAAAAGTGTAAATTATTGATGGAAAACAAAAAAGTGTAAATTAATGAGACTTTTTCTACAAATTAATATAATACTAATATAATAATATATTTGGATAATGATTATTAGGATTTTTAATTTGTAGTTAATCTAAATGATGACATAAGCGAGAATCAATTTGATGAAATTGAGCGATTTGATTGGTTAATAAGTCATTAGTTCAACTGTCTTATAGTATATATTAAGATTAAGATTAAGATTAAGATTATAAGATGTTAATAGATACTTTTATTTAATCGAAATTAAACATACTTCAATGAAGGTATACGTGTATAGCCGTGTAGGCCAACAATTTGTGCAAATTTGGGACCATTATATTCCTTTTAACAATATTTTTCCTGTTATTTAAAACTCATTGCAATTTGACCTCTAAACAACCTAAAAACGACCACCAAAAATTGTTGCATACATGTTTAGGCATATACAATATTAAGATAATATGTATAAAAACACATAATTGGTTGGTTCCCTTGAATAATGTATGAGAATTTGGAGAAGTATAATTTAAATTTTATTTCTAATAACCTAACAGCATGACAAGGTAGAAATATTCAAACTTCGTTCCACTAAATTATTATACATACTAGAAATCAACGGCCCATTAAAGTTAGATAATATGAATGTGTTTCATAAACCAATATTCACAAACATAAATGAACGAATTTTCACACACGAACGAGCATAAATAAACAAAAACGATTAAACACTAATGAACAAATATATAATTATAAATTTTTTGTTTAGAAAATGTTGTACGAAGTATTTTGTAAAAGAAAAAAGAACTAAATAAATGTAAATGACACAGAATGGGTAGAAAGTGTTAGTTGGTTAAAGTTGAGGGGGTTTGATTGCAAAATTGGTACAACAAATAAAAAAGAGCAACTCTTTTTTCTATAGGATAGACCTCGAGCCGTCAATGATTCGAAAGGATAAGTTCATAACCTAAACTCGACCAAGCTTACAAGTCTCAAACTCGAATAACAGAATTTCAAACCAAAACTCAAATGAGTTTTCAAGTCCAAAACTCAAACAAGTTAGACCTAAGCTTAACCAAGATTACAAGTTCCTCAATTCAATGGATAAATTCAGAACCTAACGATTGTTCAAGTCTACAAGCCCAAAACTCGAAAGACACATTTCAAACTTTAACTCAAGAGAGTTTACGAGTTCAAAAAAAAAGTCGGAGAATTTCAGACCTAAACTTGAGCAAAACCGAAAAATTTGTTACCCAATGAAACCGAACTAGACCTTGGTCGAGCTAGACCTTGGTCGAACTCAACCTTAACTCAAAACAAATCCATAAAAGATTCGTTACACAATGAGCCGAAGATGTATTTATAGGACTAGAAACCGAACTAAAATTACTTGATCAGGAAGGAGATCGAACTAGACCAGTTGAGCTAGACCAAAAGACGAAAACAGTCGAGCAAAACCTTGGTCGACCTAGACCAGAAGACAAAAACACCTTGTTTCTTGCTTGATCTCTCAAAACCGTAAAGTAACATACCACAAAAACGGCTTACTATTGTCAAAAGCTCTAACCCCGAACGAATAGAACACGATCCAATGCTCTGATACCACTTGAAAGTCCCTTAGCCACCGGATCTACGAGATTAGATAATTAGAGTTTGAGTGCGGAAAGTCTCTAACACTAGCAATCAACAATATTCAATTCGGTAAACCGAACACAAGTACAAAGAACAATATATGAATGAGAATTTTTGGAGCCTTGTATTAATTCGGTAATAACAATTACTATTAATACACGAGCTCAACTAAGTAGAGAAAACGTAAAACAAAAGACTAGAGAGATTCCCCTTAAGCATAAGGTCTAATCTCCTATTTATACTAACCAAATCGGCCAAGGTCTAGCTAGACCAACATAGACCAACCTAGACCAACCTAGACCGACCTAAACCAACCTAGACCGACCTAGACCAACCTAGACCAGTCTAGTTACCATTGGTCAACACTCCGATTGACTTGGTCGTTTTTGACCTTATTACATACAAAACGCATCGTTTAACTAATAACATATAAAAATGACTTAAGACAAACTTCTATAATGATGTTGTCATCTGGAAATGCACCAACAGACTCCCCCTTGACATCAGCATTTAGAAGTCTTCATCGATCTTCAAAGTCTTCACTTGTAATGCATGAGCAATAGTACAAACGGACACCCCTTGACTATTGCCATCAATTCTGACAATCATTAGTTAAAAAATCTGCATCAACAGACTTCCATTTAACCAATGATATCAGGTCTTCTTTCGGTAAGACTTGATCTTCATGCGCTGCACACTAATCTTCAAACTGCAAAACCTCTGTATCCTTATGACAAGTAACAAATCCAATACACAGATTGTAACTCTCCCCCTCAACAGTAACCTCCTCCAAATTAAGCTCCAAGCAGTATTATCATGTCAAATATCATTACTTCAAAGTAATCCATAAATCATTGCTTCCAAGCAATCCAGATATCATCGATTCCCAAAGCAATAACAGATATCATGCAAGACAACATAGCTCAATCCATTTGATCTTCAAGCTTAACCGGCATATGACAGAGAAGTTGAATCTCCAACAATCAGTATTGAATTTAATCAGCTCCCACAAAGATAAGAAATTCTGTAACTTGAATTTCACATATGCAACACTCACAAGATCCACGTCTTTCCACACGATCCATGTCTTCCATCAATAGTGTCTGACTTTGTCTTGTAACTTCACGAATCCACCAATCATGTGACGTCTTTTGTATCAAATCTCCCCCTCAAGGTAAGCATCTCCAAAATACATAGAGAACCACTTAATCTGCAACCCCTTCACTAGTTACCGGATTAATCATCTCTACATCATTGGCATAAAATAAAGGTTTGATCATCAACTACTTGGCTACAAATGATTAATTTCATCCCAAAAGCTCTAAGACAAAATCCCAAACACATGCTCAGCAAAGATCATCTACAGTTTAATCGACTTTCAACCCTAGTCTTCAATCTTCATCTAATTCATCTTAATCACCTAATCTATAATCAGGCGCCTTTGATCCAAAAATTAGGTCGGACACATGTCACACGGATTCAAAACCAGAAAGATACCATGATTGAACTCTGTCAAAACATCATGAACTTCTTTATTTCAAGGAACCAAAATTTTGTATAGAAAATATGTAAGGCTAAAAAATTGTATCCCCCCATTTTCTCTACAAAATTCTTTAAACAACCAATATGTTTGATTTGGTTTCAACACATCTCTCATTCCCATCTTCATCTCACGGTTGTTCCAATATACAATCAAGAGATAACCCAGTACCCCTTGTCGAAACAACATTTTTGGCCTGATCTTGAATTTCCTCTAAGATTTCCCAGAATCTTCTATAGGATAGACCTCGAGCCGTCAATGATTCGAAAGGATAAGTTCAGAACCTAAACTCGACCAAGCTTACAAGTCTCAAACTCGAATAACAGAATTTCAAACCAAAACTCAAATGAGTTTTCAAGTCCAAAACTCAAGACACATGTCACACGGATTCAAAACCAGAAAGATACCATGATTGAACTCTGTCAAAACATCATGAACTTCTTTATTTCAAGGAACCAAAATTTTGTATAGAAAATATGTAAGGCTAAAAAATTGTATCCCCCCATTTTCTCTACAAAATTCTTTAAACAACCAATATGTTTGATTTGGTTTCAACACATCTCTCATTCCCATCTTCATCTCACGGTTGTTCCAATATGCAATCAAGAGATAACCCAGTAGCTCATTGCCAAAACAACATAATGGCACAGTTGTTCACGTATACAATCAAGAGATAACCCAGTACCCCCTTGTCGAAACAACATTTTTGGCCTGATCTTGAATTTCCTCTAAGATTTCCCAGAATCTTCTATAGGATAGACCTCGAGCCGTCAATGATTCGAAAGGATAAGTTCAGAACCTAAACTCGACCAAGCTTACAAGTCTCAAACTCGAATAACAGAATTTCAAACCAAAACTCAAATGAGTTTTCAAGTCCAAAACTCAAACAAGTTAGACCTAAGCTTAACCAAGATTACAAGTTCCTCAATTCAATGGATAAGTTCAGAACCTAACGATTGTTCAAGTCTACAAGTCCAAAACTCGAAAGACACATTTCAAACTTTAACTCAAGAGAGTTTACGAGTTCAAAAAAAGAGTCGGAGAATTTCAGACCTAAACTTGAGCAAAACTGAAAAATTCGTTACCCAATGAAACCGAACTAGACCTTGGTCGAGCTAGACCTTGGTCGAACCTGACTCAACCTTAACTCAAAACAAATCCATAAAAGATTCGTTACACAATGAGCCGAAGATGTATTTATAGGACTAGAAACCGAACTAAAATTACTTGATCGGGAAGGAGATCGAACTAAACCAGTTGAGCTAGACCGGTCTAGCTAGACCTCAAGCTAGACCTATCTAGCTAGACCTCAAGCTAGACCTATCTAGCTAGACCAATAGACGAAAACAGTCGAGCTAGACCTTGGTCGACCTAGACCAGTCTAGCTAGACCAAAAGACGAAAACACCTTGTTTCTAGCTTGATCTCTCAAAACCGTGAAGTAACATACCACAAAAACGGCTTACTATTGTCGAAAGCTCTAACCCCGAACGAATAGAACACGATCCAATGCTCTGATACCACTTGAAAGTCCCTTAGCCACCGGATCTACGAGATTAGATAACTAGAGTTTGAGTGCGGAAAGTCTCGAACACTAGCAATCAACAATATTCAATTCGGTAAACCGAACACAAGTACAAAGAACAATATATGAATGAGAATTTTTGGAGCCTTGTATTAATTCGGTAATAACAATTACTATTAATACACGAGCTCAACTAAGTAGAGAAAACGTAAAACAAAAGACTAGAGAGATTCCCTTTAAGCATAAGGTCTAATCTCCTATTTATACTAACCAAATCGGCCAAGGTCTAGCTAGACCAACCTAGACCGACCTAGACCAACCTAGACCGACCTAGACCAACCTAGACCAACCTAGACCGACCTAGACCAGTCTAGTTACCATTGGTCAACACTCCGATTGACTTGGTCGTTTTTGACCTTATTATTTTATATAACAATACTGTAGCGGGAACTGTAGCCGCTACAGTACCAACACTGTAGCAACTCGGGTAACGACACTGCAACAACTCGGCACTGTAGCAACTCGGTACTTTAGCAGTTTTTTTTTTTGGTAAATTTTTTTTTCCCTTTTAAAAAAATAAAATATTTTCAACTTAGTTTTTGCTTTTCAACTGAGTTTTTGCTTTAGATAAATAAGTAAGCTTTAATGTATTGTGAGTTTATATGTTTAGACCGCAAAAGTTGTAATTCTCATAGATAACCTCTTATCCCCGTCAATAACCGTGTAACCATCACAGTCTATTATACTATTGTTATGAAGAAGAGAGTCAACTTCTAAAGTTTTTTTAATGTATCTTAAAAATGCTAAATTTTTTAATTGTTTAGTTTAAAGGTTCTAACAGACAGTTAACCACCGACTAACAGATAGAGTATCATATATTGTTTCCATTGTACGTTTTATGTATCGTTATCTATACCGGGGCATCGCCCGGGTTCAAATTCTCGTTACATACAAAACACATCGTTTAACTAATAACATTTAAAAATGACTTAAGACAAACTTCTATAATGATTTTGTCATCTGGAAATGCACCAACATTACACCTTAAACCTTTATTATACATTTATATCTTAAGTTCTTATCTTCTAACATATCTCATTACATTCTTTACATTAGTTATATTTATATCAACCTACATCAGTTCATGCCGCCACCACAACAATAGTCATTTACATTGCCACTAGTCGCTGTTACCACCTCACTGTCGCTGCCAACGTCATGGTCACCGTATCAAACGGACATGTGTTTAATTAATTAAATATGAACCACACATATTCTAAAGTTTTCAAAATTCAAACTAATTTTTTAATAATCAGTAGAGTAAACGACATAAATTGTCCCTGTGGTTTACTCAAATAGTCACGTTTCATCCCTGTGCTTTAGAAACGTCATGGATCGTCCTTTATAGGAAGAAAAGCTTCACGTTTCGTCATTTGACTATTTGACCGTCAAGCCACCTCCGTTAACCCCCCACGTGAGGGGTAGTCATGTCTTTTTCCTGATGAAATACAATTCATTTCAAAGTTTAAGTGCTCACCGGGTCCCACCACTATCAACCTTGGAATTAATCACCTTAGCCAATAATAAAATGCCATGTGGCATTGTATGAAGATTTTATTTGTAAATTCTTTGACTAACCAATCAGCTTCTGCCACATAGACACTACACCCATTTTCCTTTATTTGTTTGTTTTGTTGCTAGCTACTGGAAATACAACACGCACATTTGGGTTATATCTTTAAAAAAATATACCAAGGGGGAGGCTGCGCATTACTCAACAAGAACAATTAGCAGCAGGAGTTGTTTACTTTTTATTTTCTTTCAATATTCCGACCAACATATAACCAAACTCATCGTCACCTAGCTTCCCCACAAACAAACGCTGATCGCCCACATAGTCCGAGCTCCGCCTGATGAACTGAATCTTTTTTCCTTTTGATTTCTAGATTTGAAAAATCAAATGGGAAATAGATATAGAAATCTGGATTCGTTGCTTCAATAGATATATATACGCAGATGAAGAGAGAGAGAGAGAGGGAGAAATAGAGCGAGATGGTGAGGAGGCGACGAATTTGACCATCTAATATTCCATGGTAATGTCGCCGTCGCTGGAAAAACGAATCCAGCCATGACCACCACCACCTTCCAGATCCGGCCACACACCCTTACTAACACCAAGATCCGGCCACCCAAATACTAGTAAAGAATTCAGAAAAAGTGATGTAAATCTATATGCAAAAGAAAAAGGAAATCAAAAAGGTTGTCGAGAAAAGTGGTAAATGTGTTGCGATGGCTGCTAGTCAAAAATGGGTTTAGATGGCATTTAATTATTATGGGTTTTTCTTAATGGAAAACATATACATGGATATATATGAACAATGGGTGATCTGATAATCTGATATTAATTAACATATATATACAGCATATGATATGATAGAGAAATTGGATACATAGATGGATTGATTTGATGATGGTAATGTATAGAGATATATAGATATAGATGTAGATTTGCAGGTAATAGAAAAAGAAAAATAAGAAAAAAAGTGTAGAGACGGAGAGGAGAATAGAAAAAGAAAAAGAAGAAAAAAAGTGTAGAGACGGAGAGGAGAATAGAAAAGACAAGAATACCCCTCACGTGAGAGGCACGTGGGGGGCTTAACGGAGTTGGGTTGACGGTCAACAAGTCAAAGGACGAAACGTGAAGTTTTTCTTCCTATAAAGGACGATCCATGACGTTTCTGAAGCACAGGGATGAAACGTGACTATTTAAGTAAACCACAGGGACGATTTATGTCGTTTACTCTAATAAATAAAAATAAAAACACCATTCTGTATTTAGTTACAATTATTCAATTAATCACTCAACTTTATTTGATTCCAAAACATAAAAATCATGTCAGCAAAAGAGTTCAATCTTCCACAAGAAGTCATCGATGTATTACCTTCAGATCCTTTTCAACAGCTTGATGTTGCCCGTAAAATCACTTCCATTGCTCTTTCGACACGTGTCTCCGCCCTTGAATCTGAGTCCGCAGTCCTCCGCCAACAGGTTGCCGATCGCGACGCCGTCATTGTTAACCTCAATTCTCAGCTTGACTCCATTGACTCTACTGTTTCCGCAAATTTACATAAATTGTCTATTGCTGATCAGGATAATGTAGGTGTTATATATACATATATCATATATGTCATGTCGTTTATTTATGTTCATGAACGTTAAATAATTATTTATAACTATTTTATGTTTTAAATATTTTGTACATTTCAATGCTTTCTCGTTTAGTTTTTTTTTTCTTTTTTTTCATGAATATAAATGAACGAACAGGAATAAACTAAATTTCTTAATGAACTAGCATGAATGCAAAATTATTTTTCTATTCGTTAAGTTAAATGAACAAACATTTGATCATGTTCATTCAGTTTGTTAACTGGTATTATGTGTTGATTTTGTTGATAAGTTATGGTTGTGATTTTAGGAGAATTTATTGAAAGAGAATGCGGTGCTGTTGGAAACGGTTAGTAAGCTTAAGCGTGATGTTGCTAAGGTAGTTTTTTAGCCTAAATTTGCTGTTAATTTATGTTTCAATATCTTGATATTGTTGAATTGAAAAGACTTTGAAAAATTGATTAGAATTGTGATATATCTCAAAATTTTAAGCCACATTTTAGTATTAGAAAATTTATAAAGATTAGAAAAAAGGACTGTAGAATATAAATTGACACATTTAAGGGAATATTTACCAGCAGTTTAAAGCTCAAAATGTGTCCTGGTTCAGAAGGTTAGTGCCTACGTTGGTTTTGGGGTCGGCATGGCAGTCCATGTAGGTACATTGTCATCGTATTTGGCTACGTGGGTGTCTACATAAGCATCTATGTCAACGGGTAACCTGTTACCTTTTAAGTGGATAACTGGTTCCCTAAGTGTGTTGATTTGGATTTTATGATTTTTTTTAGGGGAACAACAATGTTTTACATGCCCAACATTTTTGTAAAATTTGGTGTTTATAACAGGAGGAGCCCTAAGTTACTACCTATATACAACGAAAATTGTGATAATATCGGGTGCATATATGAGAATGGGAACATTTCTTCCCTAAAAACGTTCCACCATAGATAAAGCCTATTCCTTTTTTATCTTGTAAGTTTAAGTATGTAATTGTGATAATGTTCTGGCTTCTGGGTTATCTTAATGGAATACGATGAAGGATGAACCTGCATCTTGCTGATTCCTTGGTGGTGAAATGGTAGACACATGATGCTCAAAGTTGACGAGTTCTTTATTTGGGTTGTTGGCAGACATCTATGGCAGCCTATAATATATAAGCTTTTTAGTTTTACTAGCAGTCAAGTCAGATGACCTAGTTGTATAGAACTCCACGCATTGTAGTATAAGTGAGAAATGATTTTACTTATTTGTAAATTTTTGTTAGATATGTACAACCAAACAAGTAATTTTTTGGATTTCATGAACTTTTTGTTTCTTAACAAATGTATTTGGTTGAGTAGTTATTAAAAACCAACATCTTTGTTTCTTGTTCCCTTTTTAAGCCATCGGCTTAATGTACTTCTTGCAGTTGGAGAGCTTCAGAAAGGCACTTATGATGTCACTTCAAGATGAAGAAGGAAGTTCGGTAAGCACTTCCCTTTTTGACGATTATTGTGACTTGAAATTTGATTAATCATTTTCTTTATTGTGTGGCTTAAATTACCTACTTACCCATACCTTAAACTTAATATAAAAGACTGCGCATGTCAGAAATTTACTATATCTCCTGCAACCTGTTCTATTATAGTTAGCTACGTGATTCTATTATTCGATATTCTATATTTCTATTTCAAAAATATCACCCAATCACCCATTAGATGAAGATTTTTTCGTAAAGTACTAAAGTTGGAGGCCCCTATGGTGTAGAGTAATACGATAATGTAGTATTGAAATCCAGTGACTGGAAAATATAATTTGAAACATACTTGAAAAAGGCACAACTGTTTCCAGTTAGGTTGCTCCATTGATTTCTAATTACATGCTTTTTTGTTCATATGTTTTTTGAGATTACAGGCAACTGATCCTCCGGTTGCAGCCAATGCCCAAAACCACACAAGTTTATCATCCCAAACATTTTCTAGAGGTCACTTGATTTCTTGTTTCATTCACATATCCCTATTTACAAGAAAAGCTTATCTGACAAATTAGTGGTGTAATGTATTCCAGAAGATGAGGAAAGTGCTTCATCGATAAAGTACTCGTATTTAACAAAATGTTTTTCACTTTTTCCTATTCCTCGGTATTATTTTTTCCCCCATTTTATCTTTTAATTCCTTAAATAATCAGAACTGCCAAACACTAAATATCTGATAATTACAACTTCTCACAAGCACATTTCAACATATTATTATTTGGTTATCTAATTCTGATTGGTAGTATGATTATGATATAATCACTTTCAAAATGCACATCACATCATCCCCAAGACTTATGTTTGCTCATTTGGTTAACTGATGATTGCCTATGATTTCTGATTCAGTGAGTTTGTCTTTAATGTTTTCAGCCTGGAGACCTCGCATATCACCGAGCTTGTTGTTAGCATCCCAAACAAGCACACAACTTACACCTCCTGGGTCACCTCCAACTCTGTCAGCATCGGCATCTCCAACAAGGACCCCTACACCAGTTTCTCCAAGAAGACACTCAATTTCTGTATCGTCTTCTGTCTTTTCATCTGCAAGTCCAAGTACATATAGCTCAATGTCAGGTACTAATGCTGAATAGTGTCATACTTCCTTCGGAATTAAGTCAATTAACAGAATAGTCAAATTTCTATATCTTAGACGTGGTAATTTCAACCCATTTACTTAAATGGGTTGATCTGGCTTATGATGATCTCAAAAATGGGTCAGATATATCATGATTAGTTGGAAAAAGAAATGGGTCAAACCCATTATATGTGTTCAAAGTCGTCTTGTGTTTTTTGATGAATAATACTTCATAAATCATTTCTATTTAAAACTGATATTATTGTTACAATGCATAGTTTTTGTAAACATGTTTACAGTGTTAATTTTTTATAAACTATTTAGAGAGTGGATATAAAATGTTTACCCACTTCTTTGTTATGATGAATACTCCATGTTACTTTCAGGAAGGACTCGAGTTGATGGTAAAGAATTTTTCAGACAAGTCAGGTAAACACATGTTGCTCTTGCAATTGACTGAATAAAATTACATAACTAAATTCATTATTGTAGTACCGATCAACGTTTCAAATAATATGACTCTGTATTCACGGCAAGTTTAACCCTTTGGCTTTTGAATGGGTTGGTCAGGGTTGTGTTTCTATCTCTTATGGGTAAATGTCCAAAAAATTGCTAGAAAAGAAACGGGTCTGTGTTAAAGGTCACCTAAAGTGTATTTGCATGAAACCTCTTATATCAAATTATTCATTACTTTTGATTGTTATCGTGATAATGTACTTGTAAACATATCTGAGGAAGTAATTTTTATAAAGGAAGGTATAAGTTTTGGACAATACTTCCCATTATGACTTGTTATCCTACGCCTCTAACCCGCTCCTTTTCTTACCTGCAATATGTTGCACGCCATTGTTAACAGTTCTCATTCTCTTAAATCAGTGCTTTCTGTTTCTGCATTAATGTCCCGGATTTAACAAAAACCCAATTATTTGAATTAGTTCTAACTTTTGATTTGAGTACAATGTGTATATTTGTACGAGTTCTGTCATTCGTGTTGCAGATGAGTATTCTAACTACTTTTAATATTATTTACCTAATGAACACTACTTGAACATAGGCCTAAATTACAATTCACCGGCTGAAGTTTTTGGTAGATAACTCAAAATTCAAAGTTGATGCGAATGTTGAGGCACATGAATGAGTCTCAAGTGGCTGTTATCTATATACCGAGTATATTATAAAGCAAATTCCCCCTGTCTAAATTTTAAGTTTCAACATTTACTTTCCCAAAATGCCCCCTATCTATTCTATATTTACCTAAAATAACTATAATACCCTTTCTCTCTCCTTAAATCTCAACCAATCATTTTTTTTCTCTCTCCTCCATAAATCATTTATTCCTCCAATTCATTCAAAATCTTTTATCTCAAAAACCGTACATCGATAAATTATAAATATTATATGGGTGTTCTTAAAATTTCATGCTCTTTCATTAGAGATGTCATTCGATATACTTTCAACGAATTTTTAAATCCGAGGGCGGAACCCGTACGGTTAAGGCATTTGGCTATCACACTCTATGACCTATCACACTTTATGACCTATCACCCCCACCATCTCACCGCCGCAACGCGCGTGTACTTACTCTCGTTTATTTAATTGTAATCATTTTATCAGCAACCAACTTATTTCATTATCATCAATAAAATATTTTACTCCATGCGTTCCATTTTTGTATTTGATGGCAGTCCCTGAATTCATACTATTAGAACGATATTAAGTTACCCATGTGTCCGATATACTTATTAGAGATGAACCGATAAAGGTGGTTTGCTTGTTTTTGTTTGCTTTATCAGGAGCCGATTGTCATATGAGCAGTTTTCTGCATTCTTAGCAAATGTGAAAGAACTAAACTCTCAAAAGCAATCCAAGGAGGTATATATGTGGTTATAAGACATCGTTTCTCCTGCATTTTAGAGCATTTTGTTGTCTCTAATTATTGTGGTGACTATTCCAGGATACTTTAAGGAAGGCTGATGAAATATTTGGACCGGACAATAATGATCTCTATGCTGTATTTGAGGGGCTAGTTACTCGTAACTTCAACTGAAATTACGACGTTTCATTCTTATCATTTACAGTGCACACTGTGCAGTTGATTATAAATATAATCTTACTAAAATTCGTTTTGTATATCATATCAAATCAAATGATACATTTCTCGGATGTATTTATTGCCTTGTGTATACATGGTTATCAAATGTGTTATCAACATACATATACGTACATATATGTATATACTTAAGTTTACTAGTTTTCTCCCTTCTCGTGTATTCTTTAAAAGTTGTCTTTCAAATGTAAAAAATATTTTGAGGAAGAAAAAACGAAAGAGATCCATTGGATGATGTTCAATTGTTCAAACGTAGATACCCGTATACCATATCTCTTTTAAGCAATTGAGGCAATTTGCCTTTTATATGGCGAAATTTGTTGGTTATTTTTTCCTCGAAAGAGCTTGGTGAAAACTATTTCATGCGAGTCAGTTGACTTTCAGTTAGACTATAACGACTATGGATGCGGAGGGTTCGAATAGAAAAAGGACGAGCTGCTAACATGGAACGGACATCTCTTCCCTTGCTAGCCGACATTAGAGCACCCCCAATGGGTGAACCCAATACTATCCAATACAGTGTCACATCAGCGCCACATCAGAAAAACCTCTTTCCAATACATTTTCCTCCATTCACACCCAATACCCAATACATCCAATACATTCCAATATACTCCAACATATTTATTTTCAAACTTTTAATTAATATTTATTTTTACACTCTAAATAATAATAATAATAATAATAATAATAAATAATAATAACTTTTAAATAGTTTTCAAATATATATATGGAACTATAAGGTTAAAAATTGTAATATATAAAAGTATAGGGTACAAAATAAAAATTAATAAAAACATATATAGATATACCCATCTTCAACCTCCCGATCCCCAATTCACACAGTTATACAAATCGGAAAAAAAAAACTCGCCGGATTCCGACATACACACACAAAAACACACTCACAAACACACACACAATATATATATATCTATATATATACATATTTCAGAGAATAAATAAAAAAAAAACAAATTCACTTGCCTCCTCCGTATTAGCCACCACGGTTTGACCCAATACGCTCGGAATACGCCGGAATACGGCCCACACCCAATGGTGTGGACCGTATTCAATGTCGAATACGGAGGAATACTAGGGACATTGGGGGTGTTCTTACTTGTTATGAGGCGAGAATTGACATCATATGACTAATGACTTCATTTGAGACATCTTCCGTGAACTTTAAGTCTTGGCTACCTGAAAAAAATAGATTAAGGAAAGTTGACTTTAAAATCTTACTTTGAGCTACCCGCAAGACGAACCTCAAGCTTTCTATGCCCATTTATCTCATCCTCAATCAACTCGGTAATCTACCATACCAAGTTTATTTAGCTAAGGCCAGCTCTCTCTTGGCTAAGGTTGATTTTTCTTACATCGCAAGTTAAATAAAACTTGTTCTACTCAAAGAATAGCTAGCTTAACTTTCGACTCAACTTTATTTGACATGTTTTTCAACTTCGACTCGAAAACTGAATAAATAAATGGGATATAGTTGTCGACTCGTAACTTTTGAATCGTATCGAAAACCTGATTTTTAACTCGTGATTCGAAACGTGACTCGACTCGTAAGAGTCGGAACATTTTTATATACTACATAATATTGTCTCATTATATATACGTGACGTATTTATAAACAAAATATAAGTTGATTATCTTAATACATTACCAAAATATTACATACTTAATACTTTTGAGTTATAAATTTATAGTTTATCTCCAAATTCTTACTAAAAGAATCAAAAATACATATACAATATAACATATAAAATAATGTAATCATAAATATGATATATAATATATAATCATATTATCAAACTACAACAATCATAAGTCTGCGACTTGCATTGACTCATTCCAAATTCACACCGCGACTCGTAAGAGTCAGTAGAAAAAAGAATCACCCAACGAGTAAATCGACTCGACTCGTACTCCTCGTACTCGTGACCCGTTAGAGTCTAAGAATGCTAGAACTACAAATTAGAAGACAAAGGATATCTTTTGCATATATCTCAAACTACAAATTAGTCGCCACACTGCTTTGGAAGCCAGTCTGACCACCATTTTCTCATCAAATTCAGGTGGATATTTATATCTAAGGTCCGTAAACCCTAATATTTCTACTATTTTATCTTTTATTTCAATTATTATATTCTAAATTAGTTCTAATATGCTTAATTTTTTATTATCTTTATTATATTTGATCTGATATATAATATGGAAATTAAATTTTTATTATTACTATTGGATATAGGAATTAAAATCCAGATTTATATAGATCAGTACTAGCGATGGCGAGTTCGATAGATGCTGCCGGAGAACCGATTCCGACATCGGCAGTGCTGATGTCAGCTTCGAAACACATAGCTACTAGATGCAGAAATGATAATGTTGCATTTCTTATGTGTAAGAAGGAGGATCCTAATCCCGAGAAATGCCTCGAGAAAGGCCGACAAGTTACTCGTTGCGTTTTGTCTTTGTAAGTATTCATATATACATACATCTTTTCATATATCTATCCTTTTGTATATGTATATGTGTATGTTTGACTTGTGAGTAGGTGAGGAATTGATTTTGTACTGGAAATGGAGAAACTTTAGGTTTATTAGGTTAAGCCTTTGTCTGACGTTATAACGTCTCGATATGCAGACACAAGTGCACTAGTCATTTTGATATAGGAAATGGATGATAGATTCATATGCTGACACATGATTCTGGATGTAAGATTTTGATTTTTTTTAGCCTTATTGGTGATTTCATCTAAGGTCTGGTGTCCGGATCATGCCTTGTCACGTTTATGAGTGTGTTTGGCTTTTATTTTGTTCTATGACTAGAAGCCCAGGGGTGTGTTGGAATCATCACAGTGTCCCACCTCTACCATTGTAGCACCAAATATCGCCTTTTACTTTCTAGGAAAATCGGTTATTAGGTTTTTGATAGTGCTGACTCACATTCTTGGTAGTACCATAATAGTATTTGTCACACTCTTGGTAGGTTATTTATCTATATAGACCTTGTTAGCTTGTTGCAGTTTTGATCCTTTGATTATATTTCTACATACTAGTATACTACAGTATTCAGCAACAAGTATGAGTTTTCTGTTTCTTCTCTCATAAGTCATCCATGACTCGTATATGATGTATATTAGGGAGTCCTTAAAAGTATTTCAAGTTCTTTTATTTGGTGGTCTGTATTTGACTTTGATTTTCTGGATTTCTGCTCTATGCCTCTATCATGTGTTGACGCGACTTAATATCCATAACTAATAATATGATATGTGGTTCCGGTGTCCAAGCATCAACGATGGGATACTACTATTTGTATGTGCTTGTTCTGGAGGCAGTCCATTAACTCTAATGCCAATTACCCTGGATATGAATCGGTTTCCTCTACCATTATTGGTATCTTTGTTTTTGCTTTCTCTGTCATGATCTTATCTTATAATTCCCATGATATTATCTGTCAAGCCCTATCCGCATCATGCATAGGCTTGTATGTGGAGAGCTTCTTTTTACAAACTCCCCATTTTGTATTTTGTAGGCTACCTTAAATGTATATGTATATGTTTAGAATAAACGATCAGATTAGGTACTATAATTGTTATAGCAAAGAACTAAGAAGCACATTCTATATTAAATAGAATTGAAGCATATGCTGAAAGAAGAAGCAATGATCAGCATGATGGCATTATCATTACTTGTGAGAAATATATACGGATGTATAGGAGGTATGCCACGTGTCTTATGCAGCAGCCATAGATGTAGCATCTAACTCAAATATCGGTGCTTCCTAATTCCCCCATGCTAATAGGATAAGTATATCCATCCTTTTTTTTTGAAGGCAATAGTTTATCCATAATAACAATTTCTTATCTGTCTATGTTATCATATCTTTTGATTGCATATCAATACCACTAGCACATATGACACTATGACAGTTATAGAATCATATGCATTTTTTATAACCCTGAATGTTCATTACTAAGGTAATAAAAAGCATAACCAAAAAGTTATAAACAAAAGGGTCCACATAGCATAGAAGAGAGTTAGACATGAAAAGTAGACTAGTAGAGACGTCGAGTCAGCAAAGGCAACATATGCCAAGTTCTTTAGTTAGTCTGTTAGTGGTTGAAATTTCAAGTTAGAAGCCCAATATAGTGAGGTTATATTTGTACAGTTACATGTTAGAAAAGCTCTAGTATATTACAAATGTTAGCATAGAAGGCCTAAGGAGGCCTGACAACAATGAAAATAAAATAAAATGATGAGTGCTCTAGTTAAAATATTACAATTTCACCCATTCCAATGGCATGACCATATTGGTGATATTGCCTAAGGCCTAAGCAATGCACCTTTCTAACCTTGTCGTTACATATAGTGTTATCAGTACGCCATCCACTATGATGCATGCTTTAACAATAGTGCTATACACCTGGTTTTCTTTATTTTGTTCTGTTCCTTTGGTGCTGGTGGCGATTTGTGTTAAGGTCTTAGCTTCCTGGCACCATGCCACATGCCACCATTCTAAAATCAGTTGTCCTTGATAGCATCTATTCTGCTGCATTAGTAAAGTCTGTAAGCAGAATGCGATCTCCTTGGTATCTCCATATCTTGTGAAGTCTGGAAGAATTTCCTAAAATAGACAAATAGTCTCAGCATACTGTCACGGTGATTTATAAAGAACAAGTTAATCAATATGGAGAGGGGAGAGGAAAGAAGGGATGCATGAATTGTTAGTAGACGATACTTCAGGTGGCATGTGGGGGTACATGAATCTTCGATGCGTCTCTTTTCATACTTTTCCTGCATGAATCTTCGATGCGTCTCTTTTCATACTTTTCCTGATCTGTTTCTTGCTTTACTACTATTTGGCTAAAAAGGGTGGGAGTGATGTAGATTTGCACTTGCTAGGGCACTTGTGCCATAAGTTACTGCCCTCAATAGGGCCCCATCAATCATTCTTCTCCAATCAGGATTAAAATTGAATCTAGTTTAATGTATACTCTATGGATCCATGTTTGTTTGATTGGCAGCTTGGCTTCTGATCATTATCTATCTAATTTATACTTTTCTCAATTTGCAAGAATGGGCGAATCCTAAAAGATTTTGTTCCCATGCAGGTTGAAAGATCTCCATCAGAAGTGCACAAAAGAGATGGATGCTTATGCTGGCTGCATGTATTACAATACTGACGAATTTGAATTATGCCGCAAAGAGCAGAAGGCGTTCGAGAACGCATGCCCGTTAAATTGACGGGAAGGTTTTTATAATTCACATCGCTCGTAATAATTCTGGCTGGTTTACTGAGCATGACTTTACCCGGGTCTGTGTGTTTTTTTGCAAACTTATGAGATGCTATTTGCAAGCAATGCCTGTCATATTAGATCTGCAGTTTGACAAGTTATCAATCCAGTTAAATGTTATTCTGATTATAAGATCAATATGAATATGTTGTAATCGTTGTACTTGAATTTCGCTCTGAAACAACCTACCAGAACAAACATGTTCCAAGTTTTTCAAGTATAATAATCTTTTTTTTTTCTAGGACTAGAATGGGTTATTTTGGAAACGAAAGTGATGCACACTGCCGTTTTGGTGATGTGCATTGAACAGATTTGAAGTTTTCACGCTTAACATTCGGGGTTCCATTTTGAAAACTTTAAAATCATTCATTAAGATAAAATCTGATTGTACAAAATCAAACATCATCGTAGTTCAGTTCAACTTGTATCAGAGTAGCTTTGTTGATCATGGCTCATGTCACTAACATATAGAGATATGAGAGATTCATATGAAGTAAATGTGGAAAGATTTAGGGCTATACCTCTTAATGGCTATACCCTTCTAATGGTATCGGAGTGGTTCACCCCATTAAAGTTACGAGTTCAAGTCTCATTGAAGACAATGATGTAATTGATCTTTATTGCACTAGCTTTATTGATGATGGCACCAGTTACCAACATATATAGGTTCTTTTTTGAAGGACAAAAAAATGAAATATTATAAATAACCTTTAACTAGCAATATGCTAAAAGAGCAAGATTACAAGTTTACAACCACCAAAATCTATACATAAACCAGTTAGCACAATCTAGATGCGATCAACATATATAGGTAAGAGATATTCATATACCCTTTTAAAGTAGCATGGTTGGATTAAGTGATTAGTATTGAACTTGGAAGCAGCCTTTCTACCTAGGTATAGGTAAGACTGTCTACATTTTAACCTCCCCATACACCGTCGATGTATTGGGACTCAAAATCCGTGGAAGACGTCATTGGGTGTTACATTTAGATTCATATATCCTTCTAATGGTATGGAAGTGGTACATCAACTTATGAATTATGGGTTGTGATCATTTGAAAATTAAAATTTTCGTGAAAACTAGAAAATTGGCCAAAACACACTGTGATCTGAACTTAACACAATGTGTTTTCAAATCACAGTGTGTTTGACTACTTTTCTGGTTTCACGCTCTATCAAAAACCCACTGTGATTTGAAACATAACACATTGTGTTTTTAGAAAACACATTCTGTTAAGTTCAGATCACAATGTATTTTGGCAAGTTTTTTAGTTTTCACGGAAATTTTAGTTTTCAAATGAACATGTCTCTATGAGTTATAAGCTCAAGTCTCGTTGAAGAATTTTGTTAATATCTATCAAGTTAAAAATTATGATTTCAAGTCTCATTGAAGACAAATATGTTAATATCAAGTGGTTATAGATACAAATCTTTGTCTTTCAAAAAAGTTGCATAAAGAAGTGATAAAATGGATCAGATCAATTGAGAATGGTAAGGGGTCAAAATGGATAGCAAACACTTTCAATTTGTTTCGTGAGATCAAAATGGTAAGGCCGTAAGGGGTCAAAAAGTTGGATTTAAGTACACAATCATGCATCATCTATATATATATATATATATTTTAATGTTTTTATTTTATTATTAACACCGTCTTATATGTCTATCAACATTTGTGTAGGTACTAGGTAGTACAAGTGCATTTATTTTCATTTATAATTAAAAACTAGAATATTTTTGGATGATGCTGACCTCTAACTACATCAATGTCGTGGATGCTTAATTGCTACCAGCCAAGAAAGAGGCTCAACGGCATAACATTTGAAGCTTGCTCAACGGTAAATATGTATAGGGAGGTGATATGTACACAAAATCAATTCTTTATACATAAAAAGTATATGCATTATCTACTTGTGTCATACATAACATGACATGTATTATTTGTCTATGAAGAAAAGATCTTGTATACATATTAATTACCTTTCATATGTTTAATAAGAGCATTGTTAATGCATACAAGATACAACTACTGAAATTTGTATATATAATTAGATTGTTACGTACATATCATCCTAAAAAGTAATTATATATTTTAAGTTTTCATATGATAGATTCATATATATATTGATCGAGGAAGTTTTCCTATTGATTGAAAGAGACTTTGGTCTCACGCACTTCCCAATTTCCCATATAACACTTTATAGCATGATACTATCTTTTCTTTTTTCTAATTTTTATTTTATTTTATATATCTTCATAAGATTAATACTGAGATGATTATGGATTCATACAATTTTGTATAACGTTCATTTTTATTTCTAAGGTGAAAAATAGTAACTACTAACTAATGAAATATGATCTTGAAATATTGTTAAATTGATGTAATATATGCACCATGTGACCATACAATGTTGTTAAAATGAAAAGAGTGGATGAGTATAAAAAATAAAACCATAAATTGAAATCTTGACTTGAAACATGTATCAATCTTATAGAACAAAAAACATATGGAATCGAATAAAAGTGGTAGTTGGCTTTTGTTAGTTGCATCATAATAATATTTTGAGCATCGCGGATACATTGTATTGTAGTTAGATTAAGATAATATTAAAGAACAATTTTATGTTAAGTAGTGGCCCATTTGATGACTATATTACATTCCATTACAACCTATTTAGACTTTTTTCGTGTGAACAGTAACTTAAATAAGTTACCTCCGAATTAGTATATATATTAAACAAGGCTAAAAATAAATAAAAAGCATAGTTGGATAGTTGGTTCTCAAGTTTTGCCCCCACAGTTTTAGCCCGGGTTCGAACCTTGGCTTTGTTTTTTTTCTTTCCATTTTTCTCTACTATAATCTTTTATATATATGTTAAACAAATTGTAGTGTAATACGTATAATATCTTTTAATTTCAATCTTTATCTAGATGCTAATATTATTTTATTTTTAATTTTAGTGATATGATGTTGGCCTTACCCTTAAACTGTTGCTTGCCATCTGTAACATAGGCCTCCCACGTATTAATATAGGTCTAATTTCTCTTCACTTTAAATTACTTTTCCATTAAAACTTGCTTTTTATCCCTCCGTTTAGAACATAGATTCATCACAATAAATCATCATATAATATAATCACCCATAGTCAGTATGTATAGCTGCTATTAAAAACTAGAGAAAATTACATTTTTGGTCCCTCAAGTTGGCAAGATTTTCAGTTATTGCCCTTAAGTGAATTAATTACAGAAAAAACCCTGAAGTTGGT
Source organism: Erigeron breviscapus (assembly GCA_034093135.1). NCBI lineage: Eukaryota > Viridiplantae > Streptophyta > Magnoliopsida > Asterales > Asteraceae > Erigeron > Erigeron breviscapus. Next base: position 90,036,335 of record CM067174.1, on the reverse strand, counting down.
CATATTTTTCACTTTTCACTCCGTGACTAACAGCCGTCTATTAGGTCCGTTAAGTGAGGGACATTTTTAGTTTTCCGGCGAGTTTTTAAATTTTCCGGCGACCGTTAAATCAGAAATCTGTTGGTTAGGGTTTGTTCGGACTTATATTCTAACCTTTTTCGTACCGGTTTCGTGTTCTGAATCGAAGAAAAGGAAGAGATATTGCGAATTTAACTTTTCCGGCGTATTGTTTAACTTTTCCGCCGTAGTGTTTGAGTGTGGAAGAAAAAGAAGAAGAAGGGATCATGGTGAAATGACGAATCTGCCCCTCACTTAACGGACCTAATTGACGGTTGTTAGTCGCGGAGTGAAAAGTGAAAAAGTTGACCAACTTTAGGGTTTTTTCTGTAATTAATTCACTTAAGGGCAATAACTGAAAATCCTGCCAACTTGAGGGACCAAAAATGTAATTTTCTCTAAAAACTAGGTATAATACTTTATAAATTATTATCACTCCCCTGCTTACTAACATTAGTTTGCTTTCTCAGACAACAGCCGCATGGACAAGAAGAAGCAAAAAACCGAGTAGCAAAGTACAATAAAACTACCAACCTAGAAGACCTGCAGTCAACCTTTTTTTGCTGTACAAACTTCTGTAATCTTTCCTATCTAAGTCGGCCGTAACTTTTGAAGACCTCAAGCACTCAAATTTTTTTTTTCTGTACAAAGTTCTGTAACCTTTTCTATCTAAGTCGGCCGCAAACTTCAATATCTTTTGTATCCAAGTTGACTGAGTACTTTACTATCTTTTGTACCTAGTCTTGTACCAAATACGTTCTCCTATGTAATATATTATGTTATCATGTAATAATCTATAATATCGTTAATATACAATGTCTTTCAATCAAAAGATATCAGGTAACGCACTGTCTTTCAATCAAAGATCTCAGGTAATGAATGTTATCGTTGGCCGGGTATAACACTAGTTAGTTTTTAAAAAGAATTTTTTTGAAAGGTTGATGACTATATTAGTAATATCATGTTCATATTATAAAGTTACATTTACCTAACATTCTCTAGTTAGTGTGGAATAAAGGGGACAGAAGAAGTGCTCAAGATCAAGGTCGTTCCTGTACAAATAATGAGATTTCTGTTCAATCAAAAAAAGTTTTGCTAATAAGATGGTTAAGATAATTTGTTTTCTTTTCGGTCCTTTTAAACCTTCAAGGTGGTTTTATTCAATGTAAAACTAACATGTGTGTGTGATCTATAAGATGTTTATGGATCGTGTTCCTACTATGATGGCTCTTATGGCACGTAATTGTTTATTTGGCGAAAGTATTGGTGGACTGTGAGAGTAGGGTGAGGAATCTGTGGAACATTTATTGTGTTCTTGTGTTGTGACTTTCGGTAATATGGAATTTGATTGGAGCATGGTATAAGGCTAGTTTGATTTTCGCTTTTGATGTTAAAGATTCAATTGACATCCATAAACATGTGGGACTTGGAGGTCAAGGTAGGAAGGTGTTTAAAGGTATTGTTTTCTTTTCGGTCCTTTTAAACCTTCAAGGTGGTTTTATTCAATGTAAAACTAACATGTGTGTGTGATCTATAAGATGTTTATGGATCGTGTTCCTACTATGATGGCTCTTATGGCACGTAATTGTTTATTTGGCGAAAGTATTGGTGGACTGTGAGAGTAGGGTGAGGAATCTGTGGAACATTTATTGTGTTCTTGTGTTGTGACTTTCGGTAATATGGAATTTGATTGGAGCATGGTATAAGGCTAGTTTGATTTTCGCTTTTGATGTTAAAGATTCAATTGACATCCATAAACATGTGGGACTTGGAGGTCAAGGTAGGAAGGTGTTTAAAGGTATTGTTTTCTTGGTGTATTTGGAAGGCTAGAAATGACAAAAGATTTGCAAACATTAATGTACATAGAGGGTGATTGTTACTATAATAAAGACAAAAGATTTGCAAACATTAATGTACATAGAGGGTGATTGTTACTATAATAAAGACAAAAGATTTGCAAACATTAATGTACATAGAGGGTGATTGTTACTATAATAAAGACAAAAGATTTGCAAACATTAATGTACATAGAGGGTGATTGTTACTATAATAAAGCGAACGATTAGTTGGGAAGACTAGTGCAATTCCAAATGGGTTGAGATCCCTTCAAGTTAGAATTAACTTGAGGGGTAAAGTTGGATGATCTCGATCATTGATTTAATCCAATGGTCATTAACCTTTTAACTTTACCCCGCAAGTTACTTCTAACTTGAGGGAATGCCCACCATTCCAAATTTATGTAATGAATTGTATGTAATTTGACAATCGTCCTAAATTTCGGGGGATTGATTTTCAAAAGGGAAAAAAAATATTGAAAAAAAAGTTTAAAAGGGTAAAAAATCGGTCAAAACCAGAAAACCGACAAGTTCAAATTTCATAAAGCACAGATAAAACATACAGGTGAAAAAACAGGATAGCCTACTGGAACCGATTGAATCGGTCCTGTAAGTCCCAACTGAAGACACCTCTATGTCAATGGTGAGAGTACTTTGCAATACCTTCACTGATCTGGAGACGAACAGTTGCAGTGAAGAGTATACCAGGTTAATCTGGAGGATTACTTATAAGGTGACAATGTATATAAGTAAAAGACAATGCAATAAGAAAATACTTGTAAAGTAAATTGGTGAGACAATATGTAATTTTCAAGTGTAATTTATTTATTATTGTTAAATAAATTACAAAGTTGTTGTGGAACCAAGATAATACAAATATGTAAATATCCTAACAACCTATGAAATACAATTAATCTATACTTGGAAATTCTCTTTAACAATCGAAACACTTAGAGTTGTGAAATGTTTCTTTTTGCGATTGAGAGGATATTGCACAAGTCACCAAGAATGCAAATGTCTGAATATGCAAAGTTGTTTCTTGGTTGTGCAAAGACCTCTATTTATAGGCAAAGTTGACATTGGGATGTCAACTTTAGTCGTACAAATATGGTTGAGAGCATTTAAGGAAGTGTATTTAATTCCTTCAAAATGCCTGATAAAGTAAGTAATAAAGTTACTTTATCCAACCTGCTTTATGTACTTTTGTACTTTATACATAGACAATGTGTATTGTCCGGATAATAGTACATAAAGCAAAAAGGTCTTCCTCGTAATTAGTGTAAAGCTTTGTAAATGCTTTAAACTGATGTTCTCCAGTTTCGATCTGGGTAAAACATCCACTGGGCTTCGCTGCCATGAATGTTTTCTACCTTCCACTTGTTGTCTTCGACTTCAACTGGAATGACTTCAGGTCTTGGTCAGATCTCAACTGGAGTGAAGTCTCCAATGGTATTAACTGTACACTAGCCACTGGACTTCATATATTTCTGGACAAATCAACTGGTCTCCAGATGCAACTGGAGACGCTCCAGTTTATCAGTAAACTGGACCCAACAAATTCCCCCTATTTGTCCTGAAATATTGCCAAGTCTTTTCAAGTTTGTATCTATACAATGTGTAAACTTGAAAGACTTGTTTTGACTAAATCTATCTAATTTTCCAAGGCATTTTTATAGATCATTAAATGCCTTAGGTTTTTCTTTTGAGTTTGTTAGATTTAATCAGTTATCTATCTTGTGGGTTACAAACTGGCAACTTCATATATACAAGAAATTGAAAATTTACACACGTTACAAGTTTGCAAATAAAAGTACAAGTAGATAAGAAGAAGTAGAACTTAAACAGATGGCCCTTCACCAGTTCTTCTTCTTTTGTGCAGTGAACCAATAGGTTGAGAATCTTCAGGGTCAATATGCAGTCTGTTCTCCAGATGTTCTTTGTGTTGAATCTTGCCCCTTAACAGATTTATCCAAGCCTTCTCAAACCTATTCTTCACTTATTTGCCTTCCAAAAAGTTCACCATTTTAACCCATTCGCTGAACCCATATTGTAAAACTGATGGATCATCAGTTGTCACTAGTGGCCCTCTAGTGTAACTGACTTGTACTCTGAAAACCTTGGTGCCTGGCTTAACAGTAACATTTACACCATTGATGGTGCCATTGTGTTTTCTCTTTGCCATGATTGATGAGTAGTAGGCTCTGGCTTCAGATTCATTGGATATCTTGACAGATCCAGATAAGGCAGATTGCACAGCGGCCTTGATATCATCATTAGACACCTCACCAGTTGGTTCAACGAAGGTTCTTAAATTAGCATCTCTGGGCAGGGGCTTTCTTTTTGTTTGAGTTATGGGCTTTGGTGGATTCAATACCCTCTTAACAATCTTTTGTACATTATCAATTCTTCTTTGAATCCCACCAACCCTAATCTCTCTAGCTTTCTTTACTAACACATTGATGGTGCCATTGTGTTTTCTCTTTGCCATGATTGATGAGTAGTAGGCTCTGGCTTCAGATTCATTGGATATCTTGACAGATCCAGATAAGGCAGATTGCACAGCGGCCTTGATATCATCATTAGACACCTCACCAGTTGGTTCAACGAAGGTTCTTAAATTAGCATCTCTGGGCAGGGGCTTTCTTTTTGTTTGAGTTATGGGCTTTGGTGGATTCAATACCCTCTTAACAATCTTTTGTACATTATCAATTCTTCTTTGAATCCCACCAACCCTAATCTCTCTAGCTTTCTTTACTAACACATTGATTGTTTTGGCATCGAATTCGACTTCATCATCAGGATAATCTTTATCAAGCTCAATGTCGAGCATTTCCATAACAGCACCCATTATCCTTTGATCATGTTTCACTCTTGCATACTGCTCCAGTGTGATGCCCAACAAACCGGCATCACTGGCATCTAAGGCACCCAAATCCAAGATTTGAGCCCTGACAACCCTTTGATCTTCTTTTCTTTGCTTTCTCTTTTCTTTAAAGGAGTTGCCAATTGCTGCCAGTCTTCTACTTTCACTTTCAGACACTGGAGGAAGTCGATCAACATTACCAGTTTCAAGCAAACCAGCTTCAGTACCAGTTGCATCAATAGCAGCTTCTTCAGTAGCCAAGCCCTTACCCTTGTCAACATTCCCCCTATCAACCACATCATCAAATCTTTCAATAACCTGCTGACCAGCATCAGTACTGGCAGCTTCCAGCTGACTAGCCTCAGTACTAGTAGCAACAACCACTTGCCTTTCACTTGAACCAGGTGCAAGGACTGCAACAGACCTTTCCCCCTTGGCAGCGTCTAAGCCAACACGAATTGCCTCCCAATCAAAATTACTACGAGGCAATTTGCTTAGACTCTGCCACGACTGCATGTCCTTGCATTCTTTGAAGATTGTGCACATCATTCTGAATGACCTCCAAAGATGATTGGTCTCCCTGGACTGAGTCAAGACATTACCAGCAACTTGGTCTTGACTAGTCTTGATGTCCTTGATCAGTTGGGCATCTTCAGGTGAGAGACCAGTAGGCACAACCTCTTTTTCTTGCACACTTTCCTTTTCTTTCTCCTTACCCACTTCAGTTGTCAGTTTGTCAAGAGCTGTGGAGTGTTCAGATACCTTGGCAGCTAAAGAATCAAGACTGGTTCTCAACTGGCTGATCTCAGATGTAATTGGGGCCAGATCAACCTGAGGAGAAGCAATCTTGGCTGATCTCAGATGTAATTGGGGCCAGATCAACCTGAGGAGAAGCAATCTTAGTGATCTCAGACATCACCTTTTCAATCAGTTGTGCTTCCATGGCAGCCAAAGTATCTTCTATTTTTTGACCAACTCATTGAGCTTTTTGAATACCAAGTCTTCGTTTGCTGCATACTTATTTATCCCCAGATCCACAACCTTCTGATTTGTGAGATTATCCTTGTTGTACCTGGAGATGGACTTGGCGTTCTTCTCAATTGTCTTATGAACATCCTCCACCCTTTGTATAAGGTTTTGGATGTCGGTTTGAAAAGAGACAAATTGAGATTCCAGTGACTGAGGAGGACGTGTCATGGACCGACAACAGGTTCAACTGGTGCAACTGGAGAGGGTACATTTAGGGAAACCTCGTCAGTTAGCAACACAGAAGAAGAAGGAATAGAAACATAAAGTGGAAAAGAAGAAGGACGTTGAGTGAGATCAAGTGGCTCAATGTACCGAGTATTCTCAGGTACACTGGGCGGCGGCGGCGGCGGCATAGATCTATCTCTAAAAAGAGAGATCATACCAGATGATGGTGGTTGTGCCATATGTCTATTTCTAGACACATAGCTTGAAGTCGAGGGTGGAATTTCAGTAAGCTCATTTGTGTGGGATGGTGAAACTTAAATTGGATCTTCTGGTGGCGAGATATGAGATGAAGGGTCTTGAGCTTGTACAGAAGCATCAAGTATCTCAGTATCTGAAGCTGTTCCATCATAGTCCGAAGACTCTATCTGGATTTCACCTTCATAAACATCCATGTCCAGATCCATGAATGTCTCAGGTGGCTGAAACAGTTGTCCAGGCTCCTGATGAACTTCTCCAGTTTCCTGGTTGGATACATCAGTTGTTGGCTCAGTCGTGGTGACATCATCGCCAGGAATAGAGGTCACTGGGTTGTCTCAGTTACAATTGCTCTATCCTTAATCATAACTTCATCGGCCGAAGAGATTTGAACTTCAGTTACTACTTGTGACTGGGCAGTAACATCATCAGTTTGTGCAAGAGTTGTGTCAGAAGTTTGGCCAGACTCATGTGGTGCAGACACGGACTCTAATCTGGGTGGGCGGACCCAGTATTCTCTTCACCACTTCCTCCTAAAAATTTTTGGAAGTTGTTGCTTGTGGTTGATCCCTTTGACTTTCTTCAGCATCCTGTTGGGAGGATACTCAAGGGTTGGCTGGGTTTCTAGTGTCAGTGGCTCGTACTGACCTATTACTAGGATGCTTGGTTCTTGGAGCCTTTGGGGAAACTGAAGGACCTGTTTGGAGGTCTCCAGTTGTAACTGTAGGAACTGACACACTGGAACTGGCGGGGATAGACTGTTGTTCAGGCCCAACAACTGTCTCATTGCCAGTAGACGAACCAGTGGGTCCCTCATTGTTTTGAGACCCGCCCAGTTGTCTTTCCGAGCCACCTGGTATTGGTGCGTCGGTTTTAGAGAATGTCAGCAACAATGTCGGATGAATCTCAACCTCCCCAGGTTCAGATGCAAGGGAGTCAAGATTTCCCCTGGTGCCTTTCAGTTTCTGCACAAGACTTCTAAACAAGATTTCAGCAAAGTCTACTCTCAATCCGTTCCACAAGCAGTATGTCATTTCTGCCTGTGAGGAGTTTATCTGGTCCAATCCACCAGAACTCCCACCCATACTCTCAACAAGGTGAATAAAGAAGTCCCTCCAGGGTGGTGTGAGGCCCTTCATCGTCATGGATCCTTTTGTTTTTAGGACTCCATTTTCCAGACACTCCGTGTGTCCCATTTCAAGGAGTGTTTGTCTAAAATTAATTTTTTTGAGAGATAACAACTGGAGATTCTCCAGGTCTCCAGTAGTTGAGGTTCAGGGCATCCCTCAATGTCTCTGCAGTGATGGTACACTCAATTGTTCCATTTTTTAGTGTAAAGTTGATGGCTGAACAGTCTTCATTGAGTTTGGTAGTGTCCCAAAACTCACACAAATAGTCGTGAAACATTTTGCGTGGGTTGGCAGAGAACGTGGCACCGATGGGAGAATCCCTTAAGAATTTTTGGATTATTCCAATAAGTGTATCGGCGCCTTGTTTTCCCATCAAACTTGCCATCGGATTATTGGGATTTAATTTGATTAGATTAGGGTTTGATGGGGCACCAGATGCTTGTTTGACATCTGGTGATGGAGCATATGGGACAAAAAGCAGATTAACATTTCTGCTACGGGAAGATTTAGGTGCCATTTTACTACAAGGGAAAATTGAAATTGAGTAGTATTTGGGAATTAGGGTTATTGATTTATGAAGTAGAGAAAGAAAAGAAGCGATTTTGATGATTGAGAAGTAAATGAAGGAATGTGAACAGGAAGTAAATGTGTTTCAGAGTAAATGTGGGGGTATTTATAAGGGTATAAAATCCCAAAGTAAATACAAAAATAAAGTTTTAATCCCCAAATTTTCAAACTGATTTGATGTTTTGATAAATGAAAATTTGAAATTCAAAATTATTTAATACATGGTGCCAAGCATTAAATGCTACGACGGCCTGTATTCCCACGCGCCCACTATCTTTTCACAATCCCCATAAAAAGTGCATCTTTTTACAAAAATATCTTTAACACGTCAGCCGACGGTTCCAACTTGATAAAGAGTACTCAAGTGCCATCACGTGTCACAAAATTGACCAAGTATCTTATAACGTTATGAAATCTGGTTGACCACCAGTTTTAGATAAGACCAAACATGTACACTGGAGGGTTAGTCCAGTGCCAGTTTTTACTGGAGAATTCTCCAGTGACAATTTTTCAAACAAAAAGAATTTTAGTCAGAAAAATATTTTGAGTCTTCCCCCTAAAATGATGATCCATAAATCAATTAGTGCCAGGATAGTATCACAAAGGCGTTCGATAGCCTGACGATCAAAGATTATATGGATCTCCTCAACTGGAGAGCTTCATCAGTGTCACTGATGCGTTCATAACGAAGTCTCCAGTTTCAAGGATTTAACATACCAAGTTCATTGATGAGATGTTTAAAAGTTTTCTCATCAAGAGTGTTAGGTCCAGATTTACTGGACTCGCTCCAGACTTGAAGACTGGAAAGTCTCTGAAGACTTGTCCAGAAATAATATTTACTGGACCTACTCCAGACTTGAATACTGTGCGACACTGAAGATTTGTCCAGAAATAATGGAAGACCAGTGAGCAATATACTTGTATAGGAAAATCTGGAATCCTCCAGATTAGCTCACTGGACTTCACCCCAGTCCAGATCTATTCTACTGAAGACATTCTCACTGAAGTCAAAGACTGAAGTTAGAATAAAGAAGACTCACAAATGGCGGAGTCCACTGGAAGTCTTACCAGATCTACGACTGGAGGTTTGTCAGTGTTCTAGACCTTACAAGTCTGAACACTGATTACGAGGAATTGACTTTTTTCCTTTACACACTTTTCAAAGAACATTCCACTTGTTCTTTACTAAAGTACTTACGTGTGTAAAGGTGGTTGGTTAAAAGAATAAAGTCATATTGATGTGACTTTATCCTTGTACTTTAACCAATGCATTTAATGACCTTGTCGGTTCATTAAATGCATGCAACCATATTTGTACGGCACAAATTCACTGGTGAATATGTTTGCCTATAAATACAAAGTCATTTCCTTGTTAAAATTACTTTTAGCAATTAAGGTGAATTTGTCTAAATACTCTCGATCGTAACAGGGATACTTCACAACTTTAAGTATCTCGATCTAAAGAGTTTATTTGGCAAATATAGATCATTTGTAATTCATAGGTTGTTAGGATACTTACATATTTGTATTATCTTGATTCCGCACAACCTTGTATTTAATTTAACATCATAAATAAAATACACTTGAAAAATTACATTGTGTTCCACCTTTACTTTAAGTCATGTATTACTTTGTTTATATACTTGCATTTATATTCAAGTAATACTAGTCCAATCTAGTGCTTATTAGACTTGTTGTATTTTACACTTCTGGGTTAAACCATCAAGCTATCGGAATAAACCTTTGCCTCAGACTAATCCCCTATCTAAGCCTAGAACTGGAAAGGCTAAGGTATCATCTGATGAAAATATTTTGTCCAGGTTAGAGAGCCAGATTCAAATACCGACTCGTCAATTTCAAAGTTTTAATGCAAGATTAAACTTTATTGAGGGTACTTCATCTGGCCCTAGACAAAATACAAAACCTTTTGCAAAGAAAGATAAATCTATTTCTCCAGTTGAGAAAAAGAAAAAGGTTTCAAAACTATCAACCAGTGGTCTTTTCAACTAAGACCACTGTCGAAGAAAGTGAACTAAACCAGATTGCCCAGGGATACCTTCAGTTTCCTTCAAAAAGGAAAGACCATGTCCAGGATGTGAGATGGGAAAGCAAAAGCGTACCAGTTTCAAAACAAGACAGAATTTCAGCATATCTGAACCTCTTCATATGCTTCATATGGACCTCTTTGGTCCAGTGAATGTTCAGACTCGTGCTGGTAAAAGATACACCCTGGTAATAGTAGATGAATTTTCCAGATATTGTTAGGTTATCTTTCTCAGGTCTAAAAGTGAAGCTGCTGCTGAAATCATCAGTCTTATCAAGCAAATTGAGCTCAAGTACAGTCAAAAGGTGTGTCAATTAAGAAGTGACAATGGAACAGAATTCCAGAATGCAACTCTGGAGTCATTCTGTACTGACACTGGCATCTCCCAGAATTTCTCATCAGCCCGCTCTCCAAAACAAAATGGAGTTGTGGAAAGGAAAAATCGAACGCTGATAGAAGCTGCCAGGAGTATGCTTGCTGAATCTGGTCTGTCTACCAGTTTCTGGGCTGAAGCAATTGCTACTGCTTGCCACACCCAGAACCGGTCAGTGTATGTGAAGCGACACAAGAAGACAGCCTACGAAGTCTTAAGAAATAGAAAACCAAATATTGGTTATTTTCACGTTTTTGGATGTCCAGTTTACATCCTGAACGACTCCAGTCAGTTAGGCAAATTCGATGCCAAAGCTGATGAAGGGTATTTCTTAGGCTATTCAGCCATTCGCAAGGCCTTCAGAGTCTATAACAAGAGACTGGAGAAGGTCCATGAGTCAATTCATGTCACATTTGATGAAACAAATGCTGCAATCAACAAACATCCAACCCTTGGTACTCCCCCAGTAACTCCAATTGTCTTCTGTGAATCTGATCCTATCAACTACAATAAAGATTCTCCAGAAGACACAGTTTCCAGTCATCCTGATCTGGAACCTGTTCAGAAAAAGAAGCTCTCCAGTAGTACTCCATTCTATCCTTCTATTATTTTCAAACTACCCTCTGAAATTAATATTGGATCAGATGTTCGTACTACTCCCCAGTATCAGTGTCAGTTGAGACGATGCCAGAAATGCCTTCTTATGAAGATTTCAATACTGAACCTGTACTACAAGAAATGCCTTCAAATGAAGAATTTCATGATGCAAATCATGATTTAAATGAATCAGATGAAGATGTTGAAGTAGTTTATGAAGAACCTCCTCCTGAAGCAACTTCAGAGGAGACTCAACTGAATTCTTGCACTGATATTGTTGTCAGTAACAATCCTGGTCAGTACTCCAGATGGACAAAAGCTCATCCTATTGATCAGATCATAGGTGACTCCAGTAGAGGAGTTCAGACCAGAAGAGCCTCCAGTAATCAATGCTTATATGTTAGTTTTCTATCATTGATGGAACCTAAGAAGATTGACGAGGCTATGAAAGATCCAAGCTGGGTGACTGCTATGCAAGAAGAGCTTCACCAGTTTGAAAGGAACAAGGTTTGGTACCTGGTTCCTTTCCCAGTTGGAAAGAAAGAACCAATTGGAACCCGATGGGTCTTCAGGAACAAGGTAGATGAAGATGGCCACGTAATCAGAAATAAGGCCAGACTGGTAGCACAAGGTTACTGCCAGTCAGATGTCGATTTTGATGAATCTTTTGCTCCAGTGGCTAGACTTGAAGCGATCAGAATAATTTTAGCATTCGCTGCTCATCATCAGTTCAAGGTCTACCAGATGGATGTAAAGAGTGATTTCTTGAATGGAAAGCTTGAAGAAGAAGTTTATGTCAGACAACCACCAGGTTTCGTTGATGAAAAGCATCCACATTGGGTATATCGTCTGGACAAAGCGCTTTATGGCCTCAGACAAGCCCCACGTGCCTGGTATGACACTCTGACTAAACATTTATTGAAAAATGGTTTCAAAAGAGGTGCAATTGACAATACCTTATTTATTCTTCATGAAAAAGGTAATCTGTTAATGGTACAAATTTATGTTGATGATATTATTTTTGGGTCTACTGATGAAAACATAGTGCAAGAAATTTTCGAAAATAATGTCAACTGAATATGAAATGAGTATGATGGGTGAATTAACATATTTTCTTGGACTCCAGATTAAACAAAACAAAGATGACATTTTTATTAATCAGGAAAAATATGTTAGAGATCTTTTAAAGAAATATGATATGAACTCTTCACCATCTAAACCCACTCCAATTTCTGCACCATTAACACTGGACTCAGATCCAGATGGAAAACCAGTGAACACCACTGTCTATAGAGGCATGGTTGGTTCACTGATGTATTTAACTGCCAGTAGACCAGATATTATGTTCTCAACATGTTTATGTGCCAGATATCAGTCTAATCTAAAGGAATCTCATATGCTTGCTATAAAGCGCATACTGAAGTACCTTAAAGGTGTCCCCAGTTTGGGTCTTTGGTACCCCAAAGGCTCAGGCATGGATCTAATGGGTTATTCAGATTCAGATCATGCAGGTTGTAAGATAGACAGGAAATCCACTACTGGTGGATGTCATTTCCTTGGTGGCAAACTGGTCAGCTGGACCAGTAAAAAGCAAACTTCAGTTTCATTGTCCACTGCTGAAGCTGAATATGTGTCTGCAGCCAGTTGTTGTGCTCAGATACTCTGGATGAAGAACCAGTTGCTTGATTATGGTATTAAGTATTCAAAGACCCCAATCTTTTGTGATAATACCAGTGCCATTGCTATCTCAAACAATCCAGTCATGCACTCCAAGACGAAGCACATTGATCTCAGGTATCACTTTATTCGTGATCATATTATGAAAAACAACATTGAACTCCATTTTATTCCCCTGGACAAACAACTCGCTGACATTTTTACTAAACCTCTGGATGTCAAAACTTTTGAATATCTTGTTGGTGAGTTGGGAATGTTAAACCCTTAAATCTGGAACCTTGGTATTGAACGCCATTGTGTACTACTGAGGATCTTTGATTTAAAGATTTATAAATTTATGACTGCTCAGATATTGAACGCCGTTGTGTACTATCTTTGCATTAATAGATTTTTGGATCAACATTCCAGGGGGAAAGACTTGAAAGATATTTTGCTCTTAAAAATGTTTTAAGTTCAGGGGGAATTTATTAATTTATTTTCTCACTGGACAAATTCTTCAGAAAATATTACTGGTACTTTGTAAATGTGTCCCTCTCACTGGTTAGATAGGTTGAAGTGCATGTTTGAGGTGACTTTTTGTCTCCTTGTAAATGTGCCCCTCTCATTTGTCTGTATTAGTTGACGTGCATGTTTGAGGTTACCAGTCTCTTTCAAAATGGTTTTCACTGGTACTTTACTGGAGTGTCCCTCCAGTGTACCATCAGTGCATGCTTCACTGGACTAATCCACCAGTGATATTGAAGTGTCCAGTCAACCTCCAGATGCATTGATATGTCAGTCATAATATTTTTAATACTTGGTCATTGTGCGTGCCACGTATGCAAAATCTTTTTGAAAAGATATTTATCTTATTATCTACGTGGCATGTAAATTTTTCAAAGAAATGATGGTATTTTTACCTTGGGAAGACAAAAAGTGCAACTTGATACTGTTTGTGGGCTGTAAACCGTCACACATTTATGTGTGATGTGATGTAATTAATGCGATCTCAGAACCCCGATCAAAATTATATTTGATAATTTCAAATAAACCGTTTGAGTTTCACATTCTCTCTCCTATATATATACCCACTTTCACTTTCAATTGCATTTACTTCGAACATATTTACTCCCCAAATCCTTAAAATTCCTTCATTTACTTCAATTCATTCATTTCCCAATCATAATCATCTCTCATATTTACTCCATTTCCAATCAATTAATTCATCAAATCTTCATCAAAACCCTAAATATTCCAATTTCATCTTCATTTATCTAACATATTCAAATGGCACCAAGACAATCAAACTCACCCAAAAATCTGCTCTCCGCCGAATATGCTCCTGTTCCAAATGTTGTTAAGGCACGCCATATTACTCTTGAGGCTAAAGCCATAAGAATAAATATGAATAACTGGATGGTAAAGCTCTCACTTTCTAGTGCTCATAATGCCCGTTCCATTATTGGGAGATTAAATACATTTTTTCTCTCATGTCCACTCTATGGTGCTCTCACTCGTAATCCAGATAAAATGTATCATGATTACCTGTGTGAATTTTGGTATTCTGCGGTGTATGTTGAAACCACTAAAACCATCAACTACACACTGCAACAAGGCACCCAGATCGTTCACTCTCTCTGTCGATTCTCTCAGAGCAGCTCTTCAATTAAATTATTTTTCTGAGAATGAGATGGCAATTCCACTCCCTACTGGTATAAATTTCAGGGATGTGTGCAGATTGATGGGGCACACTGAAATTGTGGATGAACATGGCCAGTTGTTGAGGAAAGGCACTATTTACATGAGTAAATTAACAGACTCATGGAGATATTTCTTCACTCATTTGGTTGAGTGCTTAGGTGGCAGTTCTGGAGGTTTAGATCAGATTAATCAAATGCAGCTCCAGATTGCCTACTGTTTGTGGTTTGGGTACAGGGTTGATTTCGCCCAGATTTTCTTTGATGATCTGGTGGACCGTCTGAAAGTGAAAGGTAGAAAACCACACATTCCATACATTCGTTTTCTTTCACTGGTATTTTTAAGAGCCCTAGGTGCTGAATATGATTATGAAACAAATCACTTTTCGGTGTGTGAATATATGAGGGAGTTAAGTCACCTAAAATCAAGAACTGGTGAGGTAGATATTCCTCAGACCATGTTGACTTTTCAAAGGGAAGAAGTAGAGGCACCAGGTAGAGGTCAAGTTGGTGAAGGACCCTCTGGTGACCAAGATGTTCAGATTATAGAAGCTGTACAACCCATCAGACAAGTGGCTCCTGAAGGTCAACAACCAAATGTTGAGCCTTCCAGACGACCAAGATCAAATAGGCGTCTGATGAGAGATGGAGTTCAGGTGAATCTAGAAAGACATCCTGGTGATGTAATGAACATTGATGGGTCTCCTATTTTTGAAGAGGAGAATGTTGAAAATATACAAGTTATTGAGCAGACAGAAAATGTTGTACAGACTGTCGTGCAAGAAGAAAACGTGGCTCAGATTGTTGAGCAGGTTGTTGAGCAGGTAGAACAAATTGTTCAGGCTGATGAACAAGTATCTGGTGAGCAAGAGGCTCGAATCGATTTGAATGTTGAAGCAGGTGAACAGGCTGGTGAACTGGTTGGTGCTCAGGCTGGTGATACAACTGTTGGTGAAATGTTTTGGGATGAGGCTGATTCTCCCATGTCAGAAGATCAGAATTTTGATGTCAATATGAACTTTCTGGGTGAGGATGTTGTACAAGTTGAAAGTCTACCAGAAATGCCACCACCTCCACCAGAAACAAATATGCCGCCACCAGAATCAAAAATGCCACCACCCCCACCAGACTCAAACATGCCACCACCACCACCACCTTCAATTCCAGAAAATACTCAATACTTCACTCCTCCAACCATTCAAACTTCACAATCTCAACCTCCACCACTTGAAACTCCAGTCAACGTATCTGAACAACGTATGCTGGACTCAACAGTTGTTACTGATGAAACTGCAACTGAAGAGGTCTGGGCACAAGTACCCTTCATGAACAGAATGACTTCAAATCTTGAACCTCCCAGTGGTCTCTCCACTTCGTCTTCAGCCGAGGTCCAAGGCCTTTTAAGTAAGGTGGTGGACCTGGAGAGATCACTCCAGTCATCATCCCAGGTTGTTTCCGATTTTAAATCTTTATTATCAAACAATCTAGCATCTGAAATGAATATATTTGCTGGGAATGAAAAGCTTGTTTTTGAGAAGCTGGATGAGCTGGTACTGGCCACTAATAACAACACTAAAAACATCAAAGTGGCAGTCCAGGGATTGGAGACAGGGCTGGTGAATGCAGTGAAAGGTGAACTTGTTCAACCACTGACAGGTCTGAAGAATGAGGTTCAGAAGTTGGTTACTAGGGTTAGTTCATTGGAAAGCAGGCCCACACTTGATCAGGCTGCTGTTGTTAGCACGATTAGTGATGAATGTGCAAAGAAGTTCAGACTTAGTATGTTGAAAGAAATATCTGAAGAAATTTCTGGGTCTGTTCTTCGAACTATTCAAGATGGGTTGTTACCCCAAGTGGAGAAGTTGATAGAAAAAGAATTGCCAAAGCACTTGCCTCGAGAAGTTGAAAATGTTAAAAAGGAAGTGCAGGCACTCAGAAAGAATGTGAATGATACAACTCCAGTGACTGGAAGAACTTTTGGTGCACTGGACAGACACATGCTAGAACAATTATGGAATGATCTCAAGTCCAGAACTGGTGATCATTCCAAGGGGGAAAAGTCGTCTGGTGTCCAAGAAGGTTTGATTAGAAAGAAGAAAGAATGTGAATGATACAACTCCAGTGACTGGAAGAACTTTTGGTGCACTGGACAGACACATGCTAGAACAATTATGGAATGATCTCAAGTCCAGAACTGGTGATCATTCCAAGGGGGAAAAGTCGTCTGGTGTCCAAGAAGGTTTGATTAGAAAGAAGAAAGAAGTTGTGGCCAGTGCTGTTGAAAAGGCCTTTGCTACTGAAAGCATTGTGCAACAAAAATAAGTGACTGGTACTGATGCCAGTGCACGATTAGCACAGAGAGCATTTGGCACTGAAGCCGTTATGCAGGTTGAAGAGGCTGCTGGTACTGAAGCCAGTGAGCCCCAGTTTGAATCTTTCCCAGATATCCCAACAACTCTGAAGTCTTTAAAAGGAAAAGAACAAATGGTATCTGGTGAAGAAGAACAAACTGTTGAAGGTTCATCAGAGTTTCCCACTGCTGATGATGAAACCTCTAAGAAACTGGAACAAGAATGTATTATGATAGAGATCTTTAAGAGAAATCAAAAAGATGAACTGCTGGCCCATCATAGGGAGATGGCAACTATGGGGACTCTGGATTCTTATAATGCTGGCAGGTTGGGCATAAACATTGATGTGTACAAAAAGATGAAGGAAGACCCCAGAGTTCATCAATGTCTGAATGCATTGAA
Organism: Erigeron breviscapus; assembly: GCA_034093135.1. Classification (NCBI taxonomy): domain Eukaryota; kingdom Viridiplantae; phylum Streptophyta; class Magnoliopsida; order Asterales; family Asteraceae; genus Erigeron; species Erigeron breviscapus. Next base: position 90,019,314 of record CM067174.1, on the reverse strand, counting down.
TGATGTTCATGTACGCTCCTTTTACGCTGAAGAAGAACAGATTTATGATTCAATAATTTATGGTGTTAGTGTACCAGAACTTATCAGGCAGAGGAAGGAGGAACTGGTGAACCTCCAGAAGAAGATAAGGAAAAATGCTGGTGCTCTGGAGTTAGAGTACAGGAAGAAATTGACAGGCTTACCTAAGCTTACTGCCAAACAGCTCAAAGCAATTAAAGATGCAGATGTGAGCACATTCATTCCCCTAGATACTTCTCTGAAAATCAATCGTCAACAACTCCAGTCTGCTGTAGAACAACAGAGAGTATCAAAGGAAACTGAAGTAATGATCCAGACAGCCAAATGGAAAGACAAATATAATGAAATGTTGAATTTCAGGGCTGATGCCAGAAGGATCACTGGTGCAGAGATTAAGCTTGCTGATAATCATGAAGGTATGTCAAAGTTTGAAATAAAGTTGACTAGGGAAGGTAACTTTACTGATGAAAGAAAGAGTACTTCAGTCCAGGCGTTTGGATGGAGTGAACTGAAGGAGATTGCCTTAACGTTCAGGGGGAAGACAGATTTGTCGACTGAAGTTAAAGCATTTCTGAAGAGGGTTGAGAAGGTATGGAGAAGAAAGCAACAGATGGAAGTTGCAATAGGCATGAAATCACCAGAATCAGTACCATCTTCTCCATCACCAAAGAGAAAGGCTTCTGAAGATGCTCCAGGACAGACATCGAAGAGAAGGGCCTGACTCTTATATCATTTACTTATTGTAATTTATCGTTTGATAAAATTGTAACTATTTATCAGTTGATGTATGTAATATTAGTTGCAGTTTTTAATTCATAAAAGTAAATGATCAGATTTAGTCTAAGTTAGAACTTAAAAGATGAACTGCTGGCCCATCATAGGGAGATGGCAACTATGGGGACTCTGGATTCTTATAATGCTGGCAGGTTGGGCATAAACATTGATGTGTACAAAAGATGAAGGAAGACCCCAGAGTTCATCAATGTCTGAATGCATTGAATGATGTTCATGTACGCTCCTTTTACGCTGAAGAAGAACAGATTTATGATTCAATAATTTATGGTGTTAGTGTACCAGAACTTATCAGGCAGAGGAAGGAGGAACTGGTGAACCTCCAGAAGAAGATAAGGAAAAATGCTGGTGCTCTGGAGTTAGAGTACAGGAAGAAATTGACAGGCTTACCTAAGCTTACTGCCAAACAGCTCAAAGCAATTAAAGATGCAGATGTGAGCACATTCATTCCCCTAGATACTTCTCTGAAAATCAATCGTCAACAACTCCAGTCTGCTGTAGAACAACAGAGAGTATCAAAGGAAACTGAAGTAATGATCCAGACAGCCAAATGGAAAGACAAATATAATGAAATGTTGAATTTCAGGGCTGATGCCAGAAGGATCACTGGTGCAGAGATTAAGCTTGCTGATAATCATGAAGGTATGTCAAAGTTTGAAATAAAGTTGACTAGGGAAGGTAACTTTACTGATGAAAGAAAGAGTACTTCAGTCCAGGCGTTTGGATGGAGTGAACTGAAGGAGATTGCCTTAACGTTCAGGGGGAAGACAGATTTGTCGACTGAAGTTAAAGCATTTCTGAAGAGGGTTGAGAAGGTATGGAGAAGAAAGCAACAGATGGAAGTTGCAATAGGCATGAAATCACCAGAATCAGTACCATCTTCTCCATCACCAAAGAGAAAGGCTTCTGAAGATGCTCCAGGACAGACATCGAAGAGAAGGGCCTGACTCTTATATCATTTACTTATTGTAATTTATCGTTTGATAAAATTGTAACTATTTATCAGTTGATGTATGTAATATTAGTTGCAGTTTTTAATTCATAAAAGTAAATGATCAGATTTAGTCTAAGTTAGAACTTAAAAGATGAAACTAAAAACACTCATGATCTATAAAGTATTTTCCAGTAACTTAGATTTTTTAGACTAAAATCAACACAAGTGTTTTTCAGGCATACAAAATTGTATAGATATAAGCTTGAAAAACCTTGCATTATTTCTAAACAAATAGTGGGAATTTGTTAGGTCCAGATTTACTGGACTCACTCCAGACTCGACTACTGAGTCCCTCTGAAGATTTGTCCAAAAATAATGGAAGACCAGTGAGCAAATACTTGTATAGGAAATCTGGAGTATTCTCCAGATTAGCTCACTGGACTTCACCCAGTCCAGATCTATTCTACTGAAGACGTTCTCACTGAAGTCAAAGACTGAAGTCAGAATAAAGAAGACTGACAAATGGCGGAGTCCACTGGAAGTCTTACCAGATCTGCACACTGGAGGATTGTCAGTGTTCTAGACCTTACAAGTCTGAACACTGATATCGAGGAATTGACTTTTGCCTTTACACACTTTACAAAGAACATTCCACTTGTTCTTTACCAAAGTACATACGTGTGTAAAGGTGGTTGGTTAAAAGGATAATAAGTCATTTGATGTGACTTTATCCTTGTACCTTAACCAATGCATTTAATGTTTTTGTCGGATCATTAAATGCATGCAACCATATTTGTACGGCACAAAATTCACTGATGAATTTTGTTGCCTATAAATACAAAGTCATTTCTTTGAGAAAATTACTTTAAAGCATACATTTAGCATTAGAGTGATTTATCTAAATACTCTCGATCTTAAACAGGGATACTTCACAACTTTAAGTATCTCGATCCAAAAGAGTTATTTGACAAATATAGATCATTTGTAATTCATAGGTTGTTAGGATACATACTTATTTGTATTATCTTGATTCCGCACAACCTTGTATTTTATTTAACATCATAAATAAAATACACCTTGAAAAATACATAATGTTCCACTTTACTTGTTTATTGCTTTAAGTCTTGTATTACTTTGTTTATATATTCTTGCATTTATTTACAAGTAATACTAGTCCATTCTAGTGATTATTAGACTTGTTGTATTATACACTTCTGGGTTAACCATCGTATTTGGGACTCACAGCACAACAAATGGAAAATAATAATAAGTGCATGATTGCAACAACTGAAGAAAAATGGGTTCCTTCTGATGATTCATCTGTTGATGAAGAAGAAGAAAGAGATTGCTGTTACATGGCTCTGGCAGACGAAGAGCATCTGGTAAAGGAAGATGTCACATCTGGAAGATGGGTGGACATTGTTATCAAAAAGGTTAGTGATTATGATGTGGAATCTGACCCTGAACTTAAATTGGACATTGCTGAAGCTCTTAATTCTGATTTAATCTTTGTTGAAACTGTTAGATCTGACTGTGTAAATGGTCTAGAAACAGATTTTTCTGAAATTACAGTTTTAAAATCAAAATTAAAGGAACTTCAAGATATTGAACTGGCATTTCAAGCCCAAGTTCTGGTAACTGAACAACTGATTCAAGAAAAACAAGATCTTGAAGTCATTTTAGAAAAGGAAAAACTGGTTATTAAATCATGACTTGAAACCAGAAAGCCATATGATGCTGGAGTAAATCAATTTCCCACTAAAAAACGTGCTTATTTAGATGGAAATACTCATATTGCATCATTAATACCAGTAATTGATCGGTTACCAGAGGGATTCAGGCCCATTACCATTTATGATGAGCCTGTAACTCCTAAGGCCAATATTTTCCCAGTTCAATCCCGAGAGGTTAAGACTGGAGCATTCCAGATGACTGCTCCAGTTAAAAAGGTCAATCGGAATAAACCTTTGCCTCAGACTGCTTCTAAAGAACCCAGGTTCAAAAGAAGAAGACCAGTTCCCTACCTAAGCCTCGAGTCCATTCAACTGGAAAGACTCAGGTGTCATCTGATGATTGTATTTTGTTAAGGTTAGAGAGCCAGTTTCAATTACTGACTCGTCAATTTCAAAGTTTTAATGCAAGATTAAACTTTATTGAGGGTACTTCATCTGGCCCTAGACAAAATACCAAACCTTTTTCAAAGAAAGATAAATATATTTCTCCAGTTGAGAAAAAGAAAAAGGTTTCAAAACTATCAACCCCAGTGGTCTTTTCAACTAAGACTACTGTTGAAGAAAGTTAACTCAACCAGATACCTCCAGGGACCTATAAGGGAGGGTCCAGTGAACCCATCAGTCGATGGGTTCCAAAATCTAATTGATATATCTGGTGGATGTGCAGGGCGATCGAAAGAAATATATCTGGTATCTTGACAGTGCAGCTGGCAGGACGATGACCGGATGTAAGACCCTGCTCGAGGAGTTCACAATTTCTGATGGACCCTCCATTACTTTTGGAAATGATGGTTGTGGAAAAACTGAGGGGTATGGTGTCCTGAACAATGGACAAGTCAAATTCAGACGAGTTGCATATGTGAATGGTTTGAAATATAACCTGATCAGTGTAAGTCAACTGTGTGATGATGACTATCAAGTTCTATTCAATATTGCTCAGGGTATCGTATTCAACAAGGACTGGAAGGTAGTATTGATTGCTCCCAGAAGAGGGAATGTGTACGTGATGGATATGGAAAGCTCTCCTTCAGAGCAGTGTTTCTATACTCAAGCTGATGAAGACACAAACTTGTTATGGCATAAAAGGTTATCCCATTTAAATTTCAAAAATATAAATAAGTTGTCTAGAAAACAACTGGCAGATGGGATACCTTCAGTTTTCTTCAAAAAGGAAAGGCCATGTCCAAGATGTGAGATGGGTAAGCAGAAACGTGCCAGTTTCAAGACCAGACAGAATTTCAGCATATCTGAACCACTTCACATGCTTCATATGGATCTCTTTGGTCCAGTGAATGTTCAGACTTGTGCTGGTAAAAGATACACCCTGGTGATCGTAGATGAATTCTCCAGATATTGTTGGGTGATCTTTCTCAGGTCTAAAAATGAAGCTGCTGCTGAAATCATCAGTCTTATCAAGCAAATTGAGCTCAAGCATAAGCGAAAAGTGTGTCAGTTAAGAAGTGACAATGGAACAGAATTCCAGAATGCAACTCTGGAGTCATTCTGTACTGACACTGGCATCTCCCAGAATTTCTCATCAGCCCGCTCTCCAGAACAGAATGGAGTGGTGGAAAGGAAGAATCGAACGCTGATAGAAGCTGCCAGGAGTATGCTTGCTGAATCTGGTCTTTCTACTAGTTTCTGGGCTGAAGCAATTGCTACTTCTTGCCACACCCAGAATCGATCAGTGTATGTGAAGCGACACAAGAAGATAACCTATGAAGTCTTAAGAAATAGAAAACCAAATATTGGTTATTTTCACGTTTTTGGATGTCCAGTTACATCCTGAACGACTCCAGTCAGTTAGGCAAATTCGATGCCAAAGCTGATGAAGGGTATTTCTTGGGCTATTCAGCCATTCGCAAGGCCTTCAGAGTCTACAACAAGAGACTGGAGAAGGTCCATGAGTCAATTCATGTCACATTTGATGAATCAAATGCTGCAATCAATAAAAAGCCAATCCTTGATACTCCCCCAGTAACTCCAATTGTCTTCTATGAATCTGATCCTATCAACTACAATAAAGATTCTCCAGAAGAAGTTTCCAGTCATCCTGATCTGGAACCTGTTCAGACTAAGAAACTCTCCAGTAGTACTCCATTCTATCCTTCAATTAATTTCAAGCTACCCTCTGAAATTATTATTAGATCAGATGTTCGTACTACTCCCCAAGTATCAGTCCCAGTTGAGACTGAACCAGTACTTCAAGAAATGCCTTCAAATGAAGAATTTCATGATGTAAATCGTGATTTAAATGACTCAGATGAAGATGTTGAAGTAGTCTGGCAAGATCCTCCTCCTGAAGCAACACCAGCGGAGACTCAACTGAATTCTTGCACTGATATTGTTGTCAGTAACAATCCTGGTCAATACTCCAGATGGACAAAAGCTCATCCTATCGATCAGATCATAGGTAACTCCAGTAGTGGGGTTCTGACCAGAAGAGCCTTCAGTGATCAATGCTTATATGTCAGTTTCTTATCACTGATAGAACCAAAGAAGATTGGCGAGGCTATGGAAGAACCAAACTGGGTGACTGCTATGCAAGAAGAGCTTCACAAGTTTGAAAGGAACAAGGTTTGGTACCTGGTTCCTTTCCCAGTTGGAAAGAAAGAACTAATTGGAACCGGATGGGTCTTCAGAAACAAGGTAGATGAAGATGGCCATCTCATCAGAAACAAGGCCAGACTGGTAGCACAAGGGTACTGCCAGTCAGATGTCGATTTTGATGAATCATTTGCTCCAGTGGCTAGACTTGAAGCGATCAGAATACTCTTAGCATTCGCTGCTCATCATCAATTCAAGGTCTACCAGATGGACGTTAAAAGTGCATTTTTGAATGGAAAACTTGAAGAAGAAGTTTATGTCAGACAACCACCAGGTTTCGTTGATAAAAAGCATCCACACTGGGTATATCGTCTGGACAAAGTACTCTATGGTCTCAGACAAGCCCCACGTGCCTGGTATGATACTCTGACTAAACATTTATTGAAAAATGGTTTTAAAAGAGGTGCAAATGACAATACCTTATTTATTCTTCATGAAAAAGGTAATCTTCTGATCGTACAAATTTATGTTGATGATATTATTTTTGGGTCTACTGATGACAAAATGTGCAAGAAATTTTCGAAAATAATGTCGACTGGATATGAAATGAGTTTAATGGGTGAATTAACATATTTTCTAGGACTCCAGATTAAACAGACCAGAGATGGTATTTTTATTAATCAAGAGAAATATGTTAGAGATCTTTTAAAGAAATATGATATGAACTATTCACCATCTAAACCCACTCCAATTTCTGCACCATTAACACTGGACTCAGATCCAGATGGAAAACCAGTGAACACCACTGTCTATAGAGGCATGGTTGGTTCACTCATGTATTTAACTGCCAGTAGACCAGATATTATGTTTTCAACATGTTTATGTTCCAGATATCAGTCTAATCCAAAGGAATCTCATATGCTTGCTGTAAAGCGCATACTGAAATACCTTAAGGGTGTCCCCAGTTTGGGTCTTTGGTATCCCAAAGGCTCAGGCATGGATCTAATGGGTTATTCAGATTCAGATCATGCAGGTTGTAAGATAGACAGGAAATCCACTACTGGTGGATGTCATTTCCTTGGTGGCAAACTGGTCAGCTGGACCAGTAAGAAGCAAACTTCAGTTTCATTGTCCACTGTTGAAGCTGAATACGTGTCTGCAGCCAGTTGTGCTCAGATACTCTGGATGAAGAACCAGTTGCTTGATTATGGTATTAAGTATTCAAAGACCCCAATCTTTTGTGATAATACCAGTGCCATTGCTATCTCGAACAATCCAGTCATGCACTCAAAGATGAAGCACATTGATCTCAGGTATCACTTCATTCGTGATAATATTGTGAAAGGCAACATTGAACTCCATTTTATTCCCCCTGACAAACAACTCGCTGACATTTTTACCAAACCTCTGGATGTTAAAACTTTTGAATATCTTGTTGGTGAGTTGGGAATGTTAAACCCTTAAATCTGGAACCTTGGTATTGAACGCCTTTGTGTACTATCAGGGATCCTTGGTTTAAAGATTTATAAATCTATAACTGCTTAGATATTGAATGCCTTTGTGTACTATCTTTGCATTAATATATTTCTGGATCAACATTCCAGGGGGAAGACTGAAAGATATATTTTTGTCCCTAAAAATGTTTTATTTTCAGGGGGAATTTATTAATTTATTTTCTCACTGGACAAAATTTTCTGAAAAAATTCACTGGTACCTTGTAAATATGTCCCTCTCACTGGTAATTAGATAGGTTGAAGTGCATGTTTGAGGTAACTTTTGTCTCCTTGTAAATGTGTCCCTCTCACTTGTCTGTATTAGTTGATGTGCACGTTTGAGGTTACCAGTCTCTTTCAAATGTTTTTCGCTGGTAGTCTACTAGAGTGTCCCTCCAGTGTACCATCAGTGCATACATCACTGGCCTAATCCACCAGTGATACTGGAGTGTCCAGTCAACCTCCAGATGCACTGGTATGTCAGTCATAATACTTTTTAATACTTGGTCATTGTGCGTGCTACGTATGCAAAATCTTTGAAAAGATATTTATCTTGATATTTATCTTATTATCCTACGTGGCATGAAATTTTTTCAAAGAAATGATGGTATTTTTACCTTGGGAAGACAAAAAGTGCAAATTGGGTAATGTTTCTGGGCTGTAAACCGTCACACATTTATGTGTGATGTGATGTACTTAATGCGGATCTCAAAACCCGATCAAAACTATATTTGATAAATTCAAATTTAACCATTTGAGTTCCACATTCTCTCTCCTATATAAATACCCACTTTCACTTTCATTAGCATTTACTTCGAACATATTTACTCCCAAATTCTTCAAATTCCTTCATTTATTTCTTTTTCATTCAATTTCCAATCATAAATCTCTTTCATATTCAATTCATCAAATCTTCATAAACCCTAAATTCAGTTTCTTTTTCATCTATCTATCATATTCAATGGCACCAAGACAATCTAATTCACCAAAAAATCTGCTCGCTGCTGAATATGCCCCCGTTGCCAATGTTGTAAAGGCACCTCATATTACCTTAGAGGCAAAGGCCATCAGAATAAACATGAACAATTTGATGGCTATACTCACTAGCACCACTCATGCTCCAACTTCTCTCATTGGACGACTGAATGCCTTTTTCCTTAGTTGTCCACTCTATGGTGCTCTTACTCTTAATCCCGGTAAAATGTATCATGATTATTTATGTGAATTTTGGTATACTGCTGTGTATGTTGAAAATACTCAATCCATCAACTACACATTGCAACAAGGCACCAGGGCCTTTACTCTCACTGCCGACTCTCTTAGAGATATTTTTCATTTGAATTATCTGGCTGAAAATGAGATGGCTATTACTCTCCCTACTGGTCTTAATTATAGGGATGTGTGTAGACTGATGGGTCACACTGATATATTGGATGAGCATGGCCAGTTATCAAGGAAAGGCACAATCTACATGAGCAAGCTTTCAGACTCATGGAGATATTTCTTCACTCATCTTGTTGAGTGTTTGGGTGGCAGTTCTGGAGGGTTGGACCAGATTAATCAAATGCAACTCCAGATTGCCTACTGTCTATGGTTTGGATATAGAGTAGATTTTGCTCAGATTTTCTTTGATGATCTGGTAGAGCGTCTAAGGGTGAAAGGTAGAAAACCTCATATTCCATATATTCGTTTTCTGTCACTTGTTTTTCTTAGAGCTCTGGGTGCTGAGTATGATTTCGACACAAATCATTTTTCTGTGTGCGAATATCTGAGGGAGTTAAGTTCATTGAAATCAAGAGCTGGTGAGGTTGAAATTCCTGTAAATATGCTGAACCATTTCAGAAATGATGCACTTGATGCATCATCATCAGATGAACAGGAAGAGGCTCCAGGAGGGAACCAGATTGGTGAAGGACCCTCTGGAGTCCTCAGTGCTGAAATTGTACAACCAGTGACCCAGGTGGCTCCTGAGGTTCAACAGACTGCAAATGTTACTCGACCCAGAACTTCCAGACGTCTTAGGAAGGCTGGAGTTTAGGTCAATCCAGATAGAGCCGAATCAAGCCATCTAGGTGATGCCATGAATATAGATGGGTCTCCTATTTTTGAACAGGAAGAAAATATTGTACAGATTGATGAGCAGGTGTCTGGTGAGCAAGATGCTCGGTTGGACCTAAATAGAGAAGTGGTTGATCAGGCAGTTGGGACGGCTCCAGATTGGGATGAGGTAGATTCCCTAATGTCTGAAGGTAATATGTTTGATGTAAACATGAATTTTCTGGGTGATGAAGTAGAAAATGTTGTCACATCTGTTATTGCTTCAGTCACCCAACCACTTATCTCTACTGAAATGCCACCACCACCAGAATCCATTATTGCACCACCACCACCACCACCACTTTCAATTCCACTAAACACTCCTTATTTCAATCCACCCTCAATTCAAATTTCACAAAATCAACCACCACCAATTGAAACTCCAATTGATTTATCTGAACACCGTGTGCTGGACTCAACTATTGTAACATCTGAAACTTCCACTGAAGGGGTCCAGGCACAAGTACCTTTGGTGACCAGGCTGGCTTCTGAATTGACACCTCCCAGTGGTCTCTCCACTTCTTCTTCAGCCGAGGTCCAAGGCCTTTTAAGTAAGGTGGCGGATCTGGAGAGATCACTCCAGTCTTCATCCCAGGTTGTTTCTGATTTTAAGTCTTTATTATCAAACAATCTTGCATCTGAAATGAATATTTTTGCTGGAAATGAATATTTTTGCTGGAAATGAGAAGCTGGTGTTTGAGAAACTGTATGAACTGGTACTGGCCACAAATCAAAACAATGAAAATATCAAAGTGGCAGTCCAGGGATTAGAGGCAAAGTTGGTAAATTCTGTTCAGACTGCAGTGAAAGCTGAGGTTGTTCAACCACTGGCAGGTCTGACAGATGAGGTTCAGAGGTTAATCACTAGGATAAGTAATTTGGAAAGCAGGCCAACTCTTGATCAGGCTGTTGTTGTTAGCACTATCAGTGATGAGTGTGCTAAGAAGTTCAGACACGGCATGTTGAAAGAAATCACTGAAGAGATTTCTGGGTCTGTACTTAGAACCATTCAAGATGGGTTGTTGCCACAGGTGGTAAAGATGATTGAAAATGAAATGCCAAAGAACTTGTCTTCAGAAATTCAAATCATTAAGAAGGAAGTGACTGAGCTGGGGAAGACTGTGAATATCACAACTCCAGTGGCTGGAAGAACATTTGGTGCTACAGACAGATACATGCTTGAACAATTATGGAGTGCCCACAAGTCTCAAACTGGTGGACATTCCAAGGGGGAAAAGTCTGAAGTGCAGGTTGTTGAAAAGTCTGTTGCCACTGAGTCTGTTCCAGAAGGATTGGTGAAGAAAAAGAAAGAAGTGGTTATTAGTGCTATCAAAAAGGCCTTTGGCGCTGAAGCCATTGTGCAACAAGAAAAAGTGACTGGTACTGATGCCAGTGCACAAGAAGTAGTTGGTACTAAAGCCAATGTACAGGTTGAAGAGGCTACTGGTACTGATGCCAGTGAGCCCCAGTTTGAAGCATTCCCAGATATCACATCCACTTTAAAGTCAGTAAAAGGAAAGCAACATATGGTATCTGGAGAAGAAAGTGAAACTGCTGGGAAATCATCAGAATTTCCTACTACTGATGAAGACACTTCAAAGAGACTGGAGCAAGAGTGCATTATGATAGAAATTTTTAAGAAAAATTAAAAGGATGAACTGCTGGCCCACAAAAGGGAGATGGCAAACATGGGGACTCTTGATTCTTACAATGCCGGTAGGTTGGGCATACATATTGATGTTTATAAAAGAATGAAGGAAGACCCCAGAGTTCATCAATGTCTGGATGCATTGGATGACGTCTATATTCGCTCCAGGTACTCTGAAGAAGAACAAACTTATGATGTTGTAACGTATGGTGTCAGTGTAGTTGAACTGATCAGACAAAGGACGGAGGAACTGGTGAACCTCCAGAAAAAGATCAGAAAGAATGCTGGTGCTCTGGAGATAGAGTACAGAAAGAAGATAAAAGGCTTGCCTAAGCTCACTGCCAAACAGTTAAAAGAAATCAGAGATGCAGATCTGAGCACCTTCATTCCCTTGGATATTTCACAAAGAATCAATCGTGAAAAACTCCAGTCTGCCATCGAACAGCAGAAGGTATCCGGGGAAACTGAATACATGATCCAGATGGCAAAACAAAAAGCCAAGTATGAAGATATGTTGAAATTCAGGGCTGATGCCAGAAGGATCATAGGTGCAGAGATTAAATTAGCTGAAAATCATGAAGGCATGAACAGGTTTGAAGTAAAGTTGACCAGGGAGGGTAACTTTACTGATGAAAGGAAGAGTGCTTCAGTCCAAGCTTTTGGATGGACTGAACTGAAGGAGATAGCCTTAACGTTCAGGGGGAAGACTGATTTGTCTACTGATGTTAAAGCATTTTTAAAGAGGATTGAGAAGGTATGGAAGAGAAAGCAACAGATGGAAGTTGCAATAGGCATGAAACCACCAGAGTCTGTACCATCCTCTCCATCTCCAAAGAGAAAGGCTTCTGAAGATGCTCCAGGACAGACGTCGAAGAGAAGGGCCTGACTCTTGTATCATTTTACTTGTACTTGTATTTATTTTCCAAAATTGTAACTTATTTTCTGTTGATGGCTGTAAATATAGTTACATATTTTGATTCACAAGTAAGTGATCAGATTTAGTCTAAGTAAGAATTAAAAGATGAAACTGAAACACTGATGATCTATAAAGTGTTCTCCAGTAACTTAAATTTTTTTAGACTAAGTCAAAACAAGTGTTTTTCAAGCATACAAAGTTGTATAGATAGAAGCTTGAAAAACCTTGCATTATTTCTGAACAAATAGGGGGAATTTGTTAGGTCCAGATTTACTGGACTCGCTCCAGACTTGAAGACTGGAAAGTCTCTGAAGACTTGTCCAGAAATAATATTTACTGGACCTACTCCAGACTTGAATACTGTGCGACACTGAAGATTTGTCCAGAAATAATGGAAGACCAGTGAGCAATATACTTGTATAGGAAAATCTGGAATCCTCCAGATTAGCTCACTGGACTTCACCCCAGTCCAGATCTATTCTACTGAAGACATTCTCACTGAAGTCAAAGACTGAAGTTAGAATAAAGAAGACTGACAAATGGCGGAGTCCACTGAAAGTCTTACCAGATCTACGACTGGAGGTTTGTCAGTGTTCTAGACCTTACAAGTCTGAACACTGATTACGAGGAATTGACTTTTTTCCTTTACACACTTTTCAAAGAACATTCCACTTGTTCTTTACTAAAGTACTTACGTGTGTAAAGGTGGTTGGTTAAAAGAATAAAGTCATATTGATGTGACTTTATCCTTGTACTTTAACCAATGCATTTAATGACCTTGTCAGTTCATTAAATGCATGCAACCATATTTGTACGGCACAAATTCACTGGTGAATATGTTTGCCTATAAATACAAAGTCATTTCCTTGTTAAAATTACTTTTAGCAATTAAGGTGAATTTGTCTAAATACTCTCGATCGTAACAGGGATACTTCACAACTTTAAGTATCTCGATCTAAAGAGTTTATTTGGCAAATATAGATCATTTGTAATTCATAGGTTGTTAGGATACTTACATATTTGTATTATCTTGATTCCGCACAACCTTGTATTTATTTAACATCATAAATAAAATACACTTGAAAAATTACATTGTGTTCCACCTTTACTTTAAGTCATGTATTACTTTGTTTATATACTTGCATTTATATTCAAGTAATACTAGTCCAATCTAGTGCTTATTAGACTTGTTGTATTTTACACTTCTGGGTTAAACCATCAAGCTAGGGACTTTACAAAGAGGTTTTGTAAAAACATCAGCGAGCTGTTTGTCAGTGGGGATGAAATGAATTTCAATATCTCCTTTCATAACATGATCACGAATAAAATGATACCTGATGTCAATGTGCTTTGTTTTGGAGTGCATCACCGGGTTGTGAGATATAGCAATTGCACTAGTGTTGTCACAAAAGATTGGTGTTCTTTTGTATTTTAGATCGTAATCTAATAACTGGTTCTTGATCCAGAGAATCTGGGCACAACAACTGGCCGCAGAAATGTACTCTGCCTCAGCAGTGGACATAAAGACTAACGTCTGCTTCTTGCTGGTCCAACTCACTAGTTTTCCTCCAAGGAAATGACAACCTCCAGTTGTTGACTTTCTATCTATCTTACAACCTGCATGATCTGAATCTGAATAACCCATTAGATCTAACCCTGAGCCTTTGGGATACCAAAGACCAAGGCTAGGACACCCTTTCAGGTATCTGAAGATGCGCTTAACAGCATGCAAATGTGATTCTTTTGGGTTAGCCTGAAATCTGGCACATAGACATGTTGCAAACATTATATCTGGTCGACTAGCAGTTAAGTACACCAGTGAACCAACCATACCACGATATTCAGTGGTGTTCACTGGTTTGCCAGTTGGGTCAGAGTCCAAATTTAAAGGTGCTGCAATTGGTGTGGTTTTAGATGGGATTGAATCATATTTGTATTTTCTTAACAAATCTCTGACATATTTTTCTTGGTTTATGAAAATACCATTTTCAGTTTGTTTGATCTGAAGACCCAAGAAAAATGTTAATTCACCCATTAAACTCATTTCATACTCAGATGACATGATTTTAGAAAACCTTTTACACATTGCATCATCAGTTGACCCGAATATAATGTCATCAACATAAATTTGTACCAGTAAGATACTACATTTTTCTTTAAAAATTAACAAGGTATTATCTATTGCACCTCTTTTAAAGCCATTTTTGAGAAGATGTTTAGTTAAAGTGTCATATCAGGCTCTTGGGGCTTGTCTTAGACCATACAAAGCTTTGTTCAGTCTGTATACCCAGTGAGGATGCTTCTCATTAATGAAGCCTGGAGTCTGTTTAACATACACTTCTTCTTCCAAAGTTCCATTCAGGAACGCACTTTTGACATCCATCTGGTAGACCTTGAACTGCAGATGGGCTGCATAAGCCAAGAAAATTCTAATGGCTTCAAGTCTAGCAACTGGAGCAAATGTTTCATCAAAATCAACACCCTCTGCTTGATAATAACCCTGGGCAACTAATCTGGCTTTGTTTCTTACAACATTGCCATCTTCATCCATTTTGTTTCGGTAGACCCATCTTGTACCAATGGGTTCTTTCTTCAACCCTGGTGGACAAGGAACAAGTTCCCATACATTTTTCCTTTCAAACTGGATAAGCTCTTCTTGCATTGCTTCTACCCAACTTGGATCTGCCATAGCCTTGTCAATTTTCTCCGGTTCAATCAGTGATAAGAATGTGACATTTAAGCATTGTTCGCTAGTGGCTCTTCTGGTTTGAACCCCTCTACTAGACTCTCCAACAATTTGATCGATTGGATGTGCTTTGGTCCATTTAAAGTATTGACCAGGATTTCTCACAACAATATCAGTGCAAGTCACCTGAGGAACCTCTTCAGTTGTTGTAGCTTCTGGAGGAGGATCGGCCCAAACTAATTCAATATCCTCATCAGAATCAATGAGGTCACGATTTGCATCATGAAATTCTTCAGTTGAAGGCATTTCTTGAAGAACTTGAGAAGTTGGAGGAGTTTGAACTGGTGCTGATATTGGAGTGGCACGCACATCTGATCCAATCACCAGTTTCTGTGGTAAATTAAAACTGATGGAGGGATAAAATGGAATGTCACTGGATGATTTCTTCATTTGTACTGGTTCCAGTTGAGTGTGACTGGAAACATCTTCTGGCGAAATATCTGACTGATGAACTTGGTCAGTTTCACCAAAACTTAATGGAATGACCGGAGAGATATTAAGACTTGGTCTTCTATTGATTGCATCATTTGATTCGTCAAATGTGACATGAATTGTCTCATGAAACTTTTGAAGTCTATAATTAAAAACTCTAAAGGCCTTTCGAATATCTGAATAGCCTAGAAACACACCTTCATCAGCTTTTGATCGAACTTTCCAAGCTGACTGGAATCATTAAGAATGTAAACTGGACAACCAAATACATGGAAATATCCAATATTTGGTTTACGATTCCTGAGCACTTCATAGGCAGTCTTCCTATGTCTCTTGACATAAACTGACCGGTTTTGGGTGTGGCATGCTGTTGCCACTACTTCAGCCCAAAAACTGGTGGGAAGACCAGATTCAGATAGCATACTTCTGACAGCTTCTATCAGTGTACGATTCTTTCTTTCCACAACTCCATTTTGCTCTGGAGAGTGTGCTGATGAGAAGTTTTGAGAGATGTCAGTGTCAGTACAAAAGGATTCAAGAGTCTTGTTCTGAAATTCTGTTCCATTATCACTTCTTAACTGACAAACTTTTCGAGTATATTTGAGCTCAATTCTCTTGATGAGAGAGATGATTTCAGCAGCTGCATTACTTTTTGATCTGAAAAATACCACCCAACAATATTTGGTGAATTCATCAACCACAACTAGAGTATACTTCTTTCCAGCTCTAGTTTGAACATTCACTGGACCAAAAGCATGTGAAGAGGTTCAGTGATGCTATAGTTTTGCCTTGTCTTGAAACTGGCCCTTTTTTGCTTGCCCATCTCACACCCTGGACATGGCTTTTGAAAGTGCGGTTAGGATCGATCAAATCACGATCAATTCGACTACAAAAGTGCGGAATCCAATTGTAATTGCCTTTGAGGATTCTGAAAATTAATGGACATAAAATACACGAATTGAATGAAGAACAAGAGATATAAAATGAATTCCTTTATTAATCAGTCATCTCGATTACAATACATTGATAAATCCGTATGGAAAACATCTCAATGATTACGGATTACAATCAAAGAGACGACAATAATAATGAATTACATTTGTTTGGCACGGGGTATAGATCTCTACCCCGTGCACGTTGGACGAAATCTGTTGCAACTCAAATCATCAAACGAAAACTATAACCTAATTCTTATATTTATAGGCTGCTAAATGGGCCGGGCTTCCTACAAATTCGTGGGCTGCGCACATCTTCACACGAACTTGTCTTCGTGATGACGTCATCACGAAGTGATGATGACGTCATCACGACCTTGATGACATCTTCTCATCATCACACAAAAGCCCTTAGAATTGCATTGCGACGGACAATAAGTCATGCACGAATTGATGACGTCATCACGAAGTGATGATGACGTCATCACGACCTTGATGACATCTTCTCATCATCACACAAAAGCCCTTAGAATTGCATTGCGACGGACAATAAGTCATGCACGAAACGTGCATCTACAGACTCCCCCTTTTCCGTTGCAATCAATTCTAGATAAACTCCGATAATCAATAGCTATCGAAAAACCTGAATCCACTGGCTCTCCCTTAACATATGATATCGAGTCTTCTTGTTGAAACTCGATCTTCTGACATCACATCCCGATCTTCAAACTACAAAGTCCCTGTCCCTCTATGACAACCAACTAACCTAACACATCTCATTGTAGTTCTCCCCCTCAACAATTAACCACCTCCGAATTAAGCATTGCAACCTTCCACTTAGGATCGTCGCCCGAGAAATTAATCACGTCTTGCCTAATCGGCATATAATAGAGAAGTTGAATTTCCAAAAATCAGCATCAATTCAATTGGCTATCACAAAGATAAGAAACTCTACAACCTGAATCACAAAATGTAATACC
Source organism: Erigeron breviscapus (assembly GCA_034093135.1). Taxonomy (NCBI): domain Eukaryota; kingdom Viridiplantae; phylum Streptophyta; class Magnoliopsida; order Asterales; family Asteraceae; genus Erigeron; species Erigeron breviscapus. The sequence continues at coordinate 90,002,043 of CM067174.1, read as the reverse complement.
ATAGACCCTGTCTCAAATAGCAGCATCTAACTCCGTCTTGTATCTCCACAACTCTACTAATCACCTGAAGTCTTTCTTATCAGATCTCCCCTTCAATTATATAAACCGCCAATCACATAAAGATCTTAATCTCGCAATATAACTTACAAATTGCCTGACTATCATCCTTACATTATGGAATATAGATAGGTTCAATCTTCAAGTACTCAACACCAAATAACCAGCTTCATCATTTCAATACTTCAACAAAGTTTCAACTAAGTCTAGTATCTTCACAATTCTATCAATCACTCGAAGTCTTTTCTATATGAGACCTCGCAAAGGTACAATCTGCATGTACTTCAACCACAAGTAATCAACTTCATTGTTCCAATATTTCGACAAAAGTTTCCATAACTGCTATATAGAAGATCATTTCTTGAAAAGTGTCCATCAAAACTGAAAACACTATGATCTTCATTACTCGAGCATTTACCGTCAATTGTTAATTCTAACAGAATAACACTTTGATCACCAATTAGTCTCGAGTATATCAGAGTTTTGCTGAGAAAACCGAAGAACAACCTTGAAATTTTATTCCCCCCTTTTCTCTGCAAACTCTACAACCTTGCAGCCTTGTCTAGGTTATAAGTATCTCTCATTCTTGAGGTTTTCCAAATGGCTTAGAGCTCATGACCGTTACAGCTCTTTGCCAACAACAGGGTTTACCCGTTTTCCCTCCAAATTTCTGGGAAAACACATTTACGTGAAACATTGGTATTCACGTAAATTTTTATTTCTAAGGCTGTAGGAAAATTTTGATATTTGCCAAAAAATTTCATCCAAAACGTGTCGAAAACGCACAAAAACGGACCGAAAATTTTTCGAACACTACCAAACTTCAAATCTCCATGAATCATGTCGTTTTAAGACTATGGAGAAAATTTATGTTTCCCGCCAAAATACTTTCTACTACCCTGTTTTGTGTGCTTCAAAGAATATGTATGCACACAACTTGGAACCTCTTTGTTCGATCTTCTTCTTGTTATAGACTTGAAACAAGGAAGTAAACATCTTCGTGATAATGCAAGCACGGGGGACAAACCTCTACGTGATGACATAAGCACGAACTTGTTTCAGATCGATATATCATCTTCAACATGACGTCAGCGCAAAGTAAAGGATACTAAGGCATAACGTAAGCACGAACTTGATTATAAATATGTGATTATCTTCGTGGTGATGATGTCAACACTAGGTAAAGTCCTCTTCGTGGTGACATATACACGAACTTAATCAGTAATTCGTGATAACTTGTCCATGAACTCGTGGTGATGTCACTGTGAACTTGATCCACTTCGTGCTGACGTAAGCACGAAGTCAAACGAAATAATCATGCGAATAATAGCCAGTTCGTGCTGATGTAAGCACTAGTCAAACGAAAAATCATGCGAATAATAGCCTTCGTGCTGATGTAAGCACGAAGTCGCGTGAATTTCATCATCTTCACGAATTAACACACGAATTCGGCAGAAAATCCTCAATTCAGATCGCGATTGAGAACAAAATCGTTCCCCCCGCTCTGATACCAATTGAAAGTGCGGTTAGGATCGATCAAATCACGATCAATTCGACTACAAAAGTGCGGAATCCAATTGTAATCGCCTTTGAGGATTCTGAAAATTAATGGACATAAAATACACGAATTGAATGAAGAACAAGAGATATAAAACGAATTCCTTTATTAATCAGTCATCTCGATTACAATACATTGATAAATCCGTATGGAAAACATCTCAATGATTACGGATTACAATCAAAGAGACGACAATAATAATGAATTACATTTGTTTGGCACGAGGTATAGATCTCTACCCCGTGCACGTTGGACGAAATCTGTTGCAACTCAAATCATCAAACGAAAACTATAACCTAATTCTTATATTTATAGGCTGCTAAATGGGATGGGCTTCCTACAAATTCGTGGGCTGCGCACATCTTCACACGAACTTGTCTTCGTGATGACGTCATCACGAAGTGATGATGACGTCATCACGACCTTGATGACATCTTCTCATCATCACACAAAAGCCCTTAGAATTGCATTGCGACGGACAATAAGTCATGCACGAAACGTGCATCTACATCTTTTCTTTCTTAAAAGAAATTGGAGATATCCCACCTGCTAGTTGTTTGCAAGACAACTTGTTGACATTTTTTAAATTTAGATGGGATAACCTTTTGTGCCATAACCAGTTAGTGTCCTCATTAGCCTTGGTATAGAAACATTGCTCTTTTGGAGCAGATTCCATATCCATGATGTACACATTTCCCTTTTTTGGTGCAATCATCACCACTTTCCAATCCTTGTTAAATATGGTGCCTTGAGCAATATCGAAAAATACCTTGTATCCATCATCACAAAGTTGACTTACACTGATCAGGTTATATTTCAAACCATTCACAAAGGCAACTCTGGTGAACTGGACTTGTCCATTATTGATTACACCATATCCTTCAGTCTTTCCATTCTCATCATTACCAAATGTCACTGCCGGTCCATCTTGGACAGTGAACTCTTCCAGCATGGGCTTACATTCGGTCATATTTCGGCCAGCTGCGCTGTCCAGATACCAGGTGTTCTTCTTTCGATCGCCCTGCGCAGCCACAAAAATCATTAGTTCTTTTTGTGAACCCATCTTTTCTTGATGGGTTCACTGGACTCTCCCTGAGAAGTCACAGTTGATTCTGGTGGTGTGGAACTGGAGACTGGAACTGGAGCATTGTTATTAGCTCCAGAACCAGGAGTAAAAATGATTGGTTTGAGAGGTTTCTTCCCCTTTTGCTTTTCAGATTTAGTTCCAGATGGAACATTTTGTTTTTGTTTTGAAGGGGTTTTGATATTTTGTTTTTCAACTATAGAAGACGAAGCTCCTTCCAGATTTTTGATTCTGGCAGTACAACTTTGAACCTGCCTTGACAACTGTTGGAGTTGACTCTCCAGTTTTGATAAAATATCATTTTCAACAGGCAGCTGAACCTTGGACTTAGGTTCAGCAGGGATTTTGGTCTTTTGAGTCTTGGGCTCCTTAGACTTTTGAGGTAAAGGTTTATCACCAACAACCTTTTTAACTGGAGCTTTAGCCTGTTCGGATCCAGTTTTAACCTCAGATGGGGTGGTCTCAACAGGTTCAGTTTTAACAGTCCTAGGCTGGTCATAAGGAGTCACTGGCCTAAGATCTGGAGGCAAACTGTGGATATCAGGAATGATGCCTGCCATGTGCACATCTCCAGATTTGTAAGCAGTTTGTTGTGCATCAACAGTTTTTGAAAAAACATCATAGTTTAAACCAGATGACCTAATCCAGGATTTGATCACCTTTTGTTCCTTTTCCAAAGCAGTTTTAAGCTCTTGTTTTTCAAGCTCAAGAGGTTCACATTTTAAAACTGACTTTTTGAGAGCCAACTGGACACTTTGCAGATTTGAAAGTTGGGGTTTTAAATTGTTTAAATCAGTTAGAACTGTTTCTAAATATCTTTCACTGTCAGTTCTAACAGTTTCCACAAAAATTAAATCACTATTAAGTGATTCAGCAAGGTCCAGTTTCAGTTCTGTATCGATTTGGTTGTCATAATCACATACCCTTTTTTCAAAATGATGTCCATCCATCTTCCAGTGATAACATCATCCTTCACCACATGTTGTTTTTCTTCCAAGGCCATGAAACACATGTCCCTTTCCTCTTCATCATCAACTGATGAGTCATCAGAGTACTCCCATTTGTCAGTAGTTTTTGCAATCATGCATTCATTTTGATTCTTTTCAAGAGACAAAAGGGCAATCTGGGTCTTAAGCTTCTTGTATTTAGCTTTGTAGCTATCATTAGGCCGATTGTTGGTAGGGACAAGAGGACCAGTTTGATTGTTCAACTGACTAGATCTACATTCCTTCATAAATTGACCTTTCTTGCCACACTTATAGCATGTAAGATTGGCCTTGTCCAGAGAGTTGGAGCTGGAAGCATTGTTGGGTCCACCAAATCTATTAGATTTGTGCTTAAACCTATTAAAGGTTTTAGCAATCATGACGACCAGATCATCATTGTCAGTTTCATCACTGATTTCAGCGGTCAGGCCTGAGTTCAGAAAACTATTTAACATCTCCTTCATAGAATGTGACTGGACATTCTCAGCAGATATTAAAGCAGCACAAGGTTTCTCAGTTAAACTAGCAACCTTGGAACTCTGGGCATGGTTTAAAGCATCCTGCTCAGCCACAAGTCTTTGTGCATTGTTATCTTCAGTGAATCTGAAGGCTCCATAAAGAGATGCAAGAGTGTGGGAGTGTAGGGTCTTACCTTGTCTTAGGACAAGAACTATATTAGCCCATTTGGAGGGAGGAATATCACAAAAATTTTCAAGAAGAATATCCTTATCCTTCTCTACACCCAGCCCTCTCAGTTGATTAATCACACTGGTGAATCTGGTATAAGTACCAGTCAGGCTCTCATTGGGTAAAGCAAAGAAGGATTCATACTTCTTGTTTATGGCAACTTTTCTGGTGATAATGGTGTCATCACCTCCTTTAAACTGAAGGACCAATTCATCCCACATTGCCTTGGCACTGGGGAACAACACAAGTATTGGAATAAGGTCTTCAGGAACAGCCCTAAGGATCATGTTCTTTGGTATCCAAGTCTACAAGTCTACGATCCTCATCAGACCAATGGTCTTCTGGCTTTTCCCTAGTACCCCTTCTAGATCCAGTTGGATCAAGAAAAGGACTAACCCCATGAGACATGGGTATATGTGGTCCATCCTTGAGGATTTTCAACATATACCTCTCTATCCCACCAAAATGCAAAAGCATTCTGGCCTTCCATGTCCCAAAGGCCTCACTGTTTCCATCGAATTTGGGAACATGAGTGTTAGAATAATGGACATGGACATGGCTAGGGGCATTAGGAGGAGGGGGAGGAGGATTGGTATTAACAATTTGATTAGGTGGAGTATTATTAACATTTTCATCGTTACCATAACCATTCTCACCTTCAGTAGTAGTCATCTAAGCAGATCTAGACAATAAATTAGTCTTTCTGCTCTGATACCACTTGTAAGTCCCAACTCAATAGATGGTACTAACTGAAGACACCTCTATGTCAATGGTGAGAGTACTTTGCAATACCTTCACTGATCTGGAGACGACCAGTTGCAGTGAAGAGTATACCAGGTTAATCTGGAGGATTACTTATAAGGTGACAATGTATATAAGTAAAAGACAATGCAATAAGAAAATACTTGTAAAGTAAATTGGTGAGACAATATGTAATTTTCAAGTGTAATTTATTTATTATTGTTAAATAAATTACAAGGTTGTTGCGGAACCAAGATAATACAAATATGTAAATATCCTAACAACCTATGAAATACAATTGATCTATACTTGGAAATTCTCTTTAACAATCGAAACACTTAGAGTTGTGAAATGTTTCTTTTTGCGATTGAGAGAATATTGCACAAGTCACCAAGAATGCAAATGTCTGAATATGCAAAGTTATTTCTTGGTTGTGCAAAGACCTCTATTTATAGGCAAAGTTGGCATTGGGATGTCAACTTTAGTCGTACAAATATGGTTGAGAGCATTTAAGGAAGTGTATTTAATTCCTTCAAAATGCCTGATAAAGTAAGACATAAAGTTACTTTATCCAACCTGCTTTATGTGCTTTATGTACTTTTGTATTTTATACATAGACAATGTGTATTGTCCGGATAATAGTACATAAAGTAAAAAGGTCTTCCTCATAATCAGTGTAAAGCTTTGTAAGTGCTTTAAACTGATGTTCTCCAGTTTCGATCTGGGTAAAACATCCACTGGGCTTCGCTGCCATGAATGTTTTCTATCTTCCACTTGTTGTCTTCGACTTCAACTGGAATGACTTCAGGTCTTGGTCAGATCTCAACTAGAGTGAAGTCTCCAGTGGTATTAACTGTACACTAGCCACTGGACTTCATATATTTCTGGACAAATCAACTGGTCTCCAAATGCAACTGGAGACGCTCCAGTTTATCAGTAAACTGGACATAACAGGTCCATCCGATCCAGCCGGTTCAAATCCATTTTTCAAAACAATGACCAATACAAACGAAGTAATCTACATCCACCTATTTGGACCATCTAGTGTAGTCAAATTTTGAAAACATATGTCTACCCTATTAATGCCCTGATGTTTATGTGAACATATTCTAAACATGATGATGTGATACTGATATCTTATCAATTTATTTATTTTTAAGAATTACATAATCATCATATTAAATGCTTTTTCTTTAGGATGAAAGTTGATTAAAAAATTTATCAAATCTTTTTTTTTAATTTTAAAAAGAAAGTAGAATTAATCAGCCGAATAATTTGTGAGAATTGGTGTGAGTGCATCACCCTAATGTTAACATCATATAACATTTTTCCTTATATTATATGTATAATATATTTTGCTTATGACAGCAAGACAAGCTTATTTTTAATGCGTGGTTAAACTTATCTGCTTAAGCTTATTAGCTTATTTAAGCCCATTTTCATAAGTTTTATCTACCTAGCTTATTTGACTTATTTGAAAATCCATATATAAATTTATATAAGCTAATCCAAACATTAATAAACAACTTTTTAACTTATCAAAAATAAATCATAAGCCAATTATTCTTAATATAAACATATATATAAGCTAGCCCAAACATGAGCTTACAAAATTGTAGAGTCTCCTAACCCACCTATGTTGACCCATAGTCCAGATTATAACATATTAACACATATGGTTCTCTGTAGATTCTTATCAACTGGTTTTTTAAAGTTTGACTAACAAGTCAAAGTGGATAAAAACTAGCAAATCAAATGGTTTTCCTTTTCCATTTATGAGATAACTACAACTTCACAAATCTGTCACTCACCTGACCTGCTCATAACCATCTTTACACACACTCATTACACACACACACACACACACACACAAACACTTTCATGTTATAATATCTTAATTAGTTAAATCCATTTCTTATCAAGATTTATTTTCTTGAAATTTTTCCTTCAACTGGGTCATTTGTTAAGCAAATTTATTGACAGTTTTGGGTAAGTTTATGATCATAAGCTATTACTGTACACAATTCTAGATCAATTCAGGTTGTACCCATATCGGATTTCAATTCGGATCCGGGTTTGGTCCCAGATTTTTAATTTATGTATTAATTTTTGTTGATTGGTTTAATATTCTTGTTTATGTGCCTAATTTGTAGTTTGAGAACTTGGGTATTTTTTGTTTTTAAGATTTGATCATGAAATTTGATTAAAGTATTAAGCTTGGAATATTTTTTGTTGTATTGAAAATGTGGACCATGTTTGACTTTTTGCTGTTGTTGTTGCTATAATTAGTTTAAACAAGTTATATTTGGGGTTCCTTTGCTTTAAAGAATAGTGCTTTCAATGAAATTTGACTTGTGTAAGCGATAAATGGGTAAACGGAAGTCTGGTTAGGTTATCGAGAAAGGACGCAATTTTTTCGTTAGATGTATTTGGCCTAACCAGGGTTATCCCGGTGGCCGTTTCAAATGAATTAATTAATTTTTGACAAATGTATACAACATGACCATACAAAATGACATATGGTCACTAATTATTATGAAGACGGAAGATTACATCATGGTTTTATTGTACTTTCAACAAGTTGTTCGTGATTAGTGGTTGAATGGTTTATATTTGTTGTTTTTCAGTTAAAAAATGGGTACATATCTGAGTACTCCTAAAACAGAAAAGTTCTCTGAAGATGGTGAGAATGGAAGGGTTAGATACGGTTTATCATCTATGCAAGGGTGGCGTTCAACAATGGAAGACGCGGTGAGAAGATTCACGAGTTTAAGATATGATTTTTACTATTATATTTTGAATTTATAATTAGAAGGAAAGATGATGACATGCTATGCCATCAGTAATCAGTTCCAAATGTGTAAATCAAAGAAACTTAAAAGAAATTTCTGCTAGAAGTTTTATGTTTATGTAATCATTAAGTTTGAGCTTGGCTTTTTGGATTTTTAGCATGCTGCGGTTCCTGATCTGGACACGGAAACCTCTTTCTTTGGTGTATATGACGGCCATGGAGGTGTGTACCTAGTACTATATAAAGTTTTTTGGTAAATGATAATTTAGTAAGTGCGCATTCATGTTATGTTAGTATATTTCAACAGATAATGTACTTGTGTCTAACATTTTAAAGTTGATTTTTTTTATTTCAATAATTCTTCTTTTCATTAGTAGTTATTATTGCCGATTTTACTATGTTAACCTCAGGTAAAGTTGTTGCTAAGTTTTGTGCCAAGTTTCTTCATCAACAAGTGTTGAAGCATGAAGCTTATTCTACTGGGGATATTGAAACTTCCGTTCAAAAGGCATTTCTCAGGTTTGTTCAGTTTTCATCATATACTCATTTGTTGTTATAAGGGCAAGTTGCCAAAAAAGGGGCAAGTATTTTCTGTTTTTACTATGATGACTATAGATGGAGTCACTAATCAAATTTGAAACAAATAAAGGGGTACCATCATAAACCATTGTAAACCACCAAATTTGAACAGTGTTTTACCCATTTATTTGTTTCAAATTTTATTAGTGACCCCCTTATTTGTTTCAAATTGATCAATGACCCCTTTTATTGTCCTAAAATTAAGGTTACTGCTTAATTGAGAAAATTGAAATTAATTGCCTCCTTTTTCGGCAATTTACACTTGTTAGAATGAAAACAATAGTAATTATGATTCATCTGATATATGAATTAAATTCTGTTGTTTGGTGCAGAATGGATGAGATGATGCGTGGACAGAGAGGGTGGAGGGAATTATCTGTTTTGGGAGATAAAATGAACAAATTCTCTGGGGTTATTGAGAGTCTCATTTGGTCTCCAAAAGGAGGTGAAGCAAGTCATCAGCCGGATGATTGGGCTTTTGAGGAGGTACTGTTATACCCGTTGTTTCACCATTTTGAGTTTATGAATCAACTTGTGATACTTGAGTTGATGTTTTGGAATTTCTAATTAATCTTTACATCTGCACTTTGCATATTGATATTGATAGGTAAATCATCTATCGACTGTCTATGTATATTGGGCAATGATAAACTCTAGGATAATAAGGAACAAGATAGATGTGTATGAGCTATGTAACTATTTTTCCACTAGTTCACGTCACACTTCTTTGTGGTTCGGTTAGTTGGTAGTGAATTCTACAGTAATATGTACTTATCTAAAATTCTTAAAAGATGTCCAATTACTTTTCTAGTCCGCTTCGCAGTTGTTGGGTAATTGGATATCTATATCTATACATTCTATATAAATGTACTCTATCTCCCAGTCTGCTGGTGCATTATGTTTTCTATATGCTGTTTATCTCTCTCTATAGTTTCTATAGATAATTTTATATACCATTTGTCTCGATTCCTTGCAGGGTCCACATTCCGATTTCACAGGGCCGACATCTGGATGTACATCATGTGTTGCAATTATGAGGAGCAATCAACTGATTGTTGCAAATGCTGGCGACTCTCGTTGTGTAATATCCAGGAAGGGGGAGGTAATATCATCTGACGTGTCTAATTCAAAAAAAAATTGGCTTGAAGTGTACCCATAGATATCGTATTGTATGCCATGGGTAGATTTTTCCATCACACTATGTGCCTAAGTAGATTAACATATTAAATACTAGGAATTACTCAGAAAATAGAATATGGCAAACATATACATTTAGCATTCTGAATTAGTTATAGAGATTGTTCTGGTATGTGGCCAACATATACCCTAAGATACTTTTTCAAAGAGCATCTTGGATGTAGCATAACGTACCAAGAAATATCCAATAGGAGCACAGGGGTGTTCGTTAACTAGGCATAGACCTACTTATCAAACTTGTAGTGCCAGTTAGAGGTGTTCGTTAACGGGAGGATGGGCCATATATGATTACAAGATTTATAGCATTGCAATTGCAATTATTAATTATTAGACTCATGATCTAGAAATAGTCATTACTACGCTATGAATTTTGAAACACCCAGTTAATTGGGAATATGCAAACATCACCAAATATGTTTTAGGAAGCTTTCAAATCTTTGAGGATATGGGTTGTTTTTCTAGCAATGACAAGATGGATCCGGCTGAAGATCTACTGCATATAGCAACACCAATCTAAAGTATACAATGCACTTTGTTTTTAACAAACTTTCAAGACCTTGCAGTGTTGTTCTCGGGACAACCGTATATTTTCTCCTTCTTAGAAACCCAGATCCTAAATTAAATTTAAACTATAATGAAAATTAAATAAGTAATGAGAAGATATATGTACTATTCTACATTTTGGCATAACATATGATTAAAAGTCAAATGTGAAGTATTCCTTAGAGTCATCACCACAAATTTTATGATATGGATAGGCACTTCACAGTTCTGTGTTGATGATCCCAAGTTTAACATGGATCGTCATCCTCTATAACTGGCCCTGATTGTGGTTCCTATCTTACAGGCATACAATCTTTCTCGAGATCACAAGCCAGGGCTTGATATTGAGAGGGAGAGGATACTAAAAGCAGGTGGATTCATTCATGCAGGCCGAGTTAATGGGAGTCTCAATCTTACCAGAGCTATAGGTACTTTATATGTTTCACCATGAAAGTATTTGCTGCTTTTTGTTCATTGTCATTTATTGTGTTGTACTGTTGTCCCTTACATGGATATGTCTGTGTGTGTGAGACAGAGAGAGAAAAGGAGGGGAGGGAGGGAGATATTCTGTATTTCATTGATAAATAGTGATGGTTTTGCAGGTGACATGGAATTTAAGCAGAACAAGTTTTTGACTGCTGAAAAGCAGATAGTTACGGCCAATCCTGATGTTAACATCGTAAGTCCCTTCTACCTTCCTTTAAAGCGACTTTTTTTTCTTTCTTTCTTTCTTTTACTATATATATACACTAAAGTTGTTTATATCATTTATCTTTGGGTGATATTATAATTAATTATCCTACAGCTACAATATGAATCGAAGTGTGAGTAATTATGAATGCATTGCTCTCTTGCTTCAACAGTTCAACGTATTTTTAGTGGTTTGTGCTTGATATGATTTTAAATTTCTGATTTTGATTAGGTCGAGCTATGTGATGATGATGATTTTATGGTGCTGGCATGTGACGGTATCTGGTAAGGAGTCTTTTCTTTCTCAACTAATTTAATCATGCAACTAGAAAACCGTACAAGCTTCAAGTCCTAGTCGTTTTTGTTCCTTTTTTTGGTATTGACAATGATTCGCCATTGTTTGATCAAATGAAGAATTACCTCCCTGTACCTTGCAACCATTTGCTCTGTTGTGCTGCAAGTACTCTGAATAATTTGAATCTTATATCATTGCTGAATCACCAAGTTACTAACTTTCATTTGTTCAGGGATTGCATGTCAAGCCAACAATTAGTTGATTTCATTCATGAACAATTGAAATCGGTAAGTATGAGATGTCTCATGATACCTTCAAGTTGGAGTGTTTTCATCTTGTACTTTTATAGTGAAAAATGTGTAAGAGGTGCATGTGGGCTGCTTGGGTGGCAGGTCAAAAGGGTAACCCTTAGTACATGCCGGGTAGGGCTGGTCCATCCCACAAATATTTTCCCAATGTTAATAAGTAGTTAATGTGTTAACTAACTACCAAAACTATATTGTTACAATTTCAAAGTTGGAAAAAAACGTGGTTATGATTTTGAGTTGAGGTAGAACCTCTATCCATATGGAGTACGAGGCTACGAGAACGATAACTACTTAAACGGAACATTTAAAACACGATTTGATGGAATTTTTTATACTACATTTTTTTACTTCATAAACATAACAAATTTTTTTTTTTTACATAAGACAGGTATATGCATCTGAATACATTGTAGATAACTTTCAACCCGTTGGACCCATTTTTTACTAGTTAATAGTTTTGCATGACCGAAAGGTGGCAGTTTTAACCCATTTACTCAGGGATGATCCAAATTGGGTTTATGGACTTGTGGTTTATCTTTAATGGGCTAAATGAGTGTAATTAACCTATAGCTAAAAGGCAAATGGGTCTAACAGGTTGAAAGCTCTCCAGCGTGTAATCTTTATGCTGACAAAGTCGCCTAAGTTGTTTTCTCTAAATAAGTAAGTTGTGATAGCGCAGTTGTCATGACACTGAAACATTAACAGTTTTTTTAGTGAAAAAGGACAAGTATGCTTGTTCTTCACCCCAAAACAACTCTGCTTCCATCCATACCCATTTTGACCCATTACCCAACCTGCCCATACTATATTCGCTAGCCTAACCTGTTAAGATAAAAACGTATCACAATTACCACCTTGAAAAGTGTGCTTAGAACACGATAGTTTATAAATCTCTAACATGGTCTTAGTTTTTTTGTCTTGACAATCTCTTAGTGCTTTAAAATAGTAATTCTAGTTTTTTGTCTTGACAATCTTTCAGTGTTTTAACGTAGTAATTCTAACCCTTAAAACTTATGTACAGGAAAGTAAACTTTCAACAGTATGTGAGAGAGTCTTCGATAAATGTTTGGCACCATCAACTTCTACAGGAGAAGGATGTGACAACATGACCATGATATTGGTGCAATTCAAAAAGCCAATCCAGCCGTGCACTACTACAGTAAATGAAGATGTAAAAGAGGTAGACAGTAAACTAAAAACCGTTGCAATTGAATCAAGCTAAGTCTAAGTTCGAAGGACAAATCATACTTGGTACATATTGTTGGTACAAGTCAAACTGCGAAAAATAGTAGTCTTATAGTTTTTTTTTAGAATTCTCTCTCCAGTTTGATTGTAAAGAAAATTTCATTTTATTTTATTATATGCTGTTAGTAAGAATGATTTACTTGAGAAGTTAATAGCACCTGTAAGCTTGAGTAGGCAGGTATTTTGAGTTTGGCTTTTGAATCAAGATTGTGTGATGTGCTTGATTCTACCTTAACAGGTGTTTAAATCTTTTCAAGTCAAAACTTCAAAATGGATATGGAACCGAACTTGTCTAAATTGGTTCATTGATAGCCAAGCTTTGGTTTAGATAAGTGTTTTGGTCCAATGCGAAGCGTGCATATCTGGTCTTAATCGATTTTTTACAAGAGATAACTGAACCGGAGAGATGGTTTTCTCAAAACGCTAAAAGAGAGATCCAAGTTGAGCATATGGTGGTTTGACTCATGGTTTTGTCAACGTGAACAAACCTTTGCACTTTTGAGTTCAACAAGTTTTGTATCAATTGTATAGTGTGGTAATTAAATAAAAACAATGATACAAATATCAATTCTCAAATTAATATTTGTGCTATCAATATCACTTCCTCTTTCTAACAGATCATCCATATAACAATGCTAAAATCAGTGTATTACTTTTAAAATAGCTATTGAATAAAGCAAAACACAAATATAATTAAACCTAAATTCTAAAAAAGAATTAGTAAATAAATCGGTAATAAATCACTTTTTCCCACTCATAATTTTCAAGGATAATGAGCCTTTAACACATACATGTATAGCCTAATAAGAATATCTTTTATCGCTTTCGAACCTTTTTCTTGTATGATGTATGTGACATAATCGAAATATCCTCCGGTTATTTCTAGACCTTTATTCTTAGGGAAAATGTTAGATGATGTTAACATCATGATGTTGCACTCACATTATTTTTTACACATGTCAAAAAGCTCCCATGAATTTTAGGTTTGTGAGATCAACATCATTTAAGTTATCCCCTTATTCTTAACTAAGTATCAAGATGCCTACCTTTTAGGCTATCTCAATAACTTCTAAATGGTATGTTATATTTATAATTGTTTAACGAGGATAGTTGTTTGTGGGGATGTCAACATTGACAATGATCTGTTTTAACGTTTTATACTTTGTATGATGGTCGAGGTTGGTAATAATGAAAAAAATGATAATTTATATGAATTAGTTTTTTATTTATTTTATTTTTAAAAGCAATGTAGACAATTGATTATATTTAAAATTTTGAAATTTTAGGACATAATCTTAATCTTAAAATAAAAGTAAATATAAATAAATAAGAAATTTAAAATTATCACACCTCTTTAATAATTTGTCAAAAACAGAAAAATACCTAATTCGCTGAACCCCTGCAACTTTACATCACCAGAATTTAGCGGCCACACTTTGTTAACATTATTAAACACTCTCTGCAACTGAAACAGAAAAAGAAGATGGCAGGGGTGATTCCTGAATCAGCCATTGAAGCAGTTAATCGAACTTTAAACAATTTCAAAGATTTCCAAACACATTTTTCTGATTTCTTGCCCCTTTGTGAACCTGACACTCTTTCTGAATTACACCCTCTTCAACGTGCTCAATCTTTACTCTTGCTTGCCAAAGCTACCACTACACTCTTTACATGTAAATATATATCTATCTATTTATCTATATCTATCAATCTTTATGTGTACTTTATACAAGATACTTATAGGGTTTCTTGATTTATATTATTATTTTGATAAAGTTTGTATCTTTTAATGTTTTCAAGTGAAGCTGCGTTGTACTGGTGTTGACCCAGATGACCATCCTGTCAGTTCAGAACTTGTAGGACTTTTTACATAATTATATATATAATTTTATTTTGTAGTTTTTGTGGGTTTGTTGAAAATGTTGATAAAAATCTTCTTTTTTTGGTGAATGTAGGAGAGATTGAAGTTGTATCAAGAAAAGCTGGATAGGTGCATAAATTTGAGCAAGGGTAATTTTATTTTATTTTGGTTATTTCTTGTAGTTTAATTTTAGTTTTATGAAGTTTGAAACTACTGGATATAAAAAGGTTGGAACTTTTGGATTTTGATGCTTATTTTGAAAACTGCATATATGTTTATTGCGTTTCGACACGACAGATAAGCTGTTTTAAGTATTTGGGTAGAAGCAAACTTTTTGTAAGATTCGTTTAATTTGGAGTGAAATAAGCTGTTTCGATAAGCAGTTTGAGAGGTTTTATTCAAAGTACTTTTCTGATTAGGAGTAGTGTTACTTGAACAGAATGACCAAACATTGAAACAACTGCATATCTTATTACTGTGTTTGTCGAATCCAAACATTATCTTCTGCATTGCGTTTTGTTACAGCTGATTATGTGCTTTTACTTATTTCAAAGGCATAAGCAGTTTCCATCCATATGTAATCCCACATACCGTTTGAATGATCAGTGTCAGGTAATCAGTTGTTATAACATGGTAGGCATGAGATAGTGGTTGGATGCCTTCTTTGGCTACTTGAGTTTTCATAACCACTTACAATAATGTCAATTGTCAAGTGTTTTGGCAAATTCTGATAGTAACATATAAATTTAGAGTATTAGTATGTTGCAGCTTATTAACTCCATTTATTATAACATTATAGTATCTTAAAGACACTCTATAGAACTCACTCCTTTTATGCACAACCTGCACGACACTTGAGAGGTCTTCCTGGAAGCAGCCTCTCTAGGGGTATTGCCAGCTACATCATATCTTCCCCATGCCTTGCACATCAGTGGGGTTGGGTATTGTTGTTGTATTGTTGAAGCTAATTTATTGCCCAGTATGTGACCCCTATATCTTAGATAATAAAATTATACGGAGTAATAAGCAGCACGTCATACAAAGTTTAGAAGCTGATTATCTTGATTTTAATTGGCAACTATCAGATATACTCTCATAATAATAGTTTGCATGTGCTAAGTTTTAGAATTGTTTGTTGAATTTATATTTAAGCTTTATATTTCAAATGACTACATGCAGCTCCCCTGCGACCTTCAACGACTTTAAACTACCAGGCAGCAACCCGTTTCATTGAGCATTCATTACCTGACCTTACCAGTGGTAAGTGGCCTGTGGCTTATATATAAAAAGGATTTCTTATAGCATTCAATAGTTTGATTTTACTGGAACGTTATTTGCATAAAATATCAGACCAAAAGAAGAATATGAGAGAAATCAGTAGACGGGAGAGGGTAAATCGTGCGCATTCTGAAGGACATGTTAGTAAGAAGAGAAAGTATCTATCATCTAATAAAACTTCTGTAAAGACTGCTGCTCAGGAGTTTCTTGAAAAAGCAACTCGTGAGCTTCTTGGCGATGAGAAAAGTTCCTTCAAGGGGCCTTTAAGGCCTCAAAGTTCAGATGGAGATGACATGTCAACTGAAAATTAGGTAAGCGTGATGTCCTATGCATTTACTCTTGGATTATTACGTGTTACATTTTGTTTATAGTGTTGATTAATGTTCTGCATATCCAGATACAATTCAGTTTTGGTATGTATAATAAAACAATGGGATTTGATGTTGAATGTATCATAGACCGGAATAAACTTTAATAACTAAAAATGAACATTTCAACTCTCTCTATGGTTTAGTGCCAAGTGTAATTTAATTGTTTGATAAGTGTTTTAAGATGATGGAAATTACTATTTAAATGACTATTTAAAAATGTCAAATGAAAAGAGAATTATGTAACTTCATTACAGTAGACCACAAATCTTTATTCTTAATTTTTGATCTATGTGGAAGATCTTATTTGTTAGATTTCAAGATAGCTAAGGGCTTGTATCATTCAACTGTAGAGGATATGAAATATTAGAGAAAATGAACATTGGCCAATCAATTTGTAAAATCGTAAGATTTGAGGCATATACCTTTTGCAACAGAGGTAGAAACTTTGCTAGCTGAAGATGTGGAAATTAAGTAGGTATTGACTATTTTAGTATTTTGAACTTGGCTATAGAAGATTCGAAATATAGACATAATACCACTTATTATAGTTTGATCTTTGATTCAGTGAAGCATTACATCTTTGACACTAAACAACAGACACCATAAACGATTAAACTCATAAAGTGAGCAGGCTTGCAAATGACTGTGTTAAATTTATTATTACTTACATATAATTATGTTTACGATAGTTACACATGCCATAGAAATATCATGTAAATCTGTGGATCATGATTCATGAGAGATATTGCTCTGAGCATGGCTTCCTTTTGTCTTCTTCATCACATTTGTTAAACTTTCATATTTCCGACATTGTGTTGCTATGAAAATGTTTGAATTTGTTTTCTTGTTTCCTTCTTTAGTAACTTTTCTTATTCTTATACCATCTATTATTTTGTGCAGGATGCCATGGCTGCGCCTTGCAGTACATATTCCGCATGTTGTTTCGAATCCCCTCTTTGTTTCTTAGGTAGGTTTTTAGTAAGTTTGCATTGCAGTACACTATGTATGTCTATTATGATTTATGTAATAGGACTTTGTGTTACAAAATGGTTTCATAGTGTTGAAAGGGCGATTCGATATTGAAAGTAATAAACTAATAACCAGGCTGGGTTGATTCAAGTATTTCGTCTACAGGATCAACCCTAACAGAAGCTGTTAAAGTAGTGGTAGGACTAGGAGGGGTGGGTTGGTAGATAATTTTGACCTTTTTTTGCTTTGAAAGGTCAGGTGTGTTGGACTGTTTGGTCCACTTACTTTAGTGGCTGCATCTTTTTGTTTCTATTTAAGTACGTGAATCAGAAACAGTATTTTTGTTATATTAATTTTTCTAGATCAACTACTTTCTCTTATACGTATAAACATGAAATATTTAGGTAAGCAAGATGATGAAATATTTACAAATATGGCAAAACTGGTGAGTAGACAAAGTAAGTAACATGTGTAAAAACGTATCCACTGGGGCGGGTTGACCTGAAAATTCCTTTTTCCCATCTGTATGTATACCTCAAATGAGATGGGTGACATTGATGCAGTCGGTAGTCGAGTTGAACAATGCACGCCCATTGGTAATATGGATGCAAATGGTATGAAGCAAGATTACCAATACAGTCGCTTTAGATGACTATCGAAGGAAAGCTATATACAAAGTTGAAGTTGTATCATTCAATAAACAGGTTACAAAAAACCAAAGTGTTTTCTATTCAAGTTGGGTAGTAAATCAAGGATAATTGTTATCATCAGAAAACCCAAGGATAATTGCCTTTTTTATTAAGTAACATGTCAACTAAACAATCCAATTTTCTAAGAAATGTGCAAATAATTTAAACACATGCCAAAAGTTGCATGCGACACTTTAGTTCCAAGTATTGATCAGGTAACTAAAAAGTATATTGTTTTAAATTACTAATGTTTTAGAGATTTTTAATCAGTATAGTGCTTGTACTGTATATATATCTTTACAATATATTTTGTCTCTTATAAAATTAAGATAGTAAAATGATCCACAACTG
This sequence comes from Erigeron breviscapus, assembly GCA_034093135.1. Classification (NCBI taxonomy): domain Eukaryota; kingdom Viridiplantae; phylum Streptophyta; class Magnoliopsida; order Asterales; family Asteraceae; genus Erigeron; species Erigeron breviscapus. The sequence continues at coordinate 89,983,763 of CM067174.1, read as the reverse complement.
AAATACAGTAATTCATTAAATTTATGCTCAAAAAGACCATTTGAACTACATGTTTTAAATATACAATAAATGTTTATCCTGTGAGAACTATGTTAAGTAATAGTGTGCTTATGTGACAAGATATATTGTTTTACAAACCTTAATTGTTCCCCCTTTGCCTAAAAGTGTGACACTCGCTTTTGTGCTGTTCAAACCTCAAATATTAAAACTTATACCTTTTTGTGAAATCTTCAAACAAAATTTATTTATTTAACATTTTAGCTATAAACTATCCTCTTTACGTGACAATCTATTGTCCACCATAACGTATAAATATAAGTATTATGTTTAAAAACATTTTACATATTTCTTTATTATTAAAGCATTGTTTTAAAACTATATGATAGTTAAATGTTGTATTGCATTAGGACTATTTTATGCCAATACTCACTACAAATGATATATACTTTGTTATATAATTTTTTAATGGGTCTTGCCGATGACAGTTATATGGGTTGTCATTAACGTGCATAAAATAGTTGTACTTTTATCATAAAATTCAGAAGCGGAGTTTTTATATGAAGTATGATTCTTTTATACACGGTAACATTTTCCTTCTTTAATCATTTCATTTTAAGTGTGTACTTTGAAAATCATAAATATTACGTCAAATAATAACTAGCTGACAACTTAATCTTAACTTTCTAAATTTTTAGAATAGATTTTAAGATATCTAATTTTTTGTACGAAGATATTAAGGACATAATTAATACTCAATGTGTTACTTTAAAAGTCGAGAGTCATTTTAAATCAAGCAAAACAATATATAAATATGTACGTTTAAATTGAGATTTTGAACGGAAGAATAACAAAAGTATATACCTTTACATCTACTTAAATGTTCATCTTGATATTTTTTTTCCACCAAAATATACTATGATTGGATTAAGTTGTTAACGCCCTTTCTTCTGCAAACAAAAATCAAGGGTTCAATCTTCATCCCATATAAAGAACGAAGGTCCTATTCTATCATTTAGATAGAACCTGAAAACAGTCTCTCTACCTTAATAGAGATAAGGCTGTCTATATCTCAATCTTCCCATACACCGTCGATGATTGAGACCCAAAACCTGTGAAAGACGTTATTGAGTGTATTTTCAAGTGACCTATGTCTTCTATATAAGGATAACTTTTTTAAAAAAATTATTTTTCAAATGAAAGCTTTATTAATTATATCTATTTTAATTTATAATTTTTTTAGACATCTTTTTTGGAGAGAACTAGAATTTATTTTGTGTATGTGTTTAGTTTAGACTTTATTAGATACACAAAATTGTATGTATTTCTTTGAACATTTGTATGTTGAGGTTATACAAAGTGCAAAAACATACTAGTCCACTAGACTAGTTCAGTGTTTGAAAGAGGGAACACAATACTACATAAAAACAGATCAAACTCTCTTTCACTGTCTCCACAAATCTCTTTGTGTTGCAAACAAGTCATCATCGGTCAGTAATTTACTTACAAATCCATCTTCTATTTATTTAGATCTTATATAAATACTCACACTTGGTGTTTTTCAAAAGCAACAAATTAAAGTTTCTTGTTTTATTGTTACTTTTGTTTTTGTTCATGTTTGACCACTATAATATAAGTCTATATATACATATACATATATAACTTATATAAAGCTTTAAACTTGTGAATGATTGCTGCCCCTGCTTTGTTAAGCACTAAAGATAAATAAAGTCAGGGTTTTTTTTGTATCTTTATCAAAACCCCATTATTTCCCTTTATTTATTGTTGCTGATATTGTATATAAGTATGTTTATATTGTGTTTTTATTGTTAATTATTCAGGTGGGTGTGTTTTTTTTTTTTCACAAGAGATTATTAGGGACAGATTTGATTTTTTTGTTGGTTTTGTTTTGTGTGTTTTTCTTAGGGTGTTTGACTGTGTGTGTGATTTGAACTAGCTAATAAAAATGTCATGAGAAATGAGGGTTAGGGATAGATCATGGGGTGTGTGTTTGGAAGAGAGATTTCGTCTTCTGGGCCACCGAGTTCTGAGATTGTTGTAGATAAAAGAAGAGATAGAGACAGAGATAGAGATAGAGACAGGGATTCGAATGTCGAGTCTGGGAGAAAAGAAAAAGCTTTAGTAGTGAACCCTGATAGTAGTAATAATGAGGGTCAGGAATCGCAAAATGGCACGGTGGTGAAAAAGGGTGGTGAAAAAGATGGGAGTGGGAGACAAAGAGGTGAGAGAAGGCGGTCGAGACCAAATCCTAGATTGAGTAATCCAACCAAGAATATTCATGGTGAACAAGTGGCTGCTGGCTGGCCAGCTTGGTTGTCTGCTGTTGCCGGTGAGGCGATCAATGGCTGGATTCCGAGAAGGGCTGATACTTTTGAGAAAATCGATAAGGTCAGTAGTGATGATTGGTTTTCAATTTTTTCCATATGTTGTATATTGCTGTTAGAGCAAAATTGGTTGGTATCGTGATTTGTGTAGATTTGATTTGATGGTGGCACAAGAATTTAAGTGTGTTTGGATTTTTGTTTTGGAAGTGATTATGTAATATAAAATAACCAGAATCACATAATCAGAAGCATATTCTGTATCTTAATATTAGAAACTGATTAGTAATTCCTAAATGCAAATACAATGTCGTTGTTTTGACATATTTTGCAATTCCAAAAGTCTGCTTGTTAATAGTTGGTTTCGTGGAAAAAAAAATCGATTTGTGATGTTTAGTATCTTAGCTTTTGTTATATACTGAATTTTTTAAAGTTCATTGATTGTGCTATATTTTTTATTTTTTTGATTGTGCTATAATTGTTTTAATGTTGATTGATTGTGCTATATTTTTTATTTTTTTGATTGTGCTATAATTGTTTTAATGTTGTAATTAGATTGGGCAAGGCACATACAGTAACGTGTACAAAGCTAAGGATACTATGACAGGAAAAATAGTTGCATTGAAGAAGGTCCGGTTTGATAATTTGGAGCCTGAGAGTGTGAAATTTATGGCCAGAGAGATTTTGATATTACGTCGTTTAGATCATCCCAATGTTGTGAAATTGGAAGGGTTGGTGACATCAAGAATGTCTTGTAGTTTGTATCTTGTTTTCGAGTACATGGAGCATGATTTGGCTGGTCTTGCTGCTAGTCCTACTATCAAGTTTACCGAGCCTCAAGTTAGTATTATATTTATCAGGGTTAAATAATCTATTGTTTTCTTTGTGTTAACCATCTATGAATATGTTAGGTCAAGTGTTACATGCATCAAATCTTGTCTGGGCTTGAACACTGTCACAATCGTCATGTGTTGCATCGGGATATTAAGGGTTCAAATCTTCTTCTTGATAATGATGGAAGTTTAAAAATTGCTGATTTCGGTTTGGCCACCTTTTTTGATCCTAATCACAAGCAGCCAATGACTAGCCGGGTCGTTACATTATGGTATAGACCACCCGAGCTTCTTCTTGGCGCCACTGATTATGGTGTAGGCATTGATCTCTGGAGTGCAGGGTGCATTTTAGCAGAGTTATTGGCTGGGAAGCCTATCATGCCCGGTCGTACAGAGGTAAGTTACAATCTCTCCATATTTAAATTGACTTTTATTTTATTTTTTTAATGATTTTTGTGTATTTATCAATAATTATTATTTTGGGAGAAGTGTAAAGTGTTACTATTTTCATGCAAACAGGTAGAGCAGCTTCATAAGATTTTTAAGTTATGTGGCTCTCCTTCTGATGAATATTGGAAAAAGTCCAAGCTCCCACATGCAACCATATTTAAGCCCCAACAGGCATACAAACGGTGCATAGCAGAAACATTTAAAAATTTCCCATCATCATCATTGCCATTGATTGATACCCTTCTTGCCATTGATCCTGCAGAACGTCAAACTGCAACAGCTGCTTTGAGAAGTGAAGTAAGCATCTAAATCCAAACTCGATTCCATTTACATAACATTATAAGTTCATTTCTGTTATTGGGATTTTGGTTTTGATTTTATTTGGATTCAGGAAATTTGGGATCCTTAGGATTAGGAGAATCAGATGAGGCTAGCAGCCCTTTTCTTTTTCTTAAGTGTTTTCTTCTGGGGTCTTAAATCATTGAAATTTTCTATCAGGTTCCAATGTTCCATAAGCCATGTCTATATGTAATGGAACTCATGTTATGAGTTTCGGTACTATGACATATCAAGTGTCTTGCTTGTCTCGAATTTAGTTCTTATCAGTGTATCTAGCAATTTACATTGAGGCTGAACATGCAGGGTTAAAGACAGATCCCTTTAGTTTCTTCTTTTCAATTTCATCGATTCTTGTTTAACTTTAAGCTACACATTTACCTTCCTTTCACTCGAAAGCTACTCACGTTACTCTCGAGTTATGTCCAATTGGATCATAAATTATACATAATTAATGGTTTAATATTAATGTTAACCAAACTTTCACCAACTTCATTAGGATTTTACGCATTGTTGTGAATACATTAGGCTCATCGAAAACAACTTAAAGGCCTTGCCTTTGTCTCAAGCTCATCGGCTTCGATGATACGTGTATACCTTGGCCTTTAGGAGCACAGGCATATGACCCACAAGATATTTTGAATGCGGATATGTTCTGTCGTTTTTAAACTACCAAAAAGATTGTCATGGGCCTGTTAATCTATATAAAACAGGGGAGTTATCTCCTTTCTCTCTGATATATAAAATTGGATATAAATTTACAGAAAGTTGAATAGTCAAAGCTAAGGTAATCTACTTACCTCATGGACCTCTCTACATCTCCTGGTCTATGTTTCGCATGCCATTTCAGCCTTGTTTTGTCTCTTCTCGATTATGAATATGTTTATGGGACTAGTGTTAGTGGTTGATATACTTGGTGTTAAGCTTAACTGATGGACTTTTTATTGAGTGTATAATCATATATATTGCTCTCTATGGAAGTTTCCACTTTCCACCGTCAACCTTTTTCTAATTTTAGGAACACACATGCTAACAGTTGAACCGAGCGTGAAGAAGCTCTAAAGCGTTTTTATAGTTGTTGAGGCCTTTTAAGTTGTAACAATGGATTTATTTAAGAACTATTATGAACATACATTGCTCTTATGTAGTCACAGTTTCTTTTGTAAGTTGTCCTTGTTATTGTGTCTCTTACTTTACTATCTGCCATTTTCGTTAAGCCACAGTATATTCATATCCTTCACTGGTAATTAGTGTACTACTCTTTAGTACCAACTTAGGTACTTAACGCATCTCTTAAATTTGTGAATTTCAAGGGCTTGGGTGGAAGTACTTTGAAACGATCTTTTTCCTTTCATCTTTTGGGTTTTGAAACTGGGTGAAAAGGATTTCATCTGAAAACTTCAGAAAAAAGGTGTGAAGTGGTAGATTTACATGAGCAATACCACATTACTTGGATTGTGTCCCTTTCTTGTAGTGGAATACATCTTATATTAACCATATATGAATTAATCAACAAAGGTATTCCCCGAGTACATGGTGTTGATTAGTAATATCTAGCATGTATTATTTTGCAGTTTTTTATGACAAAACCTTATGCTTGTGACCCTTCAAGCCTTCCCAAATATCCACCGACCAAGGAGATGGATGCCAAACTACGTGATGAAGAAGCGAGAAGGTATTCAATGTGTTTTTTCCTTTTCTAATGCAAAAAGTTCACTTGGTTAAATAATCAAATTATTTTGACATCTTTAAATTATATAGCTTGTTAATAATCTCAAATGTGAATATATATTTGGTAGGTTGCGAGCTGCTGGTAGAACCAATGCTGATGGAGTAAAGAAGACTCGCACACGTGAAAGACCTGCACGGGCTATGCCTGCTCCAGAAGCCAATGCTGAGCTGCAAGCCAACATTGATGTATGACAGATAAGCTTAGTTTACTGCTATAGTTAGATGTTGTAGGGTTCGTTGGTGCAAATTGTAGATTTTTTTCTATCAGTCACTTTTTAGATGTTTCGTCCGTCTAAATTTGATGTTTTATCTTCTGGGTTAGAGGTTAATTAGAGCGTTGACCACCACATTTGGCAAAATCAAAGGGGACAAAATGGGTGGGCTGCGTAGTGGGTCAAAAATGTGTTGGAATAATATCTAGTCTGTTTGGATAAATTAATAGAAGTTTGTAGTCTGTTTGAAAGTTGGGGAATTCGTGGCTTTTAAAATGGAAAGATGGAAGGGTTTAGGTAATGGGTCAAAAGTGATTCTGATTTTTGCTCAAACTAGGTGTGAAATGGCTTATTGTAAAAAATTGTTGGTTTGTCGAACATGATTTACAAAATCTAAGTAGTTTCTGTAAATGGTTAAATATTTTAAGCAACACTGAAAACATTTTCGATTAAATAGTCTTAGGAGGCTTTATGCGTTTGTTTTATTTATTTTGGAAAGGCAAATATCAACACCACATATAAATATAATTATTCACACATTTGTCCACAATGGGGACTTTAACCCCAACCTTTTTAGTTAATGGGCCAACACACTTACCGCCAGGCTAAGCCCTTTGGTGGCTTTATGCATATAAATGCACTTTAGTGACTTTCAATCCGGTCTCTATTTAGCTACATTATTTCTATGTGACATCTTTGAGATCAAACAAAATTCGAAAAGATTCATAAGTAAATGGGTGAAAATGCCACCTCTGCTAGTCTGCTGCTATATATACTTCTATACACCTTTTCCAAACTGATAATCTTTTGAATCTGTTACCTTTGCAGAGACGACGGTTAATTACACATGCTAATGCAAAGAGCAAAAGTGAGAAATTTCCTCCACCCCATCAGGATGGCACACTGGGTTACCCATTGGGTTCTTCGCATCACATGGATCCAACTTTTGATCCTCCAGATGTCCCGTTTAGTTCCAATTTTTCATATGCCAAACCACCTATCCAGACATGGTCTGGTCCATTGGCTGAGCCTGCTCCTACAGGTCGTTCACGCAGAAAGAAACATGATTCATCTTCAAAGCATAACTAGACTTTTCGTGTGGTCAAACCCACTTGATACAGAAGGCTGCATATGTTGCTGGACCGAAAAGCATGCCGGGATACCCTTTTACATGTAGAATGCAGAGGTAAAGTATTTTGTTCTTTGTATTTCTTGTTTAATTCTTAATTTATGGGATGGCGGGAAAGCTCCTTTTGAGTACTGTACATGTTCATCTTTTTTGCCTTTTTTTTTTGTGTTGGAACAACTCTGGGTAGGTTAATTAAACATACAACTATTGAACAAATGCTCGAATATTCAACTATATTAATCGCAATGTGCTATTTTTAAGCTATTGTCAACCGATTTGTTTACTTGAAAACTATATTAGTATATTATGTTCATTGGATTCTCATTGTAATGTTTGAATTAAGTTTTGAGTGGTATTTTGATAGTCAAAACATGTTGATTTGCATTACAGGAAATAACCAATAGTACTAAAATCACCAACATAAAAACCCCTCACCCACAATCTTCATCAAACATATTACATCTCTATTTATACAATCTGGACCATCACCATTGAACACCTAGTGGATACTATAATGATAAATATGGTGCAAGAAAATAGATGCAATAGTCAAATCATGAACACCTTAATAAGCATAACAAATTGATGAATAATAACAAAACATCTCTTTTTGAACCCAACTCATTATCTCCTCGTATCTTAACATCATAAGCACTTTAACCCTTCACTATTTTCTTCCGAAACATGTATTGTCCTTACCTTATTAACTCTTTTTTAATGACACATTTCGAAGAACAACTACTATGCGGTACACGTGAATCTTTAAACCGTGCCCCCATTACCGCAAATTAACCTATATATATGTTTAGAGGGACTTAACCTGGGTTGCTTAGTCTTAGTTTATGGTATGATATATTGATATGGATTGTCAAAATCATCATCCACCTTATGGTAAACAAAAATTAGGCCAATGCTATCATAATTCAATATAACTTTTATATAATGTGCTTCAAACTTTTCATGTACTCCAGCAGAATAATTATAATTAAGATTTTATTATTAATAATATGGTATTACTTTTATAAAAATATTAAACCAATTTTCTGGATTTTCCAACCACAATATACAATTTTTTATACATGAAAACTAAAATTCTTAAAATAATTAATAAAATGCAGTAATAATATAATATACTAGCTGCGTCAGAAAAGTGTGGACCAATCAAACAGCGGTGGCGTGCATGGTTACGTGGAAACATTGCCTCCCCCAAACTGGTCAACTACCACTTTTTCCTTTGAACACGTCTAGTTTTCTGTCTTGATTTCCTATTGTTTCAGGCATTTACCTCTTGAGCGTGCGAGCATACGTGTTATAACTCTCCAACTTTTAGCATATTGTCCACCTTGGATATCACTGCTGAAGTTCGAATCATTAACATCTAACACTTGTCGTTCTAAAAAAATATATATGTAACAATGTCAAGAATGTAATCGAGAGGGGGGCCATCTGAAACTCAATTCTAGGCCACAATCTCATGGTTCAACAACATATGAATAACAAATGCCACATAAGCGTCATATGAATTCCTTGGTTGTGAGAATCTCTTGCTATAATCCAAATGAGCTTAGTTTTTATATTTGTATGTGTAAAATGAATTATTATTATTATTAGTGTTAAAAGTGGTTTTTTCTTCAATGACAAAGAAATCTATATCAAACACAAAACAGGGGAAATCTAGCATCTTAAATATTTAAACGGCGTCATGATAACTTTTTAAAACTTCATAAATTAGCATATCATATCACTTTAAATCACATCATAAACTTTGTCATAAACTATGATTTAGATATTCTATATACAAATTTAACTATAACTATTTATTAAAAAGAAGAAAATAAATGTTATTTAAATTTTGAAGAGGTACCTCTTCATCTTTTATAAAAATAATACAAAACACTCGATTCGGTTTTGATTTTCTCAAACCACCGAATCGATATTAGACTTTTCAAACCGACCATACCACTCCATTTACTTAATATTGATGGTTTGTTCGCCTTCAAACAGATGAACATCCGTAGTTTAAATTACAAGTTTATACTTTGGCCTTTAATGTGATTTACATCACTAATCTTGACCAACCAACATTCTAAAGATGACAATTTGTTCAAACTACCATTTTGTCCCAAGTCCTCCTAAGCTTCCTATAATCCTCTCATTCCTCTTCTATACTTTCAAGTTTCAATTTTAGATAAACTTAGAAAATACAAACACTCATCACAACCAATTTTTTAAAGCCACTAGTGCCAATGGTGCCCCACATTATGTCATTTCTAAAAGAAAAAAACAATACTGTCCAAAAAAATATATGCAATTAAAGCCCATATTTAAAATGTTCTTGAATTAATCATCACCAAGAGAAAATATACATGACTGAGCTTGCGGCTCAAACTCTTGCTTCACTAACAGCATGACACGTGGACCAATGACTATTCTTAAATCCTATATATACACCCATTTCCCATTTTCCCCCTAAATTCAAATCATCTCTTTACAAAACCCTTGTCCAAAACACCATTTTATCCACTAATCTTTCACTTTTTTTAGCAAAAAAGCACAAACCTTTTTCATACCCACATGGAAATATCACTGATTTCAAGAAATTTTTATAATTTAGGCACTAATAATCATAATAATAATTTGATGATTATAAGTTCATATGGCAGTAAATCACATATGGGTTTTGGTCAAATAGTCAAAAGCTCTAATCTTTCTTATAAGATTTCAGCTCAATCTGTTTCTCATTCTCAAATTGCTGCATCCACCAAAGCTTCTCAAGATATTGCATTTTCTAATCATGTAAGTATATCTTGTATCTATAATGTTTATTTTGATAAGTTTAGTGAACCCTTTTTTTATTTATGGATGGATGGTTGTTAAATGTGCAGAAAGATGGTGTGAAGTTGTATGTTGGACTGCCTATGAATTCGGTTTCCGAATGTAGTGCTATTTTTTTTTAGAACGGCAATACTATATTAAAAGACTACTAGCAAGATGCTAGTAGCTACCAAAGTACAAATACATACAAGAAAAGAATACACACCTCTAAAAACAGTACTATAGTATTTGATGTAATCCCAAGCATGTTTCGAGGAAATAACCTATCAAGCTAAGATAACCACAAGAAAAAAGGAAAGGACGAACAACAAAACTCGACCAACAATGCAACAGAGTAAGCGCACTATCATAATAAAAAACCAGCAAAGCGAATAGATCAGCCAAAAGGAGAATCCCATCAACCTTGATCCAGAGGATTCTCAATCCAATTGTTCCAACAGTGATGATGTTTCCTGTTTCGATTAGATATCCACATATAAGAAAGAGAAATAATAGAGTTAAAAATATCATTGATGTTCTCGTGGATTCCATTGTATGTGATATTGTTTTATTCCAGCAAAGCGAATGTAGTGCTATTAAACATTCAAGGGCAATAGCAGCAGGACTTGTGGCTTTGAAGTTATTAGGAGTTGAAGGTGTTGAGCTCCCAATTTGGTGGGGAGTTGCAGAGAAAGAATCCATGGGGAAATATGAATGGTCTGGTTACCTTACTCTTGTTAACATGGTTCGAGATTCGGGTCTTAAAGTCCATGTTTCGCTTTGCTTTCATGCCTCTAAAGAAGAAAACATTCCCCTTCCTAGTTGGGTTTCGAGAATTGGTGAAATGCAACCGAATATATTCTTTGCTGATCGGTCAGGGAAGCGTTATAAAGATTGTTTGTCTTATGGTGTTGATGATCTTCCTGTTTTTGATGGCAAAACTGCAATCCAAGTTTATCAAGGATTTGTTGAAAGCTTCAAGAATACATTCTCCCAGTTTATGGGTTCCACAATTACTGTAAGTAGTAAAACAAGTTTTGATCTTTTTCGCTTCTAACTATCAGGAAGCTGAGTCTTGAATACTTAAGCTGATTATTGAAATGGATACTGATTTATGGATTTTGCAGGGGGTGACAATTGGAATGGGGCCAGACGGTGAGCTTCGATATCCGTCTCATAGTGATCACTTCAAGAATGGTGTTGGTTATGGAGCAGGGGAATTTCAGTGTTATGATGAAAACATGATGGCAAATTTGAAGCAGCATGCAGAAAATCTTGGAAACCCTCTTTGGGGACTGTGGACCACATGATGCACCAAGATACAACCAGCAGCCCATTATTGACACTTTCTTCAAAGAAGGTGGATCATGGGAGACTGCTTATGGCGATTTCTTTCTTTCATGGTATTCATCCCAAGTCATATCTCACGCAGACCGGATGCTATCATTAGCTACATCATCTTTTAGCGATCACACTACAATTACGGTGTCGGGTAAACTGCCTCTTGTTCATTCATGGTACAGAAGCCGGTCACATCCAGCAGAGGTAACCGCAGGATTCTATAACACAATAAACAGAAACGGGTATGAAGAAATTGCAAAGATTTTCCATAAAAATTCGTGTAGAATGATCTTGCCAGGAATAGATCTCTTGGATGAACAACAGCCAAAAGAGTCATTTTCCAGTCCTGAGCGACTATTTGCAGACATAAGGGATTCTTGCAGAAACCATGGGGTAGAAATTTGTGGTCAAAACGTGCATGTTGCGGGTACAGTTAAGAGTTTTGAACAAATCAAGAAGAATTTGGCGTGTGAGAACAGAATCAATTTGTTCCTATACCAGAGAATGGGTGGTGACTTCTTTTCGCCTAAAAACTTTCCTTTGTTTTCGTCATTTGTCAGGAAACTAAATCAATTGGAACTTGATTCAGATGATTGTGTATATGAGAGAGATGATGTTGTATTTGTACATAGTGAGAACAGAACACTGCAAGCTGCATAGAGTTGTGATGATAATTTCTTTGAAAACTTGTATATTTGTATGCAAATTATAATCCCAAAATTATAATTTTACTGTTGGATTTTTAATCTTCCATATTCTGATAGTAGTTTTAATTCATTTCTTATGCTTAATTATCAGTTGGTATTAAGATTTAAGCAAGTAAAATGCTGATAGACTTATTTTCCTGTGTTAGTAAGTAGTTAAAAGATAGTAAAAAGTAGTTACTTTTATGTTATCTCGTATAAAATATGATTGCATAGATTATATTATGAGCATAATGTAACATTTCTGAAGAAAGTGGGAGACTTAGATCCCAATAACTCTTGCAACCCATTTAGCCTAAGTCATATTTGGCTAAGCTTATAAGTTTTACCCATTTAAATAGTGTAAGAGCAAAATATAACCAATCTATATCTAACTAAATATGTCAGAATCATATATGATTACACTGACATATCGATCATGTTTATGATTTTGCTGGTTAGGTAACTTACAAGACACTTTAACAGAGATCTAAACATAACAGGACTTGCCTTAAAATCCAGGTATCGTATGTTTCTACCGAATGTACTGTGAAAATGTAATTTTCAATGATTGATGGAATAATATAGCAAAACGACTCCGATAATCACTACTCAAATCCTATTGGGATATATTGCAACAAAAGGAATCATAGTTTTGAAAGTGAACATTGCATTCGGCATCTTCATTAAGGACCAAAAATATAATACTATACGAGGATTTATACATCATTCTATGATGACAAACCCTAGTTTGAATCGTTAACAATGCCATCATAGAAATGAAATGAATCTTTGTTTTCCATGGTTCAATTCGTGTAGGTAGAATTGTGTGGAAACTAAGAAACACCATTCCAAAGTTAAGAGATATAATAACAAAATAATCACCTTGGCTACCAAAAATTTCCCTGGTGGCTGTACACAGGAACATTGCTGCTGCGTTGTCCTAATGGATGTCCTGCAGCAAAATAAAACCACGTGTTGAATTCAGAGACTATAAAGTTGAGAAGTATAAGAAAACAAACATCTGCAATTCGCATATTGCACTTCCAAAGCTCTATGAACCATGTAGCTACATTTGTTGCAAGCAAAGAGGTGGCAAAATAGACAATTAATAACGGGCTATCAGCTTGGATACAGGTCAGGACAACTTGTCAGCAATTTTGCCCTTTTTCTGAATTTTCTAAATATTTAACTGGTAAGTACAATTATATAATCTGTATTACAGAATAATAATATAAATGTTAAATAAAACACAAAACTCATTTAGGAGCAAGGACTTTGTAAATATTTGAATAATTATTAGCTAACTTCTGACAGGTTTATTAGATTCGATTGGTTATTTTTGCTAAATTTTTATATTTGACATGTTATCAATAAAAAAAACAGCGGATTACCTTGCATCAATATGAATTATTGTCACCTCTAGCAAAAAGCTACTTATTGGGCGTCCTCTCAGAAGCTGCCCCCTCTCCCTTTCTTAATTTAAAGAAAACTACCGAGATACAATTCCATGGTCGAACTATCTAAAGCTGGGCCAATGCGTACTTAAACAAGATCTAAAAAGGAGGTGGGCTAATAGCAATTATCAGCAATTATACTATATTTTTATTTTATTTTGTAGATAGAACTTGATCTGCTCATAGCCTTAAAAGGAAGGTAAAAAATCATGATCAAATTACAAAACACTGTTTCAACATATTATGGCTTTCTACTCATAGATCCTAAAACCAGATGAAATGGAGAAAATGCACTGAAATATCCCATTGCATAATAATGGTATATATCAGTTTACTTCCAGGATTCATCAGGATTTTCTGATGCCTTGTGCTTTTCTATGCTAAAAACAAGTCTTACTTAAATTAGCATTATTATAAGAAAGAAAGTCAAAGAGACTATGGTTGATCAAAAGAATATAGATGCAATCCTGAATAAAATGAGAAGTATAACAAACCAAATGCATTTGAAACACAGATTAGCAAAGTTACCTTAGCTTTCATCATTAAGATAAGAAACTGGAAGAACATCGCTTGCTGAGTTTCCCATAGCTCTTTGAGGTCCTAGGGCATTATTTACATAAAACTGATCTGGAAAGTTTACAGGCAAGAGCTTTGTGGATTCATTTGAATTAGCTTCCAAACTTTTTGCTGGAAATGGATCAGTAATTTCCACCATAGTTGGGAGATGATTGCCTAGCTGTTTTCAGAGAAAGATTCAACTATATAGCATAAGTATGAAAATTGATCCATAAGCACCAACAATCTCCAATGACAAACGATGATTCCATTAATTTCTATAAATAGCACCCGACTTGCTAGCCATTCGTATAACAACATGAACATGCAAAACTAACACTTTACAATAAGAAAAAAGTCATTTTATGACATACCTTTTCAGGCTGGAACTCATTTTGATTATGGTGAAAATAACCATTAATTGATGGCATTGTATTGCTGTCTGCGAATTGCATATTGCTTAGGTCATGATCATGTTGTGAAGATGATGATCTGTAGTACATTTGGCTTATTGCAGATCTGAGACGTTGATTTCTTTGAGAATAGTAAATCTTGGTTGCAAGTGGAGCTGGAGCACTTAGCATTCTTGTTCCATCATCTTGTCACAATCATTTATTCAATACATGGAAAAAAAACCCTACCTTATCTTAAATAAAAAGGAGTGGATTAATACCTTTGGTCTGTAAATGATTATCATTGAATTTCCCAGGAGCTTGTAAACTGTTGACACCGTCGACATTTTTCATGCTTCTTGCCTGTGATTCATTTAAGAACTCTCTGCCTGAAAGATGCAGTAACATGTAATAGAAATGGGAATCATAAAATACTTTACTTTCAAAACGCATCATATATATTCATGTTATAAAGAAGAATGATTTGACAAGTTTTGGAGGAAAAATAAAAATCTCCAACTTAGAGGTCCATCAAGAACAGGCACTTCCATAATGTTGTAACACACAATCTTTATAACTGAAATAACTACTATAGTAAATTTCAAAATGGGAAACAAATTAAAGAGAAAATACTTGGGAGTCGAAACCACCATCTTTTTTCAAGCTTTACTTCCAAAAGATTTTTGATATATATATATATATATATATATAATCTTGTTTCAATTGTACTAATATGATTCTTGAAAATGTAATTATGGGCCATGGACATGGGTTTGATTATGAAGTTTAAGGTTTTTTCGTTGAGGTGAGCAAGTTCTTGTTTTTCTTCTCGCTTTATATGATACATCAAAGTTTGGGGAGAAAGGAAAGAAAAAGAAACTACAAAAATGCTTGTAGAATAACAACTACCAAACAATTAACAAAGAGATTTGTAAATTAGTATACAACTTATAGCTAAAACTAAAGGGTTGTACTATACACATAATTACATAAATATGTCTCCACAACAGTAGCCTAGTGGTGGAAGACATGCACGGGGTCAGGGGTTTAAATATGATATTTTATTAAATGAAACACGATTTAATCTATATTTTTGAAATAGTTTTAATATAT
Organism: Erigeron breviscapus; assembly: GCA_034093135.1. Lineage (NCBI taxonomy): Eukaryota > Viridiplantae > Streptophyta > Magnoliopsida > Asterales > Asteraceae > Erigeron > Erigeron breviscapus. The sequence continues at coordinate 89,968,378 of CM067174.1, read as the reverse complement.
ATATGTGTGTGTGTGTGTGTGTGTGTGTGTGTGTGTGTGTGTGTGTTACTTCTAACTAAAAGAGATGCATTATATGAGTACTCCTAGTAAATAACTAAAGCTAACAGTTAATAAACAAAAGATATAAAGGACAAATTCTCACTTATATATCTTAATAACCGACTCATTATCGGGCCCCCACCGACCGTCCCCACAGCCAACATGAGAGAATCATATTAGTAATAGCCTATCAGCTCAAACCATAGAAAGTTGACTTACACCATTAGACAAAATCACAAAACAGCAGAATCAAAATAGACGATACCATTTGGTTGTACGGGGAGTGAAGTTGCCTTTTGTTCATTCAAATGAGAATTTGAAGCAGTAGGTTTAGTAATTGCAGATCTTCCAGGCTTACCAACTGATTCAACTTGTGCTACCTTCAAGTTAAGCTCAACAGATATAGCTTTCAGAAGCACATATAACCGATGAAAATTGTATTATAAAATATAACGACGGAAAGTAACTACTAGTAACAGAAGAAGCATATAGTTGAGTTATTTATTAGAAGGATACTAGAAAGACTAATTTGTGACTTCTTCCTCTCCTTCCTAGGAGGTTTCTTTTTCACAGGAACATCATTCTCTGTTGTGTGGTCTACTAGTGAGCTTAAGGACTTGCAAATCTCTGTACAAAGATAGAATATATTTAAGAGATACATTGATGTACAAACATCAACTCAACGTTCATGAGCAAAATAGCTTACGAACAAATGGACTGTTGTGCTAAAAGCATTTAATGAAGGTGCGGTCACTTTCTTTTTGTCATTCCACCATATATATATAGTCATAGCCATATACATGTATAAAGAAGCCAAGTACAATTATATGAAACTAGAAAATGAAGTTACCTGCATGAGTTGCATATTGGCTAACCTTCACTGGTTTCTTGCAAGAATTGCAAGAAACCTGCAAGTTAACATTTCAGAATCCAATATGTAATGTAATTCAATCAGAACATTAGATACAAAGATAATTCTAAAAAGATAAACAAAACCAAAAACATTTGAAACCTCACCAAGATTAAAGGATCCACCATAGGCCTCTGACCAAATACGTGCATATCTGTATTGCAAAATCATGACCGTGACAAGGAAACTGAGTATACAAACATACTGAAGTTTAACATAAAAGTCAAAAGAATAAATAAACGGATGCCAGAACTGAGAATTGCAAACTCTCCTTCTGATTCAAAGATGAAAAACTACAACAACTTTCTTTTCTCTAATCAACCAATGCAAAAACGGGTTATAACTTCCCCCTTTGAACCAACAATGTCGGTTGGAATTATCAGGATACTGGTTCTATATAAAAGGGCCTTTTAAGGATATAGCTAGTAGTACAACACCATTCTAGATTTCTAGTTGCATTAACGATGTAACCAAATGAGTCAAAATCCAAAATAAAGCAACACAAAGAGAACCAACAAGGAAACTGAGTATATCTAAACCAATATAGAAACTCTAAATAACATGGCTTGCAAGAATTATTTTCAACCGAAAATAACGGATCATAAACTTGCCTTCTTCATCAAGCAAATTCGCTTCGTCTGCCTCTTTAAATTCTTTTTGAATGTACTGAGCAGCTAATTTCCAACAGCCTACATCCTCTGTGAGTTAACAAGTGTTATTAAGTAAAACACGAGGGTTTTTTTTCCTTCTTTTTACATAATACATAAAACGTTAGTCAATAATCCATTTACTTGTTCTCGTTAACAAACAAACTAATGATTGGTGTTAAACTGTTATGCAAAATAAAGTGAAGTACTACAAAACTAAACAAACATTGAAACATCAATGCACAAAATGATAAATAAGACTAAAATAGCAGGCCTACAAAATCTGGTACTCACGCGGGCAAAATCAATTGGAGAATATTTACAAGAAATAAGAAATTAAAATTTTTTAATAACATAATGCATTTTCTGTCTCTGAATATTCACCAAGTTGGCACCCAAATTTTTAGGTCTATCACATTACTCTTTATGCACTTTTGATATTCCTGCTTCTTTTAGAAAGACAAATATTAACAACACGCGACATAATATTCCACACATTTGATTTGTCCGCTATGAGATTTGAACCCACAACCTTTAGCTTAGCAAGAGTACACAGATACCGCACGGCTAAAAGCCCTTTGGTTTAATACTCATGATTTAGACTACATTCTTATACCAAAAGTGTAACGAAATTTTCCCCACATTGTCATTGTATGCCATTAACTCCTTTTATTTACCTTTTGATGTAACTGACTTTTATTCAGTTACCAATGTATGTCTGCGACCTTCTATAGCAGTTTTTGATGATGTGGCAGCGCCACATCACCAATTTCATTTTATAGAAGGTCGCTTACATACTTTGTTAACGAAATAAAAGTTTCATACTTGAAAAGGTAAACAAAAAGAGTCGATCACATACAAGGATAATTTGGTGAAAGTTTTGTTACATTTTTGTCCAAATAGCCCTAATTATAACACTAGCAATAATGAAACTTTTTACCTTGAGGAAGAGATGTCATTTTCACACCTGCAAGAGAGCATACCATTTGATACCCACTCAAATTACCTGCAAACTGCACCAAAAAAAACTGTCAGATTACATGATACATTACGAGATGTTACATTAATAATAATTGGGTAAAAATGTCAACTTACAAAAGATTCAAGAAAGTTGTGTGAGAAGATAATGGGGTTTGTTTGTGTGATTATGAACATTCATTTTGAAAAAGTTTTTGGCTTTGGGGAATTTGGTTGGTGTTTACGGACAGACAGACAGACAGGGGGAGAGGATGAAATAGGAATCTGTGTGTACTTTCTGAAGGGATTTTGCTTGTTGGGATGTGTTGTTATTACAGGGTCAAGTTTTATGTAGGTCCTTGAAGTAATGGAATTTGTATTACCATCCCAAAATAAATCATATTTTTAGAGGTAAATTATTTTCAATTTTCATGTTAAAGGGATGAAATAATAAATTATACTCTTTTTTATTCAAATCATGTTGTTTTTTCATATCTTTACATATATCATGTGCATATATAATCTTCATTCCGTTAGGGAAGTTTGGTGTTGGTGGTCGGAAATGAGTAAAAATGGTCATTCTGTTACGGATGCACATTTCTTGTGTGGGGTCTACACCAATCACTGCAACAAAAATGTCATTTATTCACACTTACTTATAAGAAGTGTGAAAAAATTTCTTAATTTGTTCACACTTGAAAATGTTTAAAAAGTATTCATATTTAAAAGTGTGAAAAAATTTGAAAAATTATAACTTTTTCACACTTATATATGTGGGGAAAAAAAGTTCACACATCCAAGTGTGTAAAACTATATCAATTGTTCACACTTAGAAGTGTAAGGATTAATTTGTAACACCAAATTTCTTCACACAAGAAAGGTGTGAAGAAATTAGGTGTTACAATTTGACTTTCACACTTTTAAGTGTAAATTTTTTCTTTCCACACATATAAGTGTTAAAAAATTATAATTTTTCAAATTTGTTCACACTTTTAGGTGTGAATTTTTTCTTTCCACACATATAAGTGTGAAAAAATTATAATTTTTCAAATTTTTTCACACTTTTACATGTGTATACTTTTTAAACATTTTTAAGTATGAATATATTAAGAAATTTCTTCACACTTCTTTAAAGTAGGTGTGAATAAATGAAAATTTTGTTGTAGTGAATGAACCGGAGAGGATACATGAAAATCGAATTTGATCTAACTAACTTTGCACTAAAGCTGGTCTTTTCCGATCTATGGAGTGTTCTTGATCAATTACCAATAAAGCTTATGGAAAGTCTATGGAGTGTTCTTGATCAATTACCAATAAAGCTTGTGTACGACTAGTTGATTATTGATATATGGGATGTTACATGTGAATGAAGAGGGTGGAAACACATGCATGGTCGTTGGTATAGCTAGATAGGTCGCATGACAGGCGTAGAGAATTTTGATAGTTTTGTTGTTGATGTTTAATTTTTTTTCCACACATATAAGTGTGAAAAAATTATAATTTTTGACATTTATTCACACTTTTAGGTGTAAATTTTTTCTTTCCACACATATAAGTGTGAAAAAATTATAATTTTTCAAATTTTTTCACACTTTTAGATATAAATTTTTTCTTTCCACACATATAAGTGTGAAAAAATTATAATTTTTCAAATTTTTTCACACTTTTAGTGTGAATTTTTTCTTTCCACACATATAAGTGTGAAAAAATTATAATTTTTCAAATTTTTTCACACTTTTAGGTGTAAATTTTTTCTTTCCACACATATAAGTGTGAAAAAATTATAATTTTTCAAATTTTTTCACACTTTTAGATATAAATTTTTTCTTTCCACACATATAAGTGTGAAAAAATTATAATTTTTCAAATTTTTTCACACTTTTAGATATAAATTTTTTCTTTCCACACATATAAGTGTGAAAAAATTATAATTTTTCAAATTTTTTCACACTTTTAGATATAAATTTTTTCTTTCCACACATATAAGTGTGAAAAAATTATAATTTTTCAAATTTTTTCACACTTTTAGTGTGAATTTTTTCTTTCCACACATATAAGTGTGAAAAAATTATAATTTTTCAAATTTTTTCACACTTTTAGGTGTAAATTTTTTCTTTCCACACATATAAGTGTGAAAAAATTATAATTTTTCAAATTTTTTCACACTTTTAGATATAAATTTTTTCTTTCCACACATATAAGTGTGAAAAAATTATAATTTTTCAAATTTTTTCACACTTTTAGATATAAATTTTTTCTTTCCACACATATAAGTGTGAAAAAATTATAATTTTTCAAATTTTTTCACACTTTTAGATATAAATTTTTTCTTTCCACACATATAAGTGTGAAAAAATTATAATTTTTCAAATTTTTTCACACTTTTAGTGTGAATTTTTTCTTTCCACACATATAAGTGTGAAAAAATTATAATTTTTCAAATTTTTTCACACTTTTAGGTGTAAATTTTTTCTTTCCACACATATAAGTGTGAAAAAATTATAATTTTTCAAATTTTTTCACACTTTTAGATATAAATTTTTTCTTTCCACACATATAAGTGTGAAAAAATTATAATTTTTCAAATTTTTTCACACTTTTAGATATAAATTTTTTCTTTCCACACATATAAGTGTGAAAAAATTATAATTTTTCAAATTTTTTCACACTTTTAGATATAAATTTTTTCTTTCCACACATATAAGTGTGAAAAAATTATAATTTTTCAAATTTTTTCACACTTTTAGTGTGAATTTTTTCTTTCCACACATATAAGTGTGAAAAAATTATAATTTTTCAAATTTTTTCACACTTTTAGGTGTAAATTTTTTCTTTCCACACATATAAGTGTGAAAAAATTATAATTTTTCAAATTTTTTCACACTTTTAGATATGAATTTTTTCTTTCCACACATATAAGTGTGAAAAAATTATAATTTTTCAAATTTTCTCACATTTTTACATGTATACTTTTTAAACATTTTGAATTTTGAAAATTTTGAAAATTATGATTTTCTTTCCCAGACGAAGAATATCGATGAAAAATGGTTTTGAGAAATTTTCTTGAAAAATTTTGATTTGAGATTCTTAAAAACAACTAAATGCCGAGCTAAATGCTCTGCAAATAGTATAAGTGACACAAGAACATAAAAACAACTGAATGCCGAGCAATTATCTCTGCAAACAGTACATTTTAGCAAGTCTCTTGATCGAAGACACAAATTCAACTAAATGCCGAGCAAATATCTCTGCAAATAGTACAAATTGAACTTGTCCTTAGTCACCACAATCAAAAACACTTGTTTGCCGAGCTAAGTCTTCTGCAAACAATGCAATTAGCACAGTCTGTTTGCCGAGCTTATTGCTCGGCAAATGAGGTGTTTGATTGGAAATGGGTTAAGTGTTGGAGAAATGGATGATTTGTATGGTTTGCCGAGATAAATGGTCGGCAAATGAGGTTGTTTAAAGACTTGGTTGATTTGGCTGAAATGAAGGTGAGGGTTTAGGATGAATTGTATTGTTTGCAGAGCTCGGCAATTAGTTGAAAATGAAAATTTTGGTCGAAAAAGTTTCTAAGTGATAAACGTAAAGGATGCCGAGCAGTTTGTTCTGCAAATGGGGGTTTTGATGAAAAATTGGTTAAGTAATGCTCGAAATGGTGATTTGCAGAGCAATTAGCTCGGCAAGTCTGCAAACACGAGAACACAAATTCTGGTCGAGTCATTAGGTCGGCAAACACGATAGTGGCTAGATTGTATTGTTTGCCGAGCTCGGCAAATGACTTGAATCGCTCAACTCGGCAAATGCGAGTATTAAGATGCTGGTCGAGAAGATATCTCTACAAACACGAGTACGAGTGATCAGGTAAGTCGGCAAATGCGAGTATGATGATGCTGGTCGAGAATCCACTTCGGCAAACACGGAAACAATTTCTGCAAATGGTGCAAATGACTCGTGAACGACTTCGGCAAATGGTTGTTTTAGCTCGACTTCTGCAAATAAGGTAAAATGACAATTTCTGCAGAAATTATGAATAACACGGTGGCCGGAAATCCAACAACCTCGCCGGAATACTTAAAACCACAATATCTCCTTTGATCCTTCGAATTGAACCTCAAAACTACCACCAAAACACTCAGAAATGAACCGCGAACAAATCCTTGGCAATTAATTTTATATTTGATGCTCGCCGGAAAATATGAAGTCTCGCCGGAAAATTCAACCGTTATCCAATCTCAACCAATTGAAAAATTGAAAACACTATTATGTTCAGAAATGGATCGCGATTAAAACCTTGTAAAAATCAACTCGGATCGATGAACAACAAGATTGAAATCTAAGAGAGACGATTGAAGATGAAGTTGTTGTTGTTTTCTGTTTCTTTTTCTTTTTTTTTTTTTTTTAATTAGTAAAAATGTATTGTAGCCGACAAAGTACTGTAAACGAAAACTGTAGCTACTTTTGACTTTTTCAATGACTTCTTTTACAAATTTGACATTGAGAATATCGAAATGTATATAAAACCACAAAAACGATCTGATCTTAAAAATTGACACATGATTTAGGTTTCTGAACTAAAATCCACCTTTAATCAATATTCAGAATCACATTTTTGCCTCTGATTGAACAGTAACAGAAAAATCTCAGCTCGAAATTAAGCTCAAATCTCGAAATTTGAACAAAATCGGTTACGGATATGTTTGTGGATCGTTCGGATACACCGATTATGCTCTGATACCAATTGTTAGATATAGAATTGAGCTCAATTGATGTTTTAATGGTGGAAATATGTTAGTGTGTGTAAAGTGTGTTTGTGTGTGAGATGGAGGTTGAAGATGGAGTGGAGAGAGAATAAGTCAAAGTGTGTGTTTTATTAGTCAAAGGTAATTACAAGGCTTTTCAAGGGTTGGTTACATTATTAAGATACAAGGGGTATTTATACTAATTACATTAAGTTTCACTTAAGCCCCTTGTACTTTAAGAACAACACAAATGTAACTCCATTTACAATTAAACACCACTAATTTATATTTCTAACATATTTCGGAAACCTTTTGCAAATTTGGTACAAATTAACGGTGGTTGTTAAATGAAGCCGTTAAGTGCTGTTAGAATTAAAAATGGTGTTTAATTGTAAATTTCTAAAAGTGTAAGGGGTATTTGTGTTAATAGTGTTGGTCAAAAAGTTTGTCATGTTGTCACTGAAATATACACGTGATTGTTTTGCAAAATTTTATAAAAATTTATGAGCTCTACAAATGAAAGTTTTGTAATTTAGCTCGCTAAATGTAAGAAACAATGGCGGTCGGAATGTTCAACAGTTCGCCGGAAAATTCAAAACGCGTCGGGAAAACGAAATTCATGATTTCTCCCTCCTTTCTTCGAGTAAAAACTCGAAACTAATACCAATCGACTCATAATTCCACCGCGCACAAATCCTGACAAAAGTGAACTTCAGAAACCGTCGCCGGAAAATATGACATTTCACCGGGAAACTTAAATTTGTGATTTCTCCTTTGTTTTTACGAATTAAAACACGAAACCGGTACCAAAACGCTTAGGTTGCATTCCGCACAAACCCCAGCCTTTTATTCTGTTAAAAAAATTTGCCAGAAAATTCGCCGAAAAAGTAACTGTCAACGAATCTCGATGAATCGGAAACTTAAAATATGAATATGACCGGAATCGGATCGCGAACAAAACCTGATGTTTTTCAGATCAATTTGACAAATCGCGAAAACGGAATCAAAGAGGGAAGTTTGCAGAAATAAATTTTATTTTTCTTTTTTTTTTTAAATAAAAGAAATGGATATAAAAGCAATAAAAAGAATAAATTGTGTTAACTGGACAAACTTTTTGACTAACACTGTTGACACAAATACCCCTTACACTTTTAGAAATTTACAATTAAACACCATTTTTAATTCTAACAGCACTTAACGGCTTCATTTAACAACCACCGTTAGTTTGTACCAAATTTGCAAAAAGTTTCCGAAATAGGGACCAAAAATGCAATGAAACCTGAAAAGGTCCTGAACCTGCCAAAACATACAAACCACAGGGACGAAAAATGCAATTAACTCTTATCAATATACAAATTACAAAATCTGGAAATACAAAACCTTACACATACTAGATTCTACTTAGAACTTTAACCGCAAAGATTGCAAAAGAGTTAGAAAAAAACTTATGTCAATAACCGATTAACCAAAACATAAGCGAACACCTTATATCAACGAAGGCGAGTCTCCGATTTTCACTTCGGGATGTTTTTGTTGCAACCCCATACAAGGTCTTAGGCAAAAGACAACGACAACAGACAAAACATCTTAGCCGCAATCAACCTGGCAAAGGGTTCACGACCCATTCATCCCACGATTTCCGATTTTTCTTGTCCCGGTACTTGATTTAAAGAAAAGAAAATGACATAATCAAGTTGAAAATAGAAGAATTACTTTGTTTCGATCCATTATAAACCTTGTTATTCCTGACTTTCCAAATGTGTCACTGCCAAATGAAAAGAATCACTTCTACTCTATTGTGTGTACTTCTCGAGTAGCTTAAGTTATCGCACCATTTCAGAATGGATCCTAGTGAATCATATGGCATGTTAATCTTCAACCAATTATTTAGCATGGACCTTGTATCTTTGACTAACACACACTGTTGAAAGATGTGATTGGTAAATTCAACACCATTTGAACAATGACTACATGATACTGTTTATCAATGCCCTTTGCAAAAAGATTAACAAAAGTTGGTAGGTAGTCCCTTCTCAATCTCCATACAAACACATTGATCTTTTTGGGGACCAATTTATTTCATCTAGTGCTTTAACTGGACTTGATAGTTACACTATGGTGATCACACAACATCTGAGATGCGCTACTAAGAATCTCGAGTTATCATTTATATTCCAAGTCCATTTGATCAGATCACAAACTGTCAGATAGTCTACTCAGAATATCTTTGATCATATAAAGTTCGTGGAGATTGTTAGCTTTAATTATTTAGTTAGTGCGTGTTTTGTAATTATGTAATAGAATAGTCCTTGATTTGATGTAGTAAGTATGGAAGGTTTGTGTTGTAATTAGATAAGGACTTAGTTGTAATTAGGGAGGGGGTTTAATGCAAATGTCAAGCCTATATAAACCCCCTCACCTCTCATTTGTAATACACCTTTGATAACCTTTTGAATATAGATTTCCTTTCTCCCTTTCTCTCTCTAGCTTTCTCTCACACACACATAATCACTATTCACGATTTAGCTTAGTTAACAATTGGTATCAGAGCAAAATCACTACTTGTGTTAGATCCATTGCTTGATTTTGTTCAATTTTAGGCTAAATTGTGTTTTTCCCTCTTTACCGAAAAATCCAATCTTTACCCTCTTAACATGTTAAAGTTTCCTCCTTTCTAGTTTTATTCTACTCATTACCTTCCTATAATCATCCTCAAGAAGTTTCAAATCCAAATTCAAAACCAAATGGCTTAAAATTGAAATTTTAGCTTTCTGATCTGAAATCCGGTTTTCATTTTTCTTCGAATTTCTGTTGTAAAACCGGTTTTCCTTCCGGTTTTCCTACCAGCTTTCCTTCCGGTTTTCATTTTTCTTCTAATTTCTGTTGTAAAACCGGTTTTCCTTCCGGTTTTTGTAACATCCCGAACGTTTTATGTTTGACTATTTGACTTTCCGTTAATTAACGTTAGGTCCGTTATGTTTATGTGCCCTATAAGGGATTATGTGATTAAATGCTTATGTGTTTAATATGAAATGAAATAAAATGAATTAAATGAAAGTAATTTAAAGTAAAGTATGAAAGTTAAGTGCTTGTTAGATCGTTAAGTCTCCCGGTAAGTTAATTAAGCTACGAAAGTAAAGTTTAGGAAGTCGAGGGGCCTATGGGCACTAAAGGAAACTTATGGTCAGGAGTTTAAGGTCTAGTAAGACTCCAATAGCTGCTAATTTCGTGATTAAGCCCTAGGAACAGATCCCCTCCCTCTCAAAACAAGTTTCTTCCAAGAATCAATCGTTTCGTGTCGTTTCGATCAAGTTTGATTAAGATTTCGAATCCTCAAAGTCATCTACAGGTAATATGGCTAATCTTACTCTTAAATCTGATCATGTATGTCTTAGAAGTGATTTCGATCCAGGCCATAGGGTTTGGGTTGGGTTATTTGATCAAACGTTTACCGAATTCTTGTTATTCGGGTGTTGTAATGATTGATTTGTGATGTAAAGCATTAAAGGATTGATTGATGGATTAAAGGCTTGAAAAGTATTGGAAAAAGGGTTAATTTTATGTCCCAGGGCGGATTTGGGGTTTGGGTTCGTATGGAATTCGTTTGATCAAAGAACAAAATTAAGGTTTCTGGTCGACACTCCAGGTGCGACGCACCAGGAGGGTGGTGCGACGCACCACAGCCAGATTTGGAAAAATGGATTTCAGCCAAAAGCCCGATATGCGACGCACCAATGGGTAGGTGCGGCGCACCTGCATCTATTCAGAATTTTCTGATGAATTTGTGCGACGCACCACATGTCAAGTGCGACGCACCTGATGCCCAGGTTGCACAAAGTATTTTGTTTAGCTTATATTCGATCTTATACTCATTCTAGGTTGTCGGGAGCACTTAGCAAGCACTATAAGATACTTTTAACTTGTTGGTAAGCTGTATCGAGGTAAGATAACATCTTTTGTCACCTGTTGGTACAACAAAATATGTTTTCATAAGTTAAACCTTCCAATTGAATATGTATGCACGTTTTATGTTCATGGGTGACTATGGGAGGTTGCAAAGGAGGTATTACTTACCATTTATGATGATTAACATACATATGCAGGTTGCAATGGTATGAGGTAAGTATATATGCATGAAATGATGGAATGATTATATATGTATGAAAATGTCGAAATGATATGATATATGTTTGCATGTGTGGCTTGATCACCTAGTCACTAGTCCTTGATTAGGATTGCCATGTTCACGTGCACGTTAAGGGCCCTAAAGTAAAAGATGATATGTGATTAGTATAGGTGAAAGCGTAGCCTAAACTAATTAAACGATTAAAGTCTCGAGCATTATGTAAAGTCTTGTGTTAAGCTTAACCCGTGCTAGCTCTTCGGGGCTGGTGCGTACGTGGTCACTTGAGTTGCTCCTTGTGGCATAGTTACGTTTGAGTATTCCGGGTGGAGTAACTAACCACCAATGCGTAAAGGCATAAACGGCTTATTCAGTTGGATTGACTTTGTCATTCCTTAACGACGCCGATGGACCACCTTATGGTTTACCCATCATGTCGGGTGTGAGGACTCCAAGTATGGTTTATGACCGCCTACACACAACCCCACATCCCTATGTAAGTGGCATAAGTCACTTAGCCTACATCTTGGCAAAGAAATAAAGAAAGAAAGATGAAGAAAGAAAGCATAGGCACACCTTAGGACATGATGAACCTAATGTGTATCTTATGATGTTATGAATGTGTGTGATATTAACATAAAATGCAGATTTTGTTAATATATGTAATTGGCAAACGTTTTCAAATCTATGTTATCTTACTTAGCTAATTTTATTAGCTAACACTTGTCCTTTGAAAATGTTGTGCCTTCAGGATAATCAAGTTTGAGCTAGGCGAGGATTAGCTTGGTGAGAGTTGGGTAGAATGAATAAAGAAGCTTAGCAAAGACATTAAACGCTTAGACTTCCTTTAGCCTTATGTTTGGCTATTTTGTTTATGTTTAAGAATTGTAATGATGGGCATTTATGTAGGTGCCAAAGCTTGGATTTACTTTTATTATTTTGACGATGCTAGAAGTAACACCAATTTTAAAGGTACCATCCGTTACGGATGGGGCAGATTTTATATGTGATCCTTTTCGCTTATTTTAAACGCCGTTTGGCAAAGATTTTCAAAATCCAAGTTTTTAAACGACGGGTGTTACAAGTTGGTATCAGAGAAATGGTTTAAGTGAACCAAAATTCGACCAAGACCTTAGGATTTTGGACTTAAACCGTATGAGAAATGATTGGCTTAGGTAGTAATGCTTTAGCTTTATGATGAAAAATACGTTTAGGACGGGTTGGGATGAGAGTGAGTGTAGGTTTATGGCTTATATACGATTATGGTATGCTTGTGTAATTAAGTAGGCCTAACCTTACATTGTTCTCATTCGATTCATCTCTAACGTTCGCCACTAAATTGTAGAAAGATGGTTAATACTCGTGCCAGCAGTCAAAGAGATGGAGCTAATGCTAGCAATGCTCCGGCTAATCAAAATGGGGCTGGGAATGGTGTTAACCAAAGGCCTCCTCGAAGGCCATTTCCGGGTGCACAACCCACAAGGTCTTCAATCTGAAGTTGACCGAATCAAATCTGAGAACAAAGAGCTCAAATCTGCTAATGATCTCATTTTGTCAAACATGGAAAGTCTTCAAAAAGACAATGATCATTTGCATTCAAAGATTCTCAATTTAACCATTGAGTTGGATATTTCTCTCAAAGAGCTCATTGAAACCAACCTCGAAACCCAAGTTAAAGAACTTGTTTTGCAACAACAACTTTCGAAGCTCAATCGTGAATTACAAAACGAGTCCATTTCTTCGAGGAATAATGAGCAAACATGTTTCAAGTTAATCCAACAACTTAAAGCTCATTCCTTGTCATTGGAAACTCAACTTGCAACCAAGTCACACCCAGTGAATCTTCCTTCAACTCATGCTCCAGAATCACCTCTTCCCAACCAAACCACTCCATCTCCAACTAAAACAAAAACCATTCCTTCAAATGCCCAACCAAACCACAATCACCCAACATTATCAACTAATACCAAGCAACACCCTTCCTTCAAAACCAAAACAAATCCTCACAACACCAAACCATCTCACCAAAACAATAAACCCACAACCATCTTTCAAACCAGCTCATACCACTCCCAAATTCTCCAAAGACCCTCATTCCACCAAAACCAAAATCCTTCTACCTAAACCTCATCAAACCCTCAAACAAATGAACCCATATTACACACCTCGCAAGACCGGGTCTCCCTTCAAGCCTATAAACAACCATTGTCAGATATTCAAGGATTCCACCACCGGAATCATTCGTTATAGAGATCAATATGGTGGTTCTCTCATACTAAACCCAAACCAAAACCTAAAAGCACTCCCATTAAATACTCTCTCTCTGAGTTGTTTAAGTTGGCACCACGAGTCATTCACCCTCGTGTGCAAAAAGTGTTTTACTATGCACAACCTTCTACGTCTCTCTTCAAATATCCAGTTGGACCCACCCTTACATGGGTTTCAACGTCTGGATCCAAGTAGGTGGTTGTGATTTGGCTTGTACACATAACAGTGTACAACCCGTTCAAAACATGTGTAATTGAGACGTTACTTCATAGTTATACCTTTCTTTACCGTTATTGTCATCAATCATTGTGCATGATGAACACGGTACACATGTTCATCATGAGGGGGAGAAGAGTCTAAAGATTGATTATCTTTTTGAGGGGGAGCACAATGCATAGTTTGATTATTTGCTCCGTAGATTATGCTCAATTTGAGGGGGAGCTTAAAGGAAAATTCAATTTTTGGATTATATGTTTGTTGTTGAGAAAATTGTGTGTTTGAGGGGGAGCAAAAGACAAATGATAAAAGACTGTAAAGTAAGAACCAAGACATGCTTCCCACTTCATACCAAGCTTCCGCATTCTACAAGAAACCCAAGTCTTCGTCTTCAAAGAGAAAGCTACAAAGTCTACTCAACATTGAAGATTTTCAACAAATGGGCTCATCACGTTTATTTAAAGATCCATATCATAGAACCCCCAACCGACCATCTGATCCGAAATTTCATTTCATTCTCAAGCGCCTCTGGAAAGAGAAGTTCAGTGAATACAAGAAAAGGGCCTTCAATGATCAAAGGACTCATCAAGACAAACCCGAATCGTCAACCAAGAAAAGAAACAGAAGACAAAGAAAGAAGAAAAGGACTAGACGATGAACCTTCACAAAACCGCACTAAAGGGGGAGATTGTTAGCTTTAATTATTTAGTTAGTGCGTGTTTTGTAATTATGTAATAGAATAGTCCTTGATTTGATGTAGTAAGTATGGAAGGTTTGTGTTGTAATTAGATAAGGACTTAGTTGTAATTAGGGAGGGGGTTTAATGCAAATGTCAAGCCTATATAAACCCCCTCACCTCTCATTTGTAATACACCTTTGATAACCTTTTGAATATAGATTTCCTTTCTCCCTTTCTCTCTCTAGCTTTCTCTCACACACACATAATCACTATTCACGATTTAGCTTAGTTAACAAGATACATAATATGCAACACATAAGAAGACTATATATGTATAATCTAACAGATTGGGATATGTTGATGAAAGTATGCTTATATGGGAAAGAAAATAAAAATACTTTTTGATCAAAATAGACAATCAAATGCTTAAGTTGAGTTGATGTTTATATGTGAGATTGTGAGAGTCTAATGACATATCTATTTCTTTGAACAAATAAAGTACTCGTAATTTTCGTACACACCATTCACATGGCATAACTCAACAAAGAAATGCAAATGGTCCATTTATTTGCAATTAACTTGTACATTTGACTTTATATGAATAATAATTTCACACATACAAGACCTCATAGATCTATCAATATACTTTTTCGTATAATATAAAGTTTATATGAAATCATTTTGACAATAAAAGAATTTGACAAGAATAGTTTATCCAGTTATCCATTAGATAAGCAAAATAAAATTTAGGGTAAATTACACTTTTGGTCCCTGAACTTGGCATGTTTTTCACTTTTAGTCACTAAACTTCAAAAATTGCAAATTATACACTAAACTTGCCACTTTTTTCCACTTTTGGTCACCGCGTCAACTTTGTTACCTTTCCTCCGTTAACTTGCCCAGATTCGTTAGTTTTTTTTTCCAGTTTTCGTCCTTTTCATTTATTCCATTATTAAAAGTGATAATCGATGAAAAGTACATTCAAAACTCAATCCATTTATATTTTTATTATAGTTTAGCAATAGTTAATAAGATGAATTACGAAAAACTATATAAATTTATACAACACAAAAAAAAATATTTACGGTTAAAGTACAAATAAGAAGACTAAAAAATTCAAACAAAGGCCCTAAAAAAAATCTAACTTTATAAATAAAAATTTCAACTAACAATTATTTCATCGTCGTTCAAAAAGAAAATCAATTATTTCATCTAATCAAACTATTTTATAATCAATAAAGTAGTAAACTGTAAACATAAAAAAAAAACTGTTTCAAAACCCCTCACAAATGAATATGTATTTTCACTAATCGAACAAAACAATATCTAAGACTTGAAGTTAGGCCGATTATCACTTTTAATAATGGAATATATGGAAAGGACGAAAAGTGGAAAAAAAACTAACGAATCTGGGCATGTTAACGGAGGAAAGGTAACAAAGTTGACGCGGTGACCAAAAGTGAAAAAAAGTGGCAAGTTTAGTGTATAATTTGCAATTTTTGAAGTTAGTGACTAAAAGTGAAAAACGTGCCAAGTTCAGGGACCAAAAGTGTAATTTACCCTAAAATTTATTTACAAAATGTTCAATAACGACTCAACTATATAGTATATACTTTATCTATAGCAGGAGGGGCTTGCAATTTACATATCGTTCTCTCATGAAGGGGAGTAGGTACCAAGTTTACAACAAGCAAAGGTAAAAATAAATCTAGTTATTGAACACAAAATGTCTATTTCACCGCATATAATGTAAATATCTAGTGCATTATGACTCAAATGGATTTACGAGTAAAGATTTGTCATTTCATCAACATGGCATACTTGTATAGTATTGGGTAATGAACACAGTATTTTCCTTATGCATATGATTATAATTTCTAAGTAATGAAATGAAATTTCATAATCCTTATATCCTTGGAGCTAACAATATATGTGCATCACTTATCATGCTAACAAGTAACTTTTTTTTGTATGATAAGTATCGAAACATGTAAAAGTTATTACCAATACAAAACCATTTGTACAACCCACTACACCAACAATGGTCATCACTATAAACCATTTGTAACCGCAAGCCTAGTGATTATCTTTACTCTTCAGTACTTTTCTTTAAAAATTGAGATTAACTTTTCACAAAATGAACACAAAATAAATATTAAAAACTGACTCCATATATACTACGCTCTATTTCTATAACTTTTTTTTCTTTTCCATTATAATTATCTAATACTATCTTATAAAGCATTTTGCTTTTTTTTTAAGAAAAGATGATTTGAACTACCCAAAATACCCCTATTCTTTATTCACTAATTTAAACATCTCTACCTAATATACCTATAATAACCTTAAATCTCAACCACTCATTTTTTTCTCTCTCCTCAAATCTCAATCACTCATTTTTTTCTCTCTCCTCAAATCTTAACCACTCATTTTTTTCTCTCTCATCCATAAATCATTTTATTCCTCTAATTCATTCAAAATCTTTTATCTTAAAAACCGTATATCGATAAATTATAAAAATTGTATGGGTGTTCTTAAAATTTAATGCTCTTTCATTAGAGATGTCATTCGATATACTTTCGACGAATTTTTAAATCCGAGGACGGAGCCCGTACGACTAAGGCATTTGACTACCATACTCTATGACTTGACCTATCACCCCCACCATATCACCGCCGCAACGCGCGAGCACTATCTCTCGTAATAAAATATACATTTTGTGCACATCCTATTGATACACGTATGTACTCTTATATTTTTAAGTTTTAACATTCATTTTTTCTTTTCCATTTATAATTATAAAATAAACATTCATGCACATCCTATTGATACACGTATGTTGGGTATGCTTCCAGTATATATTAATTTGTTTTGGCACTTAATTGTGTGGAGTTATAACTATCCTATGAAACATGAAAAGTATTAGTTTTTAGAAATAAATTTACATAGTAACATTTACCAAACATTTTGTTATGCGAGGGAATTACCGTTAATTAAGATTTACTATGGTTTTTAGGCATTTTCCAAAAGTTTCGATTTGCGAGGAACTACCGTTGACTGATTAAGTGGTTATTAGGCATTTACCAAACATTTTGTAATGATAAGGAATTGCCGTTAATTGAGATTTACTCTTGGTATTAAGCTAATGGCAATTATGGTATACCATGTAGATGAGGAGTGTCTCAAAACTTATGATTAAATTCAAGTTTTTAAGTTAGGAAAATCTTGAGTATTAAATTAAAAATCAAGGATCAAAATTCACTTTTGAAACATGTTAATATATTACCCCTCCTCCGAAATGTGAGGTTAGTCTCCTCGTTGATTCTTAAAAAAGATCTGAAGATGAATCCTGTTAATTTTTTTTTAGAACAGCAAAGGCCGGATCACGGGTATCCGGACTATATATTGGTAGACTTATAAGCATGTTTAAAATTTAATATTGCTATATAAATTTCACCTAATATCTCTTTAGTTTTCTTTTAACATTCGATCCTCAAAGCTTGTTAGATCCTGAACAACTCGAGCAGGATGTGATTATAAAAAATCCAGCAAAAAACCACACAGATTTATCACTCCGGAAAATCAAACCCGAAATTTATAAGTAAAATCCAACGATGCTCCTCATCGTCTCCAAACAATTAATTATAATTTTAGGATTATTGAAAATTTTTATATTTTAATCTAGGTACGATACATGTGCATATGCAAGATATCATAAAAAAAATTACCATCATGTCATAGATTGATTGGGGATCTATTCATGCACCATTATCATGAAATGTTTTGCTATCCATACAATGTGATTTCCAATGACGTGGACCAATAACAAATAGCTTATGATTTCCATTTGTTCCATACTTGTCTTCTTCTTACAACTTGGAAGAATTCACTAAAGTTCCTCACTTTTTACACACACAAACATCAAATTCACCACCACTACACCACCATTATCTCCGCCTTTATACCCACCAAAAACCACCTTCCAAACACCCCCATTTTCCCATCTGGGTATCAAACACATTCCTACATTTTTGGGTCTATGGCACTTTGTGGGTTTTCCTTCCCTGGCCAGGTGAATCATAAGTCAATTACTTCACATACTTCATTGCTTCAACATTGTTTCTTTGGAACAGATCTACAACATCTTCATCCATCTTTACATAAATCTTTGTATCAGGTTTGATTATACATTCAATTTCATCTTCTTTTTTTTGTATAAAATTTTGATTTTTATTTCTGGGTTTTAAATTTTTTCATAAACCCATGAATCAAATTTGATATGCTTTCAGAATTTCATACTTTTAGTATAAAGTTTTGATTTTTACAAATGGATTTTAATCTTTACAACATAAACCCTGTATCATGTTTGTCATACATTCAAGATTCTATCTTTTTTCCACTTTTTTAGTATGAAGTTTTAATTTTTTTCAAATGGGCTTTCAATCTTTACATAAACACATGAATCAGGTTTAATTATATATACTTTCAATACTTCTTCATTTTTTTTTAGGATTAATGTTTCCACTTTTTTAGTATGAAGTTTTAATTTTTTTCAAATGGGCTTTCAATCTTTACATAAATCTTTGATCAGGTTTGATTATACATTCAATTTCATCTTCTTTTTTTTTGTATAAAATTTTGATTTTTATTTCTGGGTTTTAAATTTTTTCATAAACCCATGAATCAAATTTGATATGCTTTCAGAATTTCATACTTTTAGTATAAAGTTTTGATTTTTATTTCTGGGTTTTAAATTTTTTCATAAACCCATGAATCAAATTTGATATGCTTTCAGAATTTCATACTTTTAGTATAAAGTTTTGATTTTTACAAATGGATTTTAATCTTTACAACATAAACCCTGTATCATGTTTGTCATACATTCAAGATTCTATCTTTTTTCCACTTTTTTAGTATGAAGTTTTAATTTTTTTCAAATGGGCTTTCAATCTTTACATAAACACATGAATCAGGTTTAATTATATATACTTTCAATACTTCTTCATTTTTTTTTAGGATTAATGTCAAGGAAAATCAATTAAATTTATGCTAGAATGTCCACATAAGTTAATTATGGTTTGTAAATCATTTTCTTAAAAGGCTAAATATTTTATCATCTATACTCCTTATTAAAAATTATCCATCAATATTAAAAATTATCCACCCCTCAAAATGTAAAGGGTTATAAGAAAGTTACATGCGAAATTACTAAACTGCTTTTAATAAACAAGAAAGTTACATGCGAAATTACTAAAGCTGCTTAATAAAAGAAAGTTACATGCGAAATTACTAAACTGCCCTTAATAAACACCCCACTATGGAAGAGTTTTTATAAATTACCAAATTTGCCCTTAATGAAATAATTTACACCCTAAACCCTTATCTTGCTAATTTACATTCTAAGTCCTTATCTTATAAAATATTTCTATTATCTTAACATCAACTTACCCACTCGACACCAATTGTCGATGTCATCACCACGCGTCACCAACACCACTATACCGCCGCTGTTACCGCCGCGGCATTGCGCGGGTACCATGCTCGTTTATGCTCATATTTCTAAGCTATTTTGATTGCTATTCTTTGACATTAGCTCATTTTCTAAAGAATATTGTTTTTTACATATGGGTTTTTCATCTTAATATAATCCCTTGAATCATGTTTGATAATACATTCAAGATTTTATCTTTTTGTATAAAGTTTTGATCTTTATAGAATTATAGTTGTATTTTAATTTTATATATAGGGTTTTGTTATTTTGTAAGCAGGCAAGTAAGAAAACAAATGGGGTTAGAGCAACACTGTCAGAAAGAGGTGAGTATCACTCACAAAGACCACCAACTCCACTTTTGGACACTATCAATTACCCAATTCACATGAAAAATTTATCAACTAAGGTAACTTTTTTTTCTCTCTTGGTTTATAAATATTAAGGAGTATATAAGATTGTTGTTTGATTTTGCATTAAAATATTTGTAACTATATGTTTGTGTTTAATATAATGGATGGTTTGACCAAAAGGTTAAAGTACGTATCCTTAAATCCTGCACAGATAAACAATATGATTGATCTTTTAGTAAGAATGTTGCTTTGAAAAAAGTAGGTAAATGCGAGTATAATCTATGTTAATTTTGGATTTGAAATATTGGTTGGTTTGATAAAAAAAAGTCAAAGTATGTATCTTTGACCCTAAAGTAGTTTTATCCATTATTTAGTTGTATAAGAATGTTCCTAAATTTGGATTAAAACTTGTGTAAATGCTATGATTGTGTTACTTTTGGATTTGACTAGTAACTGGTTTGACCATAAATAGGTCAAAGATCTAATTATCCTCTGTTGATAATTATTATTTTTGAATTAAAATATTTAGTTTAATTCCTGCAGAAATTCACAAACAATATCTATGTTTATATTTCTGCTAAGATATTTAGTCTGTAGATACATCTTAGTGAAGTGAAATTTGAATTTTTTTTGTTTGGTACTACTCTCTGATGTAGGAATTGAAGCAACTAGCCGATGAGCTTCGATCTGATGTGATCTTCAATGTTTCTAAAACGGGAGGCCATTTGGGTTCGAGCCTTGGCGTGGTGGAGCTCACGGTGGCTCTTCATTATGTCTTCAATACTCCACAAGATAAGATACTTTGGGACGTTGGTCATCAGGTAATAAATCATAGGGTCATGGATTATAAGTTTATACTGTAGAAGTGATTGTTATTGAATTTGAATTGAATTTACATGGGTTTTTGTAGTCTTACCCGCATAAAATCCTGACTGGACGAAGAGACAGAATGCATACAATTAGGCAAACTGACGGGTTGGCTGGATTCACCAAACGTTCTGAAAGTGAGCATGATTGCTTTGGCACTGGCCACAGCTCGACCACTATTTCAGCAGGGTTAGGTAATTACTTTTTCTTCCAGTTTCTTGTTAGTTTCATGCTGCTTTTATGGGTTTTTCGATTTGCCTTTTGTAATCGGTTATCTGTTATTTCAACCTGAAGTTAGTTTGTAATATTAAATACTAAAACATCTGCTGATGTGACCATAATACCGTTAAATGGCACATCCAAACACTATTAGTGTCTTCCATGGCCCATATTAATCAAATACTTAAATGTATCTAGCCAGATGTTCACTTTTAATTTATCTCCAAAACACACTCGATGGTCTATTTCTGCAAAAAGTTTGAAAATTTCTCCAATCATGTCATCCAACTACTGACTAGGTTTCTTTTAAGTTACCTAAACGAAATATCTTTCAATTTTTTGTGAACTGTAACAGGGATGGCCGTGGGAAGGGATTTGAAGGGAGGAACAAATGATGTAGTTGCTATAATAGGTGATGGTGCTATGACTGCTGGGCAAGCGTATGAAGCCATGAACAATGCTGGTTATCTGGATTCAGATATGATAGTAATCCTTAATGATAACAAACAAGTTTCTTTACCCACTGCGAATCTTGATGGTCCTATACCTCCCGTTGGAGCTTTAAGCAGTGCGCTTAGTAGATTACAATCTAACCGGCCTCTCAGAGAACTCCGTGAAGTTGCCAAAGAAGTTACTAAACAAATTGGTGGCCCTATGCATGAAATTGCTGCTAAAGTTGATGAATATGCTCGTGGAATGATTAGTGGTTCTGGATCGACATTATTTGAAGAACTTGGTTTATATTACATTGGTCCCGTAGATGGTCATAGCATTGATGATCTTGTTGCCATTCTCAAAGAGGTTAAGAGTACTAAAACAACCGGTCCGGTCTTAATACACGTAATCACTGAAAAAGGTAGAGGATACCCATATGCCGAGAAAGCTGCCGACAAGTACCATGGTAAATAAGCTGGAAAAAACTGGTATATTATTTTATCTGAATTGCTTTTAGTTGAAATCGCCACCGACTTACTGGTTTATTTGTTTGTTTGTAGGTGTGGGAAAGTTTGATCCGGCAACTGGGAAGCAATTCAAGTCAAGTGCACCAACTCAGTCTTACACAACCTACTTTGCAGAGGCGTTGATTGCAGAAGCCGAAGCAGATAAAAAAGTCATCGGGATCCATGCAGCAATGGGCGGTGGTACCGGAATGAATCTATTTCTCCGGCGGTTCCCTACTCGGTGTTTCGATGTTGGAATTGCAGAACAACATGCAGTTACGTTTGCTGCTGGATTGGCGTGCGAAGGGCTTAAACCGTTTTGTGCAATTTACTCCTCGTTTTTGCAGAGGGGTTATGATCAGGTAGTGCATGACGTAGATTTGCAGAAACTACCTGTAAGATTTGCAATGGATCGAGCAGGACTAGTTGGAGCAGATGGTCCTACACATTCGGGATCATTTGACGTCACTTTCATGGCATGCCTCCCGAACATGGTCGTCATGGCTCCTTCTGATGAGGCCGAGCTTTTTCACATGGTGGC
This sequence comes from Erigeron breviscapus, assembly GCA_034093135.1. Classification (NCBI taxonomy): domain Eukaryota; kingdom Viridiplantae; phylum Streptophyta; class Magnoliopsida; order Asterales; family Asteraceae; genus Erigeron; species Erigeron breviscapus. Next base: position 89,945,388 of record CM067174.1, on the reverse strand, counting down.
AACTGCTGCTGTCATTGATGACAGACCTAGTTGTTTCCGTTATCCACGAGGAAATGGGATAGGCGTGCCCCTGCCACCCGGCAACAAAGGCATTCCTCTTGAGGTACTTTAACTAGTTAATATAACTATTTTTTGCCCATATCGTGTTTTTACACTGTGGGATGTTTCGATGGGTTTTTCGAGAGTGATTACCTGATTCTGAATAATCATAAGTACAATAAGGTACCTAGCAGTACCTGTTTATCCTAACATTAACAATGTCAATAACTGATTATTCTCTTTTTGTCGGTTGAAATAGATTGGTAAAGGTCGAATAATGATTGAAGGGCAACGAGTAGCACTCCTAGGCTATGGAACAGCTGTTCAGGGTTGCATGGCTGCTGCTGGTTTAGTAAAGGAACGTGGTTTAAACATTACCGTTGCAGATGCTCGTTTTTGCAAACCTTTAGACCACAGTCTTATCCGAGCCCTTGCAAAGTCTCATGAGGTCTTGATCACTGTTGAAGAAGGATCTATTGGAGGCTTTGGTTCTCATGTCGCTCATTTCATGGCATTAGATGGTCTTCTTGATGGAAACTTAAAGGTACTCTATCTATTAGCTTTTTACTATTTATATCTAGAGGTGGCAAAATGGATGAGTTGAGTAAACTGTCTAAAGAACTCAGGTTGAAATGAGATATATACAAGTTCCAAATCTTTTCCAACGTTCTTTTAAAATGATAAATTAGCCGGTGTCACATATGATTGCAATCTAATTTATTGAATAAAATGTTATACTTGTATCAAGAATACACTTTGGGCGACTCTCAACCCATCGACTCATTTTGTTTTTCTAAAGCTATTTTTACCCATTTGATCCATTAGAGGTAAATTATATCTTGATTCAACCGTTACATAAGTAATGACTCAAAATTGCCACCTCAACGTTTAGCGGGTAATCAAGTTCAAGAATTGTTTTTAAAAAAAAAAACCATTTACATAAACTTGTGTTACTGTCTGCAGTGGAGACCACTGGTGCTTCCTGACCGTTACATTGACCATGGGGCACCTGCTGACCAGTTAGCTGATGCCGGCCTGACTCCATCACATATAGCCGCAACGGTATTCAATGTAATTGGGCAAACAAGAGAAGCTCTGGAGGTTATGTCGTAGAGGATTCCTGTGTGCTCAATGAATATACACATATCAGATATATTTATCTGTATAGATATAGAACAGTTGTTTGCCAAACTTCTAACAGACTGAAATAGAGTCAAAACCCCTTTGTAAAAAAGTCGTCTGATCTAGTCAACTGCATCAGTCCAGGTTCTATATATACACATACATAATCTTGGTTCCTAAACGAACCAAGATTCCCAGTTTTTAAAAACCTAGCTGGTTTGGTTGATTAAATCCGTACGAGTCAATATTAGAATACGCTTTTGAAACCCCGATGGTATGAATGCATACTAGTTTGATTATTTATTCTCATAATGTTAAATATTATTCTTATGTAAATTTTGATTTCATGGGAACAAACAAACAACATGTTACGTGGTACTTCGATTTTGGGATATATGTAAGCCTACTATGATATATATTGTACTTAAAAAAATATATGATGTGACAAATATGAAATATGAACACGTAAGGTTTCTTGTGCTGATCTCTTCATGATGTGTATACAATAAAAGTGAATGAAGTAGCAAAATGGATTTTATATTTTTATGTGTATGAATCCATGATGATGGATGTTCGTTCACACACAACAAACCGTGTTACCTTTTTTTAGTCATGGTTTGTTTTATTGGATTAAACAAACAAACTTAAATATCAACTGGAACTGAATTGTATGATTGTATCCGTGGGGTTTTCTTTTTTTCGTTACCAAGAATAAGCGAGTCTCTTGACTTGAATGTATACGGTCTAAATGATTATTTTTTGTGGTCGTTTTTGAATCTTTCCTCGCCTATCCAGAATGTTACCTAATGAAATTTGAACGAGAGATATTTTGTGAGGATATTAGGTATTCTAATCACTAGAACACCTTGGTAATAATCATTTATACGTTCTAATTAGCAATTATTAGTAAACTAGATTTCACAGAAATAATTTAATTAATATACAGAGGTGATGATGCTATAGTTATAAGTTTAAAAGACGTGTTTTAGTCAATGAAAGCAAAAGCTTTTCTTTTCAAAAACCTGGGACCCTGAGTTTACTTTTCACTAATTTTAGTAAATCATATATCTTAAATTACTACTATATCTTTTCTAATATTAAAAAATTAAAAATAAAAATTACATGATTCAAAGAAAAAATAAAGCAAACAGTGGAGTGTGTTCATTTAGTAACATGAAATCAGTTGATTCTTGTAAATGGAAAACAATGTCCGGCAAACACGTCACTAATTATTGCTATTAAGTATTAACCCTTGACAAATTTAGTTAACAACAATAAATAAAGAATAAAGAAATTGGTAAAAAAGAAGAACTTCGAATTGAAGATAGGGTGTAAGTTGAAAGATGCAGACAATTGAGAAAACACAAAATGGTCGATGGGTCGCTATTCTATCCACAAAGTTGTTCTTTGTCTAGTTGTTCCTATGGAAAATATAAAGATACTTCATACTTATATTTATTATATGAGATTATGACCTGTGAATGTAACTAACTATGCCAAAATGTTTATGTTATGTAACTAACTACAAAAACGTTTATGAAATGTAACAAACTACCTGTTTTCGTGGGTGACCGGCTAATAAATAACAAACCAATAATGAAATTAAATAAAATTGAACTAGTAATTAAGTTAGAACTCATACCTCTGGTTTTCTTTGTCTCCAATGAGTGGCATTGTCATAAACTTTGAACTTGGGCACTTCTGGTTCTGGTGGCTGCAATGGATCTTCATCATTGTGCTTCATAGATAGTACTTCAAGCAGATCCTTAATGTACTCATCATGCTCATGATACACTTGTTTCTTGATATCCACTTTCTCTCCATTTTCTCTAAGGTTACCAAGCTCTGGTAACTGATTTTGTGTTGGAATCCTTGCAATAGGGTTACCCATCCTTACTTCTTTTAGTTCATTCTCTCCATCAGTTAAATGGTCTAATGAAGCAACACTTTCCACATCTGAATCTTCATCTGCTTTGTATTCTTCATCTTCAAACCCACCATCATCCTCCACTGCACCATTCTGGCCATTATCTTCCCCTGAACCGTCCTCACCATTATCTTCCCCTTCAACATCCTCATCATCATTCATTGGGGCATGGTGGGCGTAGCTAGTTAAGTCCAAAGTATGATGGTCTACATAAACATTCAATTTACCATAAGTATCTAGACACTGAAAGAAATCTTGACAATCCTTATCACACCGTATCTTCATTATGTTCTCCACTCCACAACCATGAAAAGCAAAATAAAGACCAGTAACTGGACAACCTGTTTCAGTCTCTATATAGTGAGCCAACTCTTCATACCCTATTTCTGGGACCCACAAAGTCCTTAACTGGTAGCCAACATAGCGAAAAGGATGAAACATGAACATCCCATCATAATAAACGTTGAATTCTTTAGGTTCTCTCATTTCTACAAAATAAATTAAACAAAATAAACGTTGGATGATGAACAAACCCTAAAAAAACAGTGAAACCCTAAAAAAAAAGGAAAACCCTAAAAAAAACATTAAAACAAAAAAAAATGAAAACCCTAAAAAAACAGTGAAACCCTAATAAAAAGGAAAACCCTAAAAAAACACGAATCACAAATAAAAAAGAAAACCCTAAAAAAAGTGGATTTACGGTGGGTTTTTGGTTGATTTTGAGGTGGAGAAGACGGTGGGTGGGTGGGTTTTGAGATAAGATTCGTATGGATCCCAATGAAAAGTATATATATATATACGATCGGATTTATATACAGATCCCAAAATATATATATATATATATATACACGATCGGATTTATATACAGATCCCAAAATATATATATATTTTTGTATAAATAATTTATAATTATTAAAATATACACGTCAGTTAAGTCAAACGAATATCGAAGTCAAAATGCCAGGTGTACAACTTTTTTAAGGGATTAAGCACGTGGGTGACCGGCTAAGTGTTACACCGGTAAACCTTTACATACTATAGACGAAAACAGGTAGTTTGTTACATTTCATAAACGTTTTTGTAGTTAGTTACATAACATAAACATTTTGGCATAGTTAGTTACATTCCCAGGTCATAATCCCTTATTATATTACATTATATAAAAGAAAATTCATGTTTTTCTATAAGAAGTAAGCATGTATAAACCACTACTAGCATGGTACTCGCATAATGCGATAACAGTGGCGGCGGCAGTCTAGTGTTGCCGGTGATGAGTGGTGTTGGCAACGACTACTGGTGGTAATGGCAGTGTCAAATGATGTAAGTTGATGTAATAAAGATGATAGTGGAATTTTTTTAAAGAAATACGGGATTAGAGTGTAAATTAATAAGATTGATAACGGGTACCACTCCATTTATTGATGGATTTGTTACCACTAAGATAAGCCAAATTAATGGTATGCGAATCACTTATGGCCACAAGCATATTACTATATATTAGCAAGTTACCCGCGTTATATGATGGAACAATAGTGGCAACGGTGGCGGGGTGATGGTGGCAACCGGTGATGCATGGTGGTGGTGGTAACCGTGAAATGTGGGTATGTTTTGTGATTTAGGAATAAGAGTTTGTTTATACCAACAATAAGTTAGCCTGGTGGTAAGGAAAACACTTGATGACCTTAAGGTCCCAGGTTCAAGCCCCGCTTGGCACAAAAATAATTCCTTTAAGGTACTCGTTACCATTGAAACCTAGACCCACATGTGAAATTTAAATACACGGGTTCGATCCTTCGGGTGCCCAGATCATGTGAGGATTAGGATGAAGGTATTTTACCGGCATTATATGGCTCATACAGGGTGAGTCGATGAGTATCTAATTGTGATACCGGGGCTAAGGTTCCTTTTATTACCCTTTTGTAATTTGTTTATAGAAAAGTATTGTAGGTACTCTACACTATGAAGATAAATAATGTATTATAGATCAAAGGTATCTATTTTTTTTTTTTAATCTGAATGTTTAAATAGAAATGAGAACAATAATCTAACCAGGGGTGACGGCCTTTTTACCGAAAAACAGAAATGGGGACAAAATGTGTTATAAAAGAGTATAGATATAAATATCCATTGTGACTTTTGAATACTAACATTTTGGTTGACGAAATCACTTTGGGTGCCGATCGATATACACAAAAGACCACTTGCTCCGTCCTGCGTCCTCCTTATTTGAATGATCAAAATATCATATGCTGTTTTACGTACCCTTTTTCTTTATAAATACTTAGGACAAAGTAAAATAATACATATCATCAACGTTACCAAAACTTAATTTTGTAAAACATGAACGAAATTATATAACGATACACATACACAATTGCAAATTAATATCGTTAATGAGCTTTTGATTTATTGATCAAGAAGAAGGCGAGAAGCTTTCTTATTAAAATGTTTTCGAAATATCTAATGGATCTAACTAAGATATCACTTCTAATCTTATCCGAATTTTTATACAAAATAAATATGAGGTACGACAAAGATATCGTATGCCAGAAGGCTGCTATTAATTATACATATATATAATCAAAATTCCATATATTGGGCCAGCCACCTTTGACTTTTTTTTCCATGATCAAATAATCTCTTCACACTAAAGCAAAACCTTATACAAATCTGGTAACCTCTCATTGACCAATTCACCAAAGTGTGTGAAACCATATGCTAAGACTTTGATCCAATTTGTCAAATTAATGCGTATGTGAATTCAAACACAATCAATATAGTCGCCATTTAGTTGAACCAAAAATACTAGTATAAATAAATGTAACATTTTCTCCGTACATTATAAATCAAACTTTTACCAACCAAAAAACAAAAACTACTTCTTAACTTTCCTTCACTCTAACAATGGCATCCGGTAACACCACAACTCCTCCGCATGCCGCTGTTAGCATGGAGGTACCGCTTAAGACGTCGGCACCACCACCGGATTCTAGTTCACGAGGTAGTAGTTTTAAGAAGCATACAACGGTTGATGTGTTGTTGAGGGTGTTCTTGTTTGCGACGGCGTTGGTTGCTGTCATTGTTATGGTCACTGCTAAGGAAACACAAATGATCCCAATTGCACCGGGTGTTGCAATAAAAAGGGACGCAAAATTCAGTTATTCCCCTGCTTACATGTAAGTGTTTATTTATATATGTATGCACCACAAGGAAATATCATTAATTTAGTGGTAAATTACACAAATGATATCTGAGGTTTGTTCGAAACTACACTGGTCATACCTATAAATAAAACTTTAAATTGTTAATAATTATTTTTAGAGTGAATTACAAGAATAATACCTGAAGTATGCACGAAATTACGGTTTTGATACCTCACATGCACGGCACGTGACTTGAATTAACGGCCAAATAGACGACCGTCAGCGATAGGTATGGTCAATGTAAGTTTTTGACAACGATGGGTATGTCTCGCGTAATTTTTAAATTGTAGGTATGACCAGTGTAGTTTCGAACAAACCTCATGTATCATTTGTGTAATTTACCCTTAATTTAGTAACGTAATAATCGATGTTTGATATCGATGATACGTACGAGAATATATGGTGGACAAGTTGTAAATATTTGTGACTTTGTGTATTCGTGTGAAATGTTTGTTTTTCTACCAAATTTTTTTTTATCACTAAAGCAGTTTTAGTAATGAATAAACGTGTCATAAAAAAGTAAATATGTTCTCACACTTTATTGTTGTCATTATATATGGGTTTTTAGCAGAGCAGCCATAACAAGTTACACGAACTTGTTAAAGATACAAAAACTTCTTAAAACACAAATTGAAACTGTTAAAATACAAACCTGATAAAGTCAAATACAAACACGATATAGTTCTAAGTTCTAACGGCTCAATACGCGTCTTAACATGTTTCTTAATTAATGGGTCTTAACGGGTCTTGACAGGTTACACGAGAACACCATTTAAGAAACCCGTTTAAGACATGAATTTTTATCGTATCGGTGTTTCAATCCAAACACGACACGAAATCTGTTATAGTCAAACTCAAAACATGTTACTTTCGTGTCGTGTTGTGTTAACATGCCTCGTGTCAACACAACACGAAACCAATGAATTATTATACTTTAAACCATTGACTAATTACTTAATTAGTTTTCGTCTGTAAATCTCAATCAGGAAAAACATGGATGGAAATGTGTAGTATAGGCTTTGTATAACTTTACAATGACAACTTAAAAAACCCAGCTCTCTTTGCTTTATAGTATTATGAAACATGACGTCATGACCATATATATTGTTCTGTTTTGATATGATTTGCAGATACTTTGTAGCCGCACTTTCGGTAGCTACTTTGCATAGTATCATCACTGGTCTAGTATCGATTTTGGCGTTGATTAAGCCAGGAGGAAGCTCAGCAAAGTTGCAGTTTCATTTTGTGATACTCGATTCTGTAAGCTCTCGACCCATATATATTACTTAGTTTTTTTCAAAATTAATCCATGGTTCATCCGAATCCTAATACACTTAATTACTTATAATCGATTATTGGGTATAAATAATTAAAATTTATATATCTGTGGTTCGTGCAGTTGCTATTGGGTATTGTGGCAGCGGCAACAGGGGCATCAGGAGGCGTCGGATATATAGGACTCAAAGGGAATTCACATTCGAATTGGAACAAGATATGTAATAGGTACGATTCGTATTGTGACCATTTCAAGGCCGCGATTCTTCTGTCTCTCATATCCGCTATAACGCTTCTACTGCTCGTTTGGCTCTCTGTTTACGTTCTTTCTAAGAAGATCGCGAGGCGATAGTTTGGTTGTGCCAGAAACATTTCTCATGTGTTAGTTTGATGTTGTTCATCTTTTTAATTTGTGTACTTTACACTTATGTTGTACATGTTTTTTAATTACTTTGTGCTATTTTTGGGTTTGTGAAGTTTGTGGTTGGTAAAAGTTTACACTACATGTTATTATATATAACAATTAAAGTAGCAAAAGCTACAGTACCCGGTACTGACGTCAGTTATTTTGTCTTATTTAGTATTTTGTCTTTTTCTTTTTTTCATTTTTTTTACGATTGTATACTTTTAAAAAAAAAAATTACAACTTAACTTTTGGTTTTTTAACTTTAATCTTTTCCGGTTTTTTTTTTTTTTTTTTTTTTTTTTTTTTTTTTTTTTTTTTTGAGTTTTTTAACTTTAGTCTAACTTTTTTTATACAAACTTAAGTGTCCAAGCTTTTAGATAATGTATGTATATTTGCATGACACAACGTCGATCCCGGACAACGCCCTCCCGGGTCAAATTTCTTGTTGATATTGTTTGATGGTTGGTTTTGGACTTTTGCTAACATATTAAAGCATTAGAAAAACAAGTGTTGAAAATTTGTAACAACTAACAAGTACAACATAATCATAATTTTTTTTTTTTTTATACTTTCTATCTCTTATTTTAAGGCTTCTAACTTTTACCATTTTAAGGTTTCTTATTTTTACCACTCAACTTTTGAGTTTTTTAACTTTAGTCTAACTTTTTTTATACAAACTTAAGTGTCCAAGCTTTTAGATAATGTATGTATATTTGCATGACACAACGTCGATCCCGGACAACGCCCTCCCGGGTCAAATTTCTTGTTGATATTGTTTGATGGTTGGTTTTGGACTTTTGCTAACATATTAAAGCATTAGAAAAACAAGTGTTGAAAATTTGTAACAACTAACAAGTACAACATAATCATAATTTTTTTTTGTTTTTTTTTTTTTTTTTTTTTTTTTTTTTTTTTTTTTTTTTTTTTTTTTTTAATTTTTAAATCTTTTTTTTTATACTTTCTATCTCTTATTTTAAGGCTTCTAACTTTTACCATTTTAAGGTTTCTTATTTTTACCACTCAACTTTTGAGTTTTTTAACTTTAGTCTAACTTTTTTTATACAAACTTAAGTGTCCAAGCTTTTAGATAATGTATGTATATTTGCATGACACAACGTCGATCCCGGACAACGCCCTCCCGGGTCAAATTTCTTGTTGATATTGTTTGATGGTTGGTTTTGGACTTTTGCTAACATATTAAAGCATTAGAAAAACAAGTGTTGAAAATTTGTAACAACTAACAAGTACAACATAATCATAATTTTTTTTTTTTTTTTTTTTTTTTTTTTTTTTTTTTTTTTTTTTTTTTTTTTTTTTTTTGAATCCTTTTTTATTCCTTCATCTCTTAAGGTAATAATTTCTTTTAACCTAATTTGATTTTTAATTTTTGTTCAAGAATTAGGGTTCATGCATTCACATAATTTTGGGGGTTTTCTTATAATGGGTTAAATTTCTATAATACAAGTTAGGGTTCTTGTAATTTAACCAAATTAGGGTTTTAATTGGGTTACATGATAGATTTTGATGGATACTAGTAAGAACAAAGCTGGACAGATTCTGTCCCTGTAATTGCAACGTGTAAAACACCCCTATGACAGAATTTTCAGTTGTCGAGTCCTAAAAAGAAAAGATAGGTTATTGTGTTAAGTAAATTTTGCCACTGGAATGAGTTAAAAATACGAAGTAGAACTCTAGATATGAATTTTTGAATTCAGGGTCGTCATGCTGATCTTTCAGCAAAACTGATTTTTCGTCGGTTATTAAAACGGGTGAAACATATTTTTACAAGCTAAGTCATGTCTTGGTCACTGAAGATAAAATGTGCTAAAATGTGTTAAGAAGAAGTGGCCACTGGAATGAGGTCAAAATATTGTGTAGAACTCAAGTTATGGTCATTTGAAGTCAGTAAGGTCAAAGCTGTTTAACAGCAGCAGTTTTGGTTTTTAAATCGACCAGAAGCCACCTTTGAAGGACAATTCACATATTGGTCACTAAAGATAAAAGGTAGCTATATGTGTCATGTAAATTTGGCCACTGGAATCATGTTAAAAGAGTAAGTAGAATTTGAGTTATGCTTGTTTGAAGTCTGCTAGGTCAAATATGAAAATGACGAATTTGATATGAAAGTAACTCTTGGCCAATTGAAAATGATATAAGAAGTACATGTTATGTGAACCAACCCAAGATTATTATAAGATTGTAAAAGTTGGGTTGGGCATTGAAATGCTAGTAAAGGTAGTAATGTATGGCTTGTTAGCCTTGTGTTTGAGATAATTGAGCTTGATGACCTTATATGTGTAAATTGTGAACTATTGCTAGGTTGAAGCATACGTATTGTGTACTTGCGGTCTTGTTGATTTATGATTTTGGTTGTCGCGGAGGAGGTGAGTACTCTTGCATACCTTTATGTTTACGTTGGGTCAATTGACCACATCATGTTGAAGTTGTTTATCCATGTGTGGAAAGACCACCATGTTGAAGTTGTTTATCCATGTGTGGTAATTGATTCGGCATCAGGCCCATTTGGGGCATAGTATTGTTGAGGCCTAAGAACCTCCGGGGCCTAAGAATCCCGATAGTTGTTTTGAGAAGAGGCCTAAGAACCTCCGGGGCCTAAGAATCCCGATAATCTCATTGGTTAGCTTATATGGATCCATATATGGTGTTTAGCGTGCAAGGTGAGTATTATAGATATGACACGACGGTGTCATAGTCTATATGCAACAGTCCTTGTGCATTGCCCTCCTTCGTATGTATAAACGTATGCAAGATTATTCACTAAGCTTTGCTTACTTTTTAGTTGTTTACCCTTTTTATAGGTTGTCCCGGATGCGGAAGAAAGTTAAGTAATGTAAGGATTGAAGTTAAAGATGCTTTTTGGATATTGATTGCTTTAGCTAAATGCGGATAATGAAATTGGTAATAGGACCCATAGCGACCCCTTTGAACTATCGGCTCTTTGTACTCTTGTTTTGTCCTTTTGGAAAATTATTATGATGTCTAGTGTTAGACTCGAGTTTTTGGGTATTTTAAATGGGTCGTTTTGTAGTTGTAATGTATCGATTTTGTTTAAATATGTTTTGGAGAACTCATAATCCGTAACAGGTTTGGATGATGATTTTACGAATGGGTCATGCCGAAATTTCCAATTTTGAATGTCGTCTTTTGTAATGTGTCAACTTGGGTAAAATGACCCGTTTCGTTGTAAATGCTACAATTGATCAAATAAAAGCTTTCGGAATTTTAAATCACGTGTCTTTAACTCATTTTAAAGTTTGGTAAAGGGATTTAAGGTTTGAATATGACTGGTAAAAGATTGTGCAAGATTGAAGTTTGGATTATGATTTTCAAAAGTTTTAGACCTGCAGGAAAACTGCAGGCTGAGATCAGAAATATCCCACTGCGGCGCAGTGGGAGTGTTTCCACCCCACTGCGGCGCAGTGGGTAAGTTTGGTCGTCTGCTTCCGTAACTTCCCACTGCGGCGCAGTGGGAGGTGTACACCTCCACTGCGGCGCAGTGGGGGCTTATAAAAAATAAAAAATAAAAAAAAATTTCTCTTATTTTCCTAAAATGAGTTCGGGTTCTTTCAAGTGGTATCAGAGCCGTGGTTTAAGGGATTTAGGTATTTTATTATTACACGGATACCTAGACTTAAACCATAGACGTGACTTGGCCTTATGTGTATAGTTCGGTTTCTAGTGACATACGGAAGTATTTAGCGAAGTTCACTTGAGGTGTTATAATAAGTAATTATAATAATGACTGCAGCGTTATTATGATCACATACTATAATAGCTCAAGTTAAGTCCGTTAAATATGGAAGTATGTTAGTGTGAAGCCATAGGTTGGAGACCTTATTTAGCAATGTGAATTGTTTTATGATTTTACTCGTTGATATCTAAATATGATAGAATATGAGCTTTGCATGCTAACTGGTTTATTGAATGGTAAGAATTGAAAATTTGAGATTGGTTTATGAGTTAATATATTGCTTGATGATAGTAAAGAAGAAGGTATGATAAATACATAGTAAACGTGAAATGCATGCCAATGTGTATTTGCTTGTTTGTATGCGAATGCGATAGAGCAAAAGTTTTACTTGAATAATCGGCAATGAGGCCATAAAAGTGGAATTTGATTTATAAGTTTAAAAGATGGTTGTCACTTATAAGGAGAAAGTATGTTGAATAGTTGATGAATGTTGAATGTATGCGAATGAAGTGTGACATTATTTTGTGTAAGACCATTGGGTAGTGAGACCCATGGCATCGTTATTATTTGGTGTAAGACCATTGGGTAGTGAGACCCATGGCATCGTTATTATTTGGTGTAAGACCATTGGGTAGTGAGACCCATGGCATCGTTATTATCTGGTGTAAGACCATTGGGTAGTGAGACCCGTGGCATCGTTATTGGGATAAAAGATCATATAAAGTTTGGTGATGAGAATCAGTTGTGTATTGATATGATTTAATTGATGGATTAATGAAAAGAATGCTTATGATATGAGTAATATAAAATGTTAGGATTGGAGATTCCTATGATAATTATGATTGTGTTAGTGATATGTTGAAAAATCATACGAGATATGGCAATGAGAACTATTTGTATAGTAATATGTTTAAAATGGTAGTTTAATGTGATAGTATAAAGTCATGGGAAATGTGATGTCTTGTCTTGAAGATGGTTATTTAAGTGTATGTTAAAAGACCATACGGAGTATGGCGAATGTGTTTTTGATTTTGATTAACATGCTTTTATTGAATGAGTATACGATTACTTGAGGCCTGATGATAGACACTAAGATGAAATTTGCGTAGTGAGAACCTGAGGATGATATAGTTATAAGGGACTAATACATGATAAGTATGGTAGTTATAAAAGTTAAAACCTAATCTAAAATCTTTGAACCAATTTGTTCTCTTTTCCTTCGGGAGCGTGTGGTATAATGTTTGAGAACAGCTAGGCTAAGCGCGAATGATTCCTAATTCCGCGAGAGGAGAAGGCGATCTAGTTGAATATTCCTATTACAAAGAAAACAATTGAATTCGGCGGAGGAAATGAAACGGTCGATTTCTGTTGATATCTTGCTCATACGTTTTGATAATCCTTGTATGGTAGTCAAGTCTCTTATATTAGAATCATCGACGCCGAATGGAAACCACGGTCTATGGAGAATCTTCTTGTTATTCGTGATTTTCCCAATTTCTTTCACGTAAATTATATTCGTTCTAGCCTTTTCAAGTGATTTCCTTTGTTTCCAAGAGGTACGATTTTCTAATTTAACGAAATGAAAGAAAGTAGGAGGCGTGTGCGTTTAGTCACTTGTGAGCTCAATAAAGTAACAATCGGAGACGAGTACCCGTGGTCAAGATCTGATATCCTATTCGATCAAGTAGAAGCAATTTCTTATCACTTTAAGACGAATTTTCATTTCAGTTTCCATCAACTTATAGCACGCAATGGAGATGTTCCCGAAAATGTTATCTATACTTGTATGGGCACTTTGAAATTCGTAGTATACCCTTCGATTGTATTAAAGGTTTTCCAACCCCCGTGAGTCTTTTGAACCACACTTGTCGTTTGTTGTGAAATAAATCCGTATTGTTTTCATTGACAACGTTTTGTTTATCTTAAAAGTCAATCCGGCCAGAAAAGTTCTTTTACGTGAAGTCTTGGAGATACGACGAAAGTGAAAGTTCCATGTCAATTCGTTAAATGATCAGTCTGATTAGGAGAAGTGAAATCATCTCGATCGTGTGATCACCAAGAGAGGGAACGTGGTTGACCCGGATTGGATTGGTGTTGTGACGAAATGGAGACAACTCACAAGATCAACATAAATTAGAAGTTTCGTGGGTGACGGGTGGCAAGTGTTGTTTTAATTTTTCGGCCCTTTTGAAGATAGTCTCACCGTTGACCAAATTAATTAGAAAGAATGTGAAGCAAGCTTGAAGAAAAGAATGAGAAGTCGAACGAAGTACTAAGAGAAATCAAGACGAATCGTTCCATTCGCGGTTTAAAGTCCACCGGAATCATTTTCACTTTAAAATTTTGGTGTTTTTCTTTCTCTATAGCGTCAAATATATCGGTCTTACTCAATCATATCAACTTTCTTTTTCTTATCAATCAACGAAAATCTCACCATTGTCAAAGAAGTTGGTTAACTCTCTCGAAAGATTATGTCTACGAAGTTTAAGTGTCGTCCCGGTAAGCCCATGTAGTGGCGGATGTTGTTAGCCTGAAAAGTTTTCACCTTTCTTTATGTGTTTCACCGGTGTACATGCTAATCAATTGATTTCTCCAATCATTAAGAAGAGTGTAAATCGAGACTATATTATGGTGCAAAGTGCTATGGAAGCATGGAAGAATGTTGTATGTGTTAATGAGAAATTAAGAGAAAAGCTTTATTACAACTTCATCACTAGATGCGGCTTGGATCACGAGGTCGTGATCCGTTCCAAGTGGGGGAGAGTTGTAACATCCCGAAATTTTAAGGCAAATAAAATTAACCTTATTAATAGTTTTGACATTAAAATAGTTTCCTAGTATTTTATTTTAGGATAAGGGGTTAATTTAGTTGGAACTGTAGCGGATAGCGGGTATTATACCCACTAATTTTGGGTGGGGGTCGTGGCATAACTAGGATATGTCCAGCCATGTTCTTTTCTATTACTCATCCTTCCACTACTCCTTCTTCTTCTGGAAGACTCTTTTCATCTCAAATCTCTATCGATCTAAATTCTTCAATCAATCCAAGAACTCTTCCTCTAATTCATAATAATAATAATAACCACAATAATAATAATGGTTTCTAGTGTAATCAAATTGGGGAGAATTTGTGTGGTGTAAGTGTGTGTGTCGACACACATAAAGGAAAAAGAGAAGAAATTGGGGGTTTAATTCTTGATAGTTGTTCTTGAATCATTGAGGTAATTATCCTTCCAACCCTAGTTTTAATTTTTGTTCAAGAATTAGGGTTCATGCATTCACATAATTTTGGGGGTTTTCTTATAATGGGTTAAATTTCTATAATACAAGTTAGGGTTCTTGTAATTTAACCAAATTAGGGTTTTAATTGGGTTACATGATAGATTTTGATGGATACTAGTAAGAACAAAGCTGGACAGATTCTGTCCCTGTAATTGCAACGTGTAAAACACCCCTATGACAGAATTTTCAGTTGTCGAGTCCTAAAAAGAAAAGATAGGTTATTGTGTTAAGTAAATTTTGCCACTGGAATGAGTTAAAAATACGAAGTAGAACTCTAGATATGAATTTTTGAATTCAGGGTCGTCATGCTGATCTTTCAGCAAAACTGATTTTTCGTCGGTTATTAAAACGGGTGAAACATATTTTTACAAGCTAATTCATGTCTTGGTCACTGAAGATAAAATGTGCTAAAATGTGTTAAGAAGAAGTGGCCACTGTAATGAAGTCAAAATATTGTGTAGAACTCAAGTTATGGTCATTTGAAGTCAGTAAGGTCAAAGCTGTTTAACAGCAGCAGTTTTGGTTTTTAAATCGACCAGAAGCCACCTTTGAAGGACAATTCACATATTGGTCACTAAAGATAAAAGGTAGCTATATGTGTCATGTAAATTTGGCCACTGGAATCATGTTAAAAGAGTAAGTAGAACTTGAGTTATGCTTGTTTGAAGTCTGCTAGGTCAAATATGAAAATGACGAATTTGATATGAAAGTAACTCTTGGCCAATTGAAAATGATATAAGAAGTACATGTTATGTGAACCAACCCAAGATTATTATAAGATTGTAAAGGTTGGGTTGGGCATTGAAATGCTAGTAAAGGTAGTAATGTATGGCTTGTTAGCCTTGTGTTTGAGATAATTGAGCTTGATGACCTTATATGTGTAAATTGTGAACTATTGCTAGGTTGAAGCATACGTATTGTGTACTTGCGGTCTTGTTGATTTATGATTTTGGTTGTCGCGGAGGAGGTGAGTACTCTTGCATACCTTTATGTTTACGTTGGGTCAATTGACCACATCATGTTGAAGTTGTTTATCCATGTGTGGAAAGACCACCATGTTGAAGTTGTTTATCCATGTGTGGTAATTGATTCGGCGTCAGGCCCATTTGGGGCATAGTATTGTTGAGGCCTAAGAACCTCCGGGGCCTAAGAATCCCGATAGTTGTTTTGAGAAGAGGCCTAAGAACCTCCGGGGCCTAAGAATCCCGATAATCTCATTGGTTAGCTTATATGGATCCATATATGGTGTTTAGCGTGCAAGGTGAGTATTATAGATATGACACGACGGTGTCATAGTCTATATGCAACATATATATATATATTCGTATGTATATATATATAAACATAAAACAACATATATATATATATATATATATATATATATATATATATATATATATATATATATATATATATATATATATATATATATATATATATATATATATATATATATATATATATATATATATATATATATATATATATATATATATATATATATATATATATATATATATATATATATATATATATATATATATATATATATATATATATATATATATATATATATATATATATATATATATATATATATATATATATATATATATATATATATATATATATATATATATATATATATATATATATATATATATATATATATATATATATATATATATATATATATATATATATATATATATATATATATATATATATATATATATATATATATATATATATATATATATATATATATATATATATATATATATATATATATATATATATATATATATATATATATATATATATATATATATATATATATATATATATATATATATATATATATATATATATATATATATATATATATATATATATATATATATATATATATATATATATATATATATATATATATATATATATATATATATATATATATATATATATATATATATATATATATATATATATATATATATATATATATATATATATATATATATATATATATATATATATATATATATATATATATATATATATATATATATATATATATATATATATATATATATATATATATATATATATATATATATATATATATATATATATATATATATATATATATATATATATATATATATATATATATATATATATATATATATATATATATATATATATATATATATATATATATATATATATATATATATATATATATATATATATATATATATATATATATATATATATATATATATATATATATATATATATATATATATATATATATATATATATATATATATATATATATTATATATATATATATATAACTTTGTCCCGGATGCGGAAGAAAGTTAAGTAATGTAAGGATTGAAGTTAAAGATGCTTTTTGGATATTGATTGCTTTAGCTAAATGCGGATAATGAAATTGGTAATAGGACCCATAGCGACCCCTTTGAACTATCGGCTCTTTGTACTCTTGTTTTGTCCCTTTGGAAAATTATTATGATGTCTAGTGTTAGACTCGAGTTTTTGGGTATTTTAAATGGGTCGTTTTGTAGTTGTAATGTATCGATTTTGTTTAAATGTGTTTTGGAGAACTCATAATCCGTAACAGGTTTGGATGATGATTTTACGAATGGGTCATGCCAAAATTTCCAATTTTGAATGTCGTCTTTTGTAATGTGTCAACTTGGGTAAAATGACCCGTTTCGTTGTAAATGCTACAATTGATCAAATAAAAGCTTTCGGAATTTTAAATCACGTGTCTTTAACTCATTTTAAAGTTTGGTAAAGGGATTTAAGGTTTGAATATGACTGGCAAAAGATTGTGCAAGATTGAAGTTTGGATTATGATTTTCAAAAGTTTTAGACCTGCAGGAAAACTGCAGGCTGAGATCAGAAATATCCCACTGCGGCGCAGTGGGAGTGTTTCCACCCCACTGCGGCGCAGTGGGAGTGTTTCCATCCCACTGCGGCGCAGTGGGAGTGTTTCCACCCCACTGCGGCGCAGTGGAGGCTTATAAAAAATAAAAATAAAAAAAAATTTCTCTTATTTTCCTAAAATGAGTTCGGGTTCTTTCATATGCAAACGGACGTTTTCTCCTATTCGTTAACTCCCTCACGTGCTTTCCACGTGAGGGTATGATGGTCATTTTTGAAGCTAAAGGAACACTAATGACAATTTTTTATCTTACTTTTTTCTTTTTCTTTTTTCTCCCTTCATTTTTCTTCTTCATATATTTTTTTTTATATATATATATATATATTAATTTGATAAATCATATATTATATATATATATATATATATATATATATATATATATATATATATATATATATATACACCCATATATATACTAATATAGTAATATGTACAGCAAATCTATATGTATAGACACAAGGAAAAATCTAGATCTATTTTATAACCTAGATCGGAGATCTAGCAATAAAACTATATATAGAAAAAATAATCTTATAGATATAGATCTATTTTATAGATATAGATCGGAGATATGATGCTCAGAATCATGGGGTTTAGATCCAAACGTTGATCAAAAAACGCTGTGAAATACCCGTGTATAGATCGAAGATATTGTGTTGATGAAGATGGCAGTTATATTGTGTTGATGAAGATGGCGGCGTTAAGTAGGCCGGGAAGAACGCCGAAAAAAATGGAGACAACCCGATGCGGCAGCTGTATGTTGTTGGGGATCTAAATCTGATTACCCCACCAAAAATGGAGAAACCCAACGGTGTAGATGGCCGGAAATAGCAAAAAAGGTAGGTTTTTGGCCGGAATTTTCGGTCACCGGAATTTTTTCGGTTAATTTTTTCGATTCTTTTTCATTCATAGTGGCTTCAATCACTCAATGAATCCATTTCTTTCTTGTTTTGTATATATGTATGTATTGGTGTTTGAGAAGAAAGAACGATCCGGTGGTTGTTTTGCCAGATTTATTGTGTTACATACATAGATATCGATATATATATATATTGGATTGAAAGTTTTTATTATTTATTTCATATAAATATAGATATAGATATAAGATAGATGCACATGGATAGAATGGATAGATGATGATGATTGTGATAGTTTATAGAATCTATTTTTCTGTATAGATTACCACACATTACATACATATATGCTTGATATGCACATATATATAATATATCTATTGAGAGAAAGAGTCAGAAAGAGTAAATAATCCAAAAACGATTTTATAAAGAGAGAGAGAGAATGGTTGAAGAAAGTTATGAAGTTACCGGGGTGTCGGTGTACTTTTCTGATATGAAAGTCTGCTATAGATTTGCAGGTGTTGAAAAAGAAAAGAAGGAAAAATGTCATGTTTAGTCCTTTATTGATAGAAAATGACACAAGTACCCTCATGTGCACAACACATGAGCGAGTTAACGGATGGAAGAAAACGTTCGTTTGCATAAAGGACTGGATGTGATCCTTATCCTCCCCAAAAGGACTGTCAATGTCATTTCAGATAGTTAAGGATGAAACTTGATTATTAGGGTAAACCACAAGGACGATTTAGGCCGTTTACTCTTTTTTTATATATATATAATTAAATGTTTATTGATTCTTCGGGCGGTTTAGTTGGGAGTTTCTTCTCCTACCAGGTATTGGAGGTGGGGGGGCTCTCTAACGCAGACCCGGTTAAGACAATGTATGCTAGACCCTCCGTTGCGAGTAATCCACCCCTTTAAAAAAAATAAAATTAGTGACATTAATCATAATTTCTCATAATTTTCAGATTATATATATTTTTACAATTTTTTTCGAGGTGAGAGAAATGATTATCATTTATCAACACATGTTACTATGTGTATATCAAGTCCACGGGGTTTCTATGGTATCGGAATAGAGTTAAGAATAATAAGATATCTTGGATTGATTGGTGCTCTTTTAAACTTGTATAATTTGTGTAATTACTTGTACATATATACTGCTGGTGATTTGATGGGGTCACTATCGATAGAAGTTTACTTTACAAAAAAGGAAAAATGCATAAAGCATAAAGTGCATAACTCCTATTACTCATTTTTTAATTTAATGACAAATCTCTTATAACATTTAAAACTACTCGTATCACATAATCAAAATGTACTTGTCTAGATTTAATAACCTTTATCAAATAGATATCTGATACAACGCCATTACTTGGTTAGAATATAATAAGAGTATTAATAATTTGAGAACAACCTATTTGAAAATGATAAGAAGATAAATTTTAGTCATTTATTTCCCATTCCTCACGTCTTTTTTTCCCTTCTTCATTTTTTGTTTTTCTTTAAAATTAAAGTTTTAAAGGGCCTTGCCTATAAGGATAAAGATGGAACCCGTTATGTAGATCACTTTATCACCGACTACTGTGATATATCACCCTCTATAACCTATCACCTCACTAGCTATCCTTTATTATTACCCGTAAAAGCAAAACTCGTACCGTATCTAGTCGGAATTTTATTTTGTGAATGAGTTTTTATTTAAAAAAATAAAAAAAATGAAAAATTAAAAAGTAAAAATTAAAAAAAAATGAAAAAATCATACTAAAATGGGAAGAGAGGGAAAGAAATCAACGGTTGAAATTTGTTCTTTTGTCTTTTTCAAATGGAGTGTTCTCAAATTAACTCACACTGTTAATTGATTTTTTTTTTAGCTGTAGAAATAAGTATGTATTAATAAACAAAATAACTAGTAAAACACTAGTTGTCGAAATGTACAATTACCATTACAATCTACCATTGAAACAAATCAATAAAAAATTTAGACTCGTCATGTGACATTAACTGCGAGGATCACAAAAGGAGTGAAAAAATTCGTGCCAATTACACAAGCAAGACACGAGAAAAACTCCCAA
>CM067174.1:89887016-89919516 GCA_034093135.1 Erigeron breviscapus | reverse complement strand
TCCTTAACCTCCTAAACATACATGTTTCTAAGGATGTTTCGAACTTGAAACCTCTAGTCAGAAAACAAGACTCCAGGGTACTAGACCACCTTGGTAATAATTTTTATCCAAAAGTGACAAGTTTTTTACCCAGCTTAACACAACCTAACTGATGATATACCCTCCCAGCGGTACGCAGGATTTGTCACGCGAAGGATTAGCAGCACACTACAACACAAAGGTTGTTTGTGACGAAGGCTCCCGCGGTAACATAAAATAGATAAGAATTGTTCCCCTACAAAGTCGGGATTTGTTCTTATCACAAAGGGACTGTAATTATGGAAATGATATTCCCGGCCTAAAACCGAGGAAACCCTAGGAAGCTTGACTTTCTCTCCAAGATTGTCTTTCCTATAAAAGGGAGATTCGTAAGACCTTGGGGGGCATTGATACACACACGATCTACAACATACTCATCATAATACACGATCAATTCAATCAACAATACGATCGATTAGAAACCCACTCAATAGCACGATTATAATCGGCTAATCACATATATATTTGATTGGCGTAAAGAGGCACGAACCCTACCTTCGGGGAATCGCCAACAAATAACCAAAAACACCCATCATCCCCTTTCTGAACCTAACCTTGGTTTGGTGCACAATCACTAACTAGATATCATCGTGCCAAACCATTACAAACTGTATGCAAAATTTCTTTGTTAAAAATTGTGGGGCACATTATCTCTTAGAAAAACTATAAATAAACGATTCTCAGTGTAGTGATGTTTACCCCGGATTAATTATTACTAAGTAACACGAAGGCCAGTAACGCCACAAAAGTATCTGCACATGGTATCTTGTATGCGGAAGGTTGTATTAAAAAACTTTATTTGTTTTTTTTACACATTTAGAGACGACTCAGTCCAAAATAGCTGAAATAAGATACCTAATAAATTCAATAATGAGAGACCATAAGTTTAAGTCTCCTATGTGAACAAAAAAAATTAGGTTATATGTTGGGTAACCAATTCCACTTAGATGGGTTGGTCAGGGGTATCTTCTAAATCCATTATGTGGGTCCCAAAGGTGAGTTTTTCCCAAGGTCTTGGGTTTCTCATCTCAAGGTATTTTCCATGAGGAGGGGGTTGGAGGTCCAGCAAATCGCTGGTTAAAATTGCCTCCAGCACGTCTGAATCGAAACTAACTTTAAAAAAAAAAAGTTTATATGTTGGGTCATGACCTCTCATCAATGATGAATTTCCTCCAATAAAGAGTGAAGATAGGTTAATAACTTGTCTATACATACTTTAAATTTCTACACATTTAGTAGGGAGTTTCAATTATATTGGTAAATGCATGTTCCATTAAAAGTTTATTAGAAAATCCTATATAGTATACTACCAATGGTTAGTTAACGTATATAAAAAATACTATACATTTCATTTTAAAAATATACTACCCAATTTTATGTTAAATGTACAATTATTTTATACATCTTAACTACAACTTCTAAGATTTTATTTAACAAGATCCAAATTTATATACAAAGGTTTGTTGGTGTAATTTGGTAACTCGGTAATCCATCAATCACACAAAAGTCGATGGTAAATACAATACAACGTACTAATCAATTAGCTACATACATTAGTATTTGTTTTAAAATTTAAAAACTAATATCTACTTTTTCACGATTGATACAACAACTTATCATATAACTTAAACCCGATAAAATCCGAATTATTTTCCATTACATTACATTACATTACAATACCATTAAAAATGTTGCTTATGAACAATTTTTTTTTGTCTTTATCTGCTTTATTTATATAAATTGAAGGCTTACCAAATATAGTATTTTTAAACAATCTTCGTATATATGGGATATTTGAATTTATAAATAGCATAACGAAACTATATCAATAACAAATACAAATATGAGAGACCTTTCAACGCGGGATTTATAATTTATAAACCAACTAGTTTTAATTATTCTTGATCGATCCATTCGTAATTTACCATTCACCGCAAAAGGAAAAATTCAATGTGAACTAGAATCAAAAAAGTCATTCACTGGATTCGGTATCATATCGGTCCTAATCGATCATCATCCTATAAAAAAATAGCTATTAATAACCGATCTCATTTAATCCTCAACCTAAGAGAGCCGTATTACATTAATTACAATGCTTAATTGATTATCATGCAAACCATCGTTGGCCAGATTTTTTCGAGGGTTGAGGCATAACTATGTTAATTAATATGTACTCGTATATTATACATGCATGATCATAAACTAATACGATTAAATGCTACTTACGTACACGACTCAGTATTATATAGATGATGATTCATATAATTGAAGAAACAGCTTCATGATCAGATCTTCTCACACACAATATATTTACGTATAACTATAAGAAATCTTGCAATTCAAATTTTTCATTAAATCATTTTAACGTGATATCAATGATAGGAAATGAGGTTTAATTACTTGTATAATTTTTCAAAAATGACATCATAAAACATTATTTCGATGTCATATATAATAAACTTTTTAGGTTTAATGACTTCATAATGTTGTCATATAAGAGTAACTTACCTATAATTAAGGCACCTGGTATATATAAGAACATCTCGATTTGGCATAAACATCCAAACACCCCTTATATGGTAAATATACGTTGATATTTCCCGTATGGTACTTTGACTTTTCTGGTGAAAACGAGTATACTTTTCGTATAAGAGCATACTCGCGTATAGTGGGTATTTATGCCGAATTGATGCGTGTAAGTATAGACGTAATATATAACTTTTGTGATTGTGATCATCTTATAAGAGTAATTTTGTCAATCAATTTTTAATCTATTTGTTGAACAAATACAACTCTAATTACAGAGCCATAACTTACCTATAATTACAATTACAATAGATAATAAACCAAATACTTAAGTGTTATCTAACGAGTACTAAGTTCATTAACTAATGATAACACCACTTGGTTGATACAGTATCAAATTAAAAATAGCATTTTTGGATATCCTAACATGCATGCTGCTGTGCCACCATCAAGACTAATCTACCACAAATATACATTATTACTCATTAGTTCTGTATTTAACCCCAAACCATACATTGACAAATTGACATAAACACAAATTTCAAATTCCTTTAGATATATCCACATTCGGGCGGTCCGACACCCATGGCATCCATTGGCACCACAGTTCCTCCACATGCCACCATGGCTTCAGGGGAATACAAGGGTACTAGTAGTATTATGGGCTCGGGCCGTGTGGCTGATGTTGCCTTGAGGGTCTTGCTGTTTGCGACCGCCTTGGTTGCACTTATTGTCATGGTCACTTCTGAACAAACCAAACTGGTTTCTTTGCTTCCGGGCCTGGAAGTACCTCTTGTTGCAAAATTTAACTATTCCCCTGCTCTCATGTAAGTCATATCACATCCCTTCCAAACACATTGAAGCGAAGGGTGGCCGTGGCTACCATACAATATATGTCTATAAAACTTTATAATTCTGGACATAAAAAAAACTTGTTTTCACTAAACAGTTATCTTTATAGCTTCAATACCTTGGTTGAACCATTCTTAGTTAATTAACACGGATTATAAGCAATAGTCATGATTATATGTGATGCAGATACTTAGTAGCAGCGCTTTCAGCGGCTTGCTTGTATAGCATAATCACTGGTGTGTTGTCGGTTTTGGCGTTGATGAAGCCCCGAGGGAACTTCACAAAGATGCAGTTTTATTTTGTTATACTTGATTCTGTGAGTTCTTGAACCATACTTATTTTAACTCTATATTTCTAGTACTATATTTATGTATTTATTTAGTTTTAAAGGTAATTGTCAACCCCAGACTCGTATAATCTAATTTTGTAGTTTAATTTTACGCTTGTTGGTAGCATGAAAATTGTTCGGCGACCTGAGAATAAAAATCCTGGTTCCGCCAGTATGTGTCCTTAATTTGTGCATCCTAATATCGCGCTAAATAAACACATATATAATTGGTATGGTGCAGCTGCTATTAGGTATCGTGGCTGCAGCTACTGGTGCAGCAGGATCAGTTGGATACATTGCACTAAAAGGAAACTCTCATACCGGATGGAACAAAATATGCGATAAGTTCACTACAACTTGTGTGCACTATGCAGCCTCGATTATTCTAGCGTTCATATCCTCCATAGCTCTTCTACTACTCGTTTGGCTCTCTGTTTGTATGCTTTCGAAGATCATTGCAAGGCGATAATTTGGTTGACAACTTGACATCGCGAATATTTGTGATATATGAGCTGCATATAATGTTATTTAGCAACATGCCATTTTCACAGGCTCACATCATCATATATACAGATTTGAAAGAGGACGTTATTGCTAGATATTATCATAGACATTTAATTATCTTAATTAAAGATTGAAATGTGTATTCTCTTGTTTTTTCCTTTGTCGATAAAAGATTATACGTAATCTATTTCAAGGTTTACATCAATATATTGTACTATGTTCTTTCCAAAGTTATTGTTAAGTACCTAATTTAAGAAAAATACAACAATTACATTGTATTTTAACATTTATTACTGCATTACTTTTTTGATTTTTAGAATTCGCAAGCAAACAATTTTTTTTGTAATATAAGAAAGGTAAATAGATGGTAATCCTCTGGTTCCATGTACCATCTTGGTACCCAGAGTACACACCGCATAAAATTCATGCCTGGTGAAGCACCATCCACACACATGGAGCACATGATATATTTGAGACATGATGGTACCAGTTGATCAATTGGTTATTTTGTAATATATCAAAACAAAATTTTTTTTTTTTGAAGCAGATGGAAAAGTATTTTTAGTTTTCAAAACTGTGTTTTGAAAAAATATATTTCTGCAGAACTTCGTCTTCATGACAGATAATCAGTTTTTGATCCAAATATTTTTTTAGATTATTTGTGTTTTATAAACATAGTAATCAAAAATCACTTTAAAATATAATCCGAAACACCCTCTTAAAACAACACATGCAGGAGGTTGTCCCCTTTTCAAGTTTATTTCTAGTCCTATTTCTACACCATAGTTTATAATTACTTATTTCTGGCCTCCATGTCAAAAAAAGTGGGAGATGGAAGAACAACTTATTTCTGGCGTGACGCATGATACGTTTATGCCAATTGACGTATTGTTGGAACCACGTTAGTATGACCGTCACTGATCATCTATCATTCCTGATATGATAATTGACAATAACTGAAATCCCTATGTCTAGTAAATATATAATGGGTGTATTTACTCTTAAAGACATACTATAGGGTTTCTCATTAGATGATTGGAACTATGAGGACTAATGTTGCACACATTAAACACCAGAGGGTTAAAGATGAAAATACTCTTATTATAAATAGAGAGTCATTAACCCTAATGTTAGGTTAATCAATAATCACACCCTAATACCCCTCACTAAATTCGTGTGTGTATTTCTCATCAGATTCGTGCATAATTCCAGCCGAATCTTCATCCCATTATCACTCAATCATCTTGTTTTGGGAACCCGAAATCAATAGCAATCATGCTTAATGCTCTTACAGGTTCCACATGACGATCTTGGATGTTTTATCACTCGAATCGAATCATGTTTATTCCAACACGTATGACATGTGAATTTTCGAACGAGTAATTCTAGAACGACAAACAAATGTTTACAAACACACTTTACAAACTCATGTGGACCAATCAAACAAGGGGAGAATAAAGAAAAAGAAATAAAAGATAATTCTATTGGTTCTCAATAATGACACATGAGTTTGTAAAATTTGTTTGTAAAATATGTTTTTCATTCTAAAATTTCTCTTTTCCAATTGAAGAAAAAACCTATATGACCTCTGCCACCGACACGTAGATTCAATGGTTCATCATATTTTTACAATAGTTTGAGGGAGTAAGAAGATGTACCACCAACTATCCACAGGTCCAACTTTTTCCGCATTCGAAATCGTTGTCTAAAAACCTAGCTAAGCAGGATACCTGGAGTTTTCTACAAGATAATCTTCCACGCACCAGTTGTACATTAGCACTACAACGATCTGTTTTTATTTATTTGCAAGCGGAACGTGAACGTTCGGTGGGTTAGTTCACCATAATTGAGCAAGAAAACACATTATGGATGTTGGAAGCATTGCTCGACGAATAGTAAAAAAGAAAAGTCGACATGATGATGTTGATATAGTATGGATTTTTTGAGTATGTTTTCGATTTGGATGGTGATATATAAAAAAGAAAGATAAAATTAAATACGTTGCTTGCCAACCACGCACGACTTGCCTTATCACGAGCTGACCACAAGTCAAGCCCAGTGAGCTGTTCAAAAAAAAAAAAAGTCAAGCCCAGTGGTGTGCACTCATGTTCAGGCCTTCCTTGAGCCCTCCACGAGGACGCTTTGACCTCTCTTAGCCCTCCCTCTCAAGTCTCAAATACAGAAAATCAGTTTGAGTTTTTACTTTGTTTTGATCAAGACTGTCTCATTATTCCTATATTTAATTAGAGACTCATTTATTTCAAAGTTTTGAAATTAAAATATTTCAAAGTTAGTTAAGTGCATATTACCAAACTAGCTAGTATTAATTAAGTTCCGTAGCCAATGATAACACCACTTGGTTAATACATACATACAGTATCAAATATGGCATTATTGGACTAATTAATACGAGTAAGTGTCTATTTCAGCTAAGTCGTGTATGGATATCATAACATTATGCATGCTGCTGCTTGCCAAATCTAATCAACACTAATCTACTATAAATATACATTAGCTAGTTCTGTAATTAACGCCAAACCATACATTGAAACATAAACACAAATTTCAAATTCCCTTTTATCCACATTCGGGCAACCCGACAATATATGGCATCCATTGACACTCCACATGCCACCATGGCTTCAGGGGAATACAAGGGTAGAAGTAGTAGTATGGGCTCGGGCCGTGTGGCTGATGTTGCCTTGAGGGTCTTGCTGTTTGTGACCGCCTTGGTTGCAATAATCATCATGGTCACTTCTGAAGAAACCAAAATGGTTTCTTTGCTTCCGGGTGTGACAGTTCGTGTTGTTACAAAATTTAGTTATTCCCCTGCGCTCATGTAAGTAATGCCTCAAACCTCCCAAACTCGAACTCAATATACATTTGCAAAATCGTGTCTCTTTTTCTTTTGGACACTTATTTTTGTAGTTTCAACACCTTAATTGAACCATTATTAGTTAATTAACACGGTTTAAAAGCACTAGTTATGATATATGATGCAGAAACTTAGTAGTAGCACTTTCAGTGGCTTGCTTGTATAGCATAATCACTGGTGTGTTGTCGGTTTTGGCGTTGATGAAGCCCCGAGGGAACTTCACAAAGATGCAGTTTTATTTTGTTATACTTGATTCTGTGAGCTCTTTGAACCATACTTGTTTAATTAATTTCTTTATTATTGATGCGTGCTTTGTGCATCCCAATATCGCGCTAAATAAACTAAGGGGAAAACATATATGCTGCTACTTGCTCTCACATTAATTTCATCACGTAACTGAAATTTTAAAAAAAAATTTAAAAATTGTGAGGGATGGAAGCATCCAAGATGGATAGCAGCATATATGTTAGGCCCATAAACTAATTACACATAATCGGTATGGCGCAGCTGCTATTAGGCATCGTGGCAGCAGCAATAGGTGCAGCAGGATCAGTCGGATACATTGCACTCAAAGGAAACTCTCATACCGGATGGAAGAAGCTATGCGATAAGTTCACTACAACTTGTGTGCACTATGCAGCCTCGATTATTCTAGCGTTCATATCCTCCATAGCTCTTCTACTACTCGTTTGGCTCTCTGTTTGTATGTTTTCGAAGATGATTGCAAGGCGATAATTTGGTTAACATTGTGATGTGTAAAATCGAGTTTAATAATTTAAAACAAGAAATACCCCAAAACTGACTACTACACACTCTCGGGCAGTGGACCCGTTCGTATATAGTATAGCTAAAAGGTAAGTCCAGGATCGAACACAGGGACTAAAACTAAGTAATTGTTGACATTAAGTAATTCAAGTAAATAGGGGGGTTGTGACCGAATTGTCACGTTGCAAAAGTTAGTAAATAATTAGTAATCCCAAAGGATTAATCGAAAAGAAATCCGGTATGACCGGGGCAGGGATCGTCCGTAAACGATATTGAAAATGTTTTTAAGACAATAATTTAAAAGGCATCCATCTTGACTTCGCTCAACAATACGCTCAGATTGCACATAAATGAAGTTCAAATCCAAATTAGTTGATTAAATAACCGAGACTCAAACAAAGCACCAACCCCGTACCCGTCAAGTTGAAAACATCATTTGACTCTCTTGCTTAAACTAGTTTCGTTACAAATACCGGTACCCCAAGTCATCTTTTATAACTTCCCTAATCAAACAATTGGTTTGGTTATTGAAATAACAATTATACCTATCGATTGTACCCAACCGTTAACACATTTCTCCCTATTATCATGAACGATTATCTACCGTACCCGTCATAGACCCAATCGTTTGTACCCAAACAATCAAAATGAAATATATGTAATCAATAACTACCATTAAAGACACACATAAATCACCAATCCATTCAAGATAAATAATAAGGAAGAAATACGCTAAGATCTCGATATAACGTTAAATGAAATCAACATTGAATTAATAAAATTGTGCAATCTTTACATATGTCTCACTCCATCAAGATGGATGATGAAGTGATTAGCCACTCATATTAAAAGAAGAATAACAATTAAAATAAGATGAATTCATTGTTACCTAATGATAATAATCGAAAGCTACGAACGAAATAGATCAAATCGTGTTTGAAAACCTAAAATATGATGAAAATCTCCAACTAGGGCTCCAAAAACGGCTGCTAAAAAGAGAAGAGGGTTTTGGGCTTATTTTGCAAGCTATTTATACGATCCCCAAAAGCTGCCAGAAACGGGCCCAGTTGCGGCGCAACAGATGTTGACTTTTGGCTTTGACTTTCGTTGACCAAAGCTGGCTTGAACTTGAACCCATTGCGGCGCAACTCCTTAATTTAATCACCCAACTCATGAACAAAACATCAATCTTTGTAACAAATTATCCCAACCCACATTGTTCTTTAAACCAAATAATATCAAATTCGACCTCTAACAAGTAATGAAAGCATGAAATCAAGCAAAATCGAATTGAAACAAGAACAAATGGCAAGAATTGAATAACAAACAAATAATGAGATTGGAGGGTGGATCAAACTAACCTTTCCAGATCGAGTCATGGTGAATGGTAATGAAGATTTAAGAGAAGAGTAGAAGAAAATCAAGGAGAAAGTGGGATTGGATCGGATGGGGTTTGAAGGAGAGAAAAAGTAGAAATCATTTATTGAGATAATAAGTGTATGTGACTTATGACCCAACCGATCCCCTTTTTGTTACACACTTGACCCGGTTTGACCCATGTTGCGGCGCAACCCGGCTAGTTGCGGCGCAACACCTTATTTTTGAACTGAAAATTGTTTTTTTTGTTTTTTTTTGTTTTGGATTTTCGATTTTCTGAAACAAAACATATTGCGGCGCAACTTACAACCTGCGGCGCAATTGAAAAACAGTAGGATAAGTTGCGGCGCAACTAACTTAGTTGCGGCGCAATCTAGACAGTCTATTGCGGCGCAACTCGAAGTTTATTGCGGCGCAACTCCCCCCCCCCCCCACACACACACTTACCTTTTGTTTTCTTCCTTGAAAACGACTTACCGGAAGGCATGAGAGCGGCTCCTACCTGCAATTCTTATTAAAACACATCACCAATGACAATTAAACAATAATGAAAACAAGAAACACGGGTTGCCTCCTGCGAAGCGCTTAATTTATTTACGATTCCTTTCGAAAAATGGAAGCTCGTCAACGACGGCTCCCACATTTTCCTCTTCTTCATGATAAAGCTTCAACCTGTGACCATTAACAATAAAAGTAGCTCCATCTGATTTAAACAATTCAACATAACCAGACGGATAGACATGTTTGATCACAAAAGGGCCGGTCCACCTAGAAGTCAACTTAGGTTGCTTGAACTTATACTTGGAAAGGAATAACAAAACCTTATCACCGGCCTTAAAATCCTTCTCTCTAATCCTACGATCATGCCAAACCTTAGTTCTCTCTTTGTAGACCATAGAATTCTCATAAGCATTCAACCTCAACTCATCTAACTCATGCAATTGCAACATTCTCAATTCACTACTTTCAACTAAGTCCATATTGCAATTCCTAAGAGCCCAATAAGCTTTATGCTCTATTTCTAACGGCAAATGACATGTCTTACCATAAAGCAACCTATAAGGTATAGTCCCAATTGGAGTCTTAAATGCGGTTCTAAAAGCCCATAATGCATCATCCAACTTCTTAGACCAATTCTTAGGATTATCACCTATGGTTTTCTCTAAGATTCGTTTTAAAGCCCTATTAGCATTTTCTACTTGGCCACTCGTTTGAGGGTGATAAGAAGTAGAGAAACGATGATGAACACCATACCTCTTCAACACCTTAGCAAGTTGGTGATTCGCGAAATGAGTTCCACGATCACTGATTAAGGCCTTAGGACAACCAAAACGACAAAATAATTGCTTTAAGAAATCAATGACAACCCTTGCATCATTAGTTGGCAAGGCCTTAGCCTCGGCCCATTTCGACACATAATCAACCGCCACTAAAATGTAAAGACACTTATTTGAAGGCGGAAAAGGGTCCCATAAAATCAATTCCCCAAACGTCAAACACTTCACAAACCTGAATGTAGTTTTGTGGCATCTCATCCTTCTTTGAAATGTTCCCTTGACATTGACAAATTTCACACGTCTCCACTAAAGTTTGAGCTTCCTTGAAGATTGAAGGCCAATAAAATCCTGCATCAAAAACCTTCTTACCGGTTACAGATGGTCCGTAATGACCACCGGTTGGTCCATAGTGGCATGCATCCAAAATCTTCCGGGTTTCTGCACCGGCCACACATCTCCTGATCAAGCCATCTGCACACATTCGAAACAAGTATGGTTCTTCCCAGAAATAATGCTTAATCTCAGAAAAGAATTTCTTTTTCTGTTGATAAGTCATTTCCTTAGGAAGAACACCTGCACATAAATAGTTAGCAATGTCTGCAAACCAAGGATCTTCTTCCACATCCACCTGGATTAGAAACTCGTCAGGAAAAGCATCATTAATATCATGCTTCTTTAACTCCTCAAGGTGAGGGTTTTCGAGCCTACTTAAGTGGTCGGCTGCCACATTTTCAGCCCCAATTTTATCTTTAATCTCAATATCAAATTCGTGTAAAAGTAAGACCCAACGAATTAAACGAGGCTTAGCATCTTGTTTCGAGAACAAGTACTTCAAAGCCGAGTGGTCGGTGAACACAATAGTCTTATTCAAAACCAAATAGGATCTAAACTTATCAAAGGCATAAACCACGGCTAACAACTCTTTCTCGGTCACGGTATAGTTCTGTTGAGCCGGGTTTAAGGTCTTGCTAGCATAGGAAATAGGGCGGAAATGTTTATCCTCCCTTTGGCCTAAAACGGCCCCTAAAGCATAATCGCTAGCGTCACACATAAGTTCAAAAGGTAATGACCAATTAGGTGGAGACATAATGGGTGCATTGGTCAATCTATCCTTTAAGAGGTCAAAAGCATGAAGACATTCTTTATCAAATTGGAATGGGACATCTTTTTCTAGCAATTTAGTCATAGGTCGAGTTATCTTAGAAAAGTCTTTTATGAACCGACGATAAAAACCCGCATGACCTAAAAAGCTTCTAATTGATTTGACATTAGTGGGTGGAGGCAATTTAGCTATAACATCAATTTTTGCTTTATCTACCTCTAATCCCGCTTTTGAAACTTTGTGTCCCAAAACAATACCTTCTTTCACCATAAAATGACACTTATCCCAATTCAAGACCAAGTGTGCCCTTTCACACCTTTCAAGCATTCTATCAAGACTTTCAAGACAATTTTCAAACGAACTACCGAAAACAGAAAAGTCATCCATAAAAACCTCCATGGATGTTTCGATCATGTCCTGAAATATGGCAATCATACATCTTTGAAAAGTGCCTGGGGCATTGCAAAGACCAAATGGCATCCTTCTATAGGCATAAGTGCCAAAAGGGAAAGTAAAAGTGGTCTTCTCTTGGTCTTTGGGGTCAATGGGTATCTGGAAGTACCCGGAGAACCCATCCAAAAAGCAAAAATACTCGTTACCGGCGAGCCGTTCGAGCATTTGATCAATAAAGGGCAAGGGAAAATGGTCTTTGCGGGTAGCATCATTTAATCTCCGATAATCAATACATACCCTCCACCCCGTGACAGTCCTAGTGGGAACCAATTCATTTTTGTCATTCAAAATTACGGTCATCCCACCCTTTTTCGGTACACAATGTACCGGACTCACCCATGAACTATCCGAGATGGGGAATATGATTCCCGCATCAAGCAACTTTTTAATCTCCTTTTTTACCACATCTTTCATATTTGGATTCAATCTTCGTTGCCTTTGCACAACCAGTTTCACATTATCAACAAAGTTTATGGTATGTTTGCAAAATTCTGGACTTATACCCGGAATATCGGAAATTTTCCATGCAAAAGCCTTTTTATGGGCCTTTAGGACGGTCATTAGTCTAGATTTCTCATCCTCCATTAATGAGGATGAGATGACAACGGGTAAAAGAGATGTACCTTCCAAATATGCATACTCAAGGTGGTCCGGAAGTGGCTTGAGCTCCAAGTCGGTAGGAGGGTTCTCTACCGAAGTTAGCACCCGTTTACTATCACTACCCGTGATCTCTTCATAGGTCTCGTCCTCCGGTGGAGTTTCATCAACACTTAATGCCATAATCTCTTGCATCATATCTCCAACCAATTCTTGCTCCTCTTCACTGCAAGCTAGCAATGCTTCACCTTCTTCCATGTCCAAGAAATCCATGAGCTCTTTCTCCAAAGCATCTTCTTCTTCAATTACATCTAACCTGAAACAAGTTTCATCACAAGAGTAAGGATGCTTTAGTGCTCTATCAACATTAAAAACAACTCGGTCATTACCGACCCCTAGGGAAATTTCCTTAGCCTTAACCCGGATGATAGCATCCGCGGTCATCAGAAATGGTCGGCCAAGAATGAGGGGGACTTTAGCGTCCGCCTCCATCTCAAGTGTTAGGTCCAGATTTACTGGACTCGCTCCAGACTCGACTACTGAAGCCTTACTGAAGATCTGTCCAGAAATGATAATTACTGGACCTACTCCAGACTTGGAATCTGGAGTCCCTCTGAAGATTTGTTCAGAAATAATGGAAGACGAGTGAGCAAAATACTTGTATAGGAAATCTGGAGTATTCCAGATTAGCTCACTGGACTTCACCCCAGTCCAGATCTATTCTACTGAAGACATTCTTACTGAAGTCAAAGACTGAAGTCAGAATAAAGAAGACTGACAAATGGCGGAGTCCACTGGAAGTCTTACCAGATTTACGACTGGAGGATTGTCAGTGTTCTAGACCTTACAAGTCTGAACACTGATATCGAGGAATTGACTTTTTGCCTTTACACACTTTCCAAAGAACATTCCACTTGTTCTTTACTAAAGTTTATACGTGTATAAAGGTGGTTGGTTAAAAGGATTATTGTCATATTGATGTGACTTTATCCTTGTACCTTAACCAATGCATTTAATGATCTTGTCGGTTCATTAAATGCATGCAACCATATTTGTACGACACAAATTCACTGGTGAATTTGTTTGCCTATAAATACAAAGTCATATTCTTCGTTAAAATTACTTTTAGCATTAAAGGTGAATTTGTCTAAATACTCTCGATCTTAAACATGGATATTTCACAACTTTAAGTATCTCGATCCAAAAGAGTTATTTGGCAAATATAGATCATTTGTAATTCATAGGTTGTTAGGATACTTACATATTTGTATTATCTTGATTCCGCACAACCTTGTATTTTATTTAACATCATAAATAAAATACACTTGAAAAATTACATTGTGTTCCACCTTTAATTTATTGCTTTTAGTCTTGTATTACTTTGTTTATATTCTTGCATTTATTTCAAGTAATACTAGTCCATTCTAGTGCTTATTAGACTTGTTGTATTTTACACTTCTGGGTTAACCATCATCGAGTTTGGGACTTTACAATTGGTATCAGAGCAGAAGGCTAAACATTGCCTAGATCTGCTTCTTTGATGGCCAACTCAGAAAATACTCAAGGAAATTTTAATTTTGGTCCTGATCCTAATGCTAATGCTAATGTTAATGATCAAAATAATCAAAATAATGAACCACCTGTTAACACTAATCCACCACCTCCTCCTCCTACTCATGCTTCTCCACATGTGCATGTGCACTATTCAAATAATCCTGTTCCTAAATTCAGTGGGAATAGCGATGAATTTGGTACGTGGAAGGCTAGGATGATATTACATATCACTGGTATTGAGAGAAACATGATGAAAATTTTAAACGAAGGACCTTATGTGCCCACATCACCTCTCAATACTCTTCTTGATCCTACTGGTTCTAGAAGAGGTCGGGAAAAGAGGGAGGACATTGGTCTGAAGAGGAGAGGAGATTGGTAAATCTAGATACCCTTCTCAAAAACATGATCCTCGGGGCTGTTCCTGAAACCCTAATTCCCACATTAGTTCTTTTTCCCAGTGCTAAAACCATGTGGGATGAACTATTAAACCAGCATGAAGGAGGAGATGACACCATTGTCACCAGAAAAGTCTCCTTAAACAAGAGGTATGAGTCATTTTTTTCTCAGCCAAATGAGTCTCTCACTGGTACTTACACCAGATTTATGAGTATC
This sequence comes from Erigeron breviscapus, assembly GCA_034093135.1. Lineage (NCBI taxonomy): Eukaryota > Viridiplantae > Streptophyta > Magnoliopsida > Asterales > Asteraceae > Erigeron > Erigeron breviscapus. Next base: position 89,904,616 of record CM067174.1, on the reverse strand, counting down.
ATAAACCAGTTGAGAGGTCTCGGGTTGAGAAGGACAAGGATATACTTCTGGAGAAATTTTGTGATATTCTACCCACCAAATGGTCTCACATGATCCTGGTCTTACGACAAGGTAAAACTCTGCACACACACACTCTTTCAACTTTATATGGAGCTTTCAGGTACACTGAAGAAAATCAAGCTCAGAGAGTTGTGGCAGAACAAGATGCTTATAACCATGCCTCCAGTAGTCCTATTGTGGTTAGTCATACTGAACCACAAGGTACAACACTGATATCTTCTGAGAATGTATTTTCTATGAAGAAGATGGTGTCTGAACTCATGGATTCTGGAGAAGCCAGTCAAATCTCTCCAGACTGTGATGAAGCTGAAGATGATGACCTGGTTGCTATGATTGCTAAAACGTTTAACCGTTTCAAAGCAAGAGCAAATAGGCCATTTGAACAATTTGCATCCAGTTCTTCAACTGATAAGACCAATTTGACATGCTTTAAGTGTGGCAAAAAGGGTCATTTCATGAAAGATTGCAGGTCCAGTCAGTTTGTATCCCAGCCTGGTCCATTTAATTCAAATAAAAAGCCTGATGATAGCTATAAATTGAAATATAAAAAGCTTAAGGCTCAGATTGCTCTCATGGCACAACAAATGGAAAATAATAATAAGTGCATGATCGCAACAACTGAAGAGAAATGGGTTCCTTCTGATGATTCATCTGCTGATGAAGAAGAAGAAAGAGATTGCTGTTACATGGCTCTGGCAGACGAAGAGCACCTGGTGAAAGGATGATGTCACATCTGGACGATGGGTGGACATTGTTATCAAGAAGGTTAGTGATTATGATACTCATGTTGCATCATTAATCCCAGTAATTGACCGTTTACTAGAGGGATTCAGGCCCGTTACTGTTTATGATGAGCCTGTAACTCCCAAGGCCAATATTTTCCCAGTTCAATCCCCAGAGGTTAAGCCTGGAGCATTCCAGATGACTGCTCCAGTTAAAAAGGTTTATCGGAATAAACCTTTGCCTCAGACCAATCCCCTACCTAAGCCTACAACTGGAAAGGCTCAGGTTTCATCTGATGAAAATGTTTTGTCAAGGTTAGAGAGCCAGATTCAACTACTGACTCGTCAATTTCAAAGTTTTAATGCAAGATTAAACTTTATTGAGGGTACTTCATCTGGACCTAGACAAAATACCAAACCTTTTGCAAAGAAAGATAAATTTATTTCTCCAGTTGAGAAAAAGAAAAAGGTTTCAAAACTATCAACCCCAGTGGTCTTTTCAACTAAGACCACTGTTGAAGAAAGTGAACTAAACCAGATTGCCCCAGGGACCTATAAAGGAGGGTCCAGTGAACCCATCAGTCGATGGGTTCCCAAATCTAACTAATAATATCTGGTGGATGTGCAGGGCGATCGAAAGAAATATATCTGGTATCTTGACAGTGCAGCTGGCAGGACGATGACCGGATGTAAGACCCTGCTGTAGGAGTTCACCATTTCTGATGGACCCTCCATTACTTTTGGAAATGGAGGTTGTGGAAAGACTGAGGGATACGGTGTTCTGAACAATGGACAAGTCAAGTTCAGACGAGTTGCATTTGTGAATGGTTTGAAATACAACCTGATCAGTGTAAGTCAACTGTGTGATGATGGCTATCAAGTTCTATTCAATATTGCTCAGGGTATCGTATTCAACAAGGACTGGAAGGTAGTGTTGATTGCTCCCAGAAAAGGGAATGTGTACGTGATGGATATGGAAAGCTCTTCTTTAGAGCAGTGTTTCTATACTCAAGCTGATGAAGACATAAACTGGTTATGGCATAAAAGGTTATCCCATTTAAATTTCAAAAATATTAATAAGTTGTCTAGAAAACAACTTGCAGATGGATACCTTCAGTTTCCTTCAAAAAGGAAAGGCCATGTCCAGGATGTGAGATGGGAAAGCAGAAACATACCAGTTTCAAGACAAGACAGAATTTCAGCATATCTGAACCTCTTCATATGCTTCATATGGACCTCTTTGGTCCAGTGAATGTTCAGACTCGTGCTGGTAAAAGATACACCCTGGTGATCGTAGATGAATTTTCCAGATATTGTTGGGTTATCTTTCTCAGGTCTAAAAGTGAAGATGCTGCTGAAATCATCAGTCTTATCAAGCAAATTGAGCTCAAGTACAGTCGAAAGGTGTGTCAGTTAAGAAGTGACAATGGAACAGAATTCCAGAATGCAACTCTGGAGTCATTCTGTACTGATACTGGCATCTCCCAGAATTTCTCATCAGCCCGCTCTCCAGAACAGAATGGAGTGGTGGAAAGGAAGAATCGAACGCTGATAGAAGCTGCCAGGAGTATGCTTGCTGAATCTGGTCGGTCTACCAGTTTCTGGGCTGAAGCAATTGCTACTGCTTGCCACACCCAGAACCGATCAGTGTACATCAAAAGACACAAAAGACAGCCTATGAAGTCTTAAGAAATAGAAAACCAAATATTGGTTATTTTCACGTTTTTGGATGTCCAGTTTACATCCTGAACGACTCCAGTCAGTTAGGCAAATTCGATGCCAAAGCTGATGAAGGGTATTTCTTGGGCTATTCAGCCATTCGCAATGCCTTCAGAGTCTACAACAAGAGACTGGAGAAGGTCCATGAGTCAATTCATGTCACATTTGATGAATCAAATGCTGCAATCAATAAACAGCCAACCCTTGATACTCCCCCAGTATCAGTATCAGTTGAGAGCATACCAGAAATGTGTTCAAATGAAGAATTTCAAACTGAACCAGTACTTCAAGAAATGCCTTTAAATGATGAATTTCATGATGCAAATCGTGATTTAAATGATTCAGATGAAGATGTTGAAATAGTCTGGCAGGATCCTCATCCTGAAACTTAACTGAACACTTGCACTGATATTGTTGTCAGTAACAATCCTGGTCAGTACTCCAGATGGACAAAAGCTCATCCTATCAATCAGATCATAGGTGACTCCAGTAGAGGAGTTCAGACCAGAAGAGCCTCCAGTGATCAATGCTTATATGTCAGTTTCTTATCACTGAATGAACCAAAAAAGATTGACGAGGCTATGGAAGATCCAAGCTGGGTGACTGCTATGCAAGAAGAGCTTCACCAGTTTGAAAGGAACAAGGTTTGGTACCTGGTTCCTTTCCCAGTTGGAAAGAAAGAACTAATTGGAACAAGATGGGTCTTCAGGAACAAGGTAGATGAAGATGGCCACGTAATCCGAAACAAGGCCAGACTGGTAGCACAAGGCTACTGCCAGTCAGATGTCGATTTTGATGAATCATTTGCTCCAGTGGCTAGACTTGAAGCGATTCAGAATATTCTTAGCATTCGCTGCTCATCATCAGTTCAAGGTCTACTAGATGGATGTAAAGAGTGCATTTTTGAATGGAAAACTTGAAGAAGAAGTTTATGTCAGACAACCACCAGGTTTCGTTGATGAAAAGCATCCACATTGGGTATATCGTCTAGACAAAGCACTGTATGGCCTCAGACAAGCCCCACGTGCCTGGTATGATACTTTGACTAAACATTTATTGAAAAATGGTTTCAAAAGAGGTGCAATTGACAATACCTTATTTATTCTTCATGAAAAAGGTAATATGTTAATGGTACAAATTTATGTTGATGATATTATTTTGGCTCTACTGATGATAAAATGTGCAAGAAATTCTCGAAAATAATGTCAACTGAATATGAAATGAGTTTGATGGGTGAATTAACGTATTTTCTTGGACTCCAGATTAAACAGACCAGAGATGGTATTTTTATTAATCAGGAAAAATATGTTAGAGATCTTTTAAAGAAATATGATATGAACTCTTTACCATCTAAACCCACTCCAATTTCTGCACCATTAACACTGGACTCAGATCCAGATGGTAAACCAGTGAACACCACTGTCTATAGAGGCATGGTTGGTTCACTGATGTATTTAACTGCCAGTAGACTAGATATTATGTTTTCAACATGTTTATGTGCCAGATATCAGTCTAATCCAAAGACTCTCATATGCTTGCTGTAAAGCGTATACTGAAGTACCTTAAGGGTGTCCCCAGTTTGGGTCTTTGGTATTCTAAAGGCTCAGGCATGGATCTAATGGGTTATTCAGATTCAGATCATGCAGGTTGTAAGATAGACAGGAAATCCACTACTGGTGGATGTCATTTCCTTGGTGGCAAACTAGTCAGCTGGACCAGTAAGAAGCAAACTTCAGTTTCATTGTCCACTGCTGAAGTTGAATATGTATCTGCAGCCAGTTGTTGTGCTCAGATACTCTGGATGAAGAACCAGTTGCTTGATTATGGTATTAAGTATTCAAAGACCCCAATCTTTTGTGATAATACTAGTGCCATTGCTATCTCGAACAATCCAGTCATGCACTCCAAGACGAAGCACATTGATCTCAGGTATCATTTTATCCGTGATCATATTATGAAAAACAACATTGAACTCCATTTTATTCCCACTGACAAACAACTCGCTGACATTTTTACTAAACCTTTGGATGTCAAAACTTTTGAATATCTTGTTGGTGAGTTGAGAATGTTAAACCCTTAAATCTGGAACCTTGGTATTGAACGCCATTGTGTACTACTGAGGATCCTTGATTTAAAGATTTATAAATCTATGACTGCTTAGATATCGAACGCCATTGTGTACTACTGAGGATCCTTGATTTAAAGATTTATAAATCTATGACTGCTTAGATATCGAACGCCATTGTGTACTACTGAGGATCCTTGATTTAAAGATTTATAAATCTATGACTGCTTAGATATCGAACGCCATTGTGTACTACTGAGGATCCTTGATTTAAAGATTTATAAATCTATGACTGCTTAGATATCGAACGCCATTGTGTACTACTGAGGATCCTTGATTTAAAGATTTATAAATCTATGACTGCTTAGATATCGAACGCCATTGTGTACTACTGAGGATCCTTGATTTAAAGATTTATAAATCTATGACTGCTTAGATATCGAACGCCATTGTGTACTACTGAGGATCCTTGATTTAAAGATTTATAAATCTATGACTGCTTAGATATCGAACGCCATTGTGTACTATCTTTGCATTAATAGATTTCTGGATCAACATTCCAGGGGGAAGACTTGAAAGATATTTTTGTTCTTAAAAATGTTTTAAGTTCAGGGGGAATTTATTAATTTATTTTCTCACTGGACAAATTTTCCAGAAAATATTACTGGTACTTTGTAAATGTGTCCCTCTCACTGGTAATTAGATAGGTTGAAGTGCATGTTTGAGGTGATTTTTTGTCTCCTTGTAAATGTGTCCCTCTCACTGGTAATTAGATAGGTTGAAGTGCATGTTTGAGGTGATTTTTTGTCTCCTTGTAAATGTGTCCCTCTCATTTGTCTGTATTAGTTGACGTGCATGTTTGAGGTTACCAGTCTCTTTCAAATGGTTTTCACTGGTACTCTACTGGAGTGTCCCTCCAGTGTACCATCAGTACATGCTTCACTGGACTAATCCACTAGTGATACTGGAGTGTCCAGTCAACCTCCAGATGCACTGAAATAAGTCATAATATTTTTAATACTTGGTCATTGTGCGTGCCACGTAAGCAAAATCTTTTGAAAAGATATTTATCTTATTATCCTACGTGGCATGTAAATTTTTCAAAGAAATGATGGTATTTTTACCTTGGGAAGACAAAAAGTGCAACTTGATACTGTTTGTGGGCTGTAAACCGTCACACATTTATGTGTGATGTGATGTAATTAATGCGGATCTCAGAACACGATCAAAATTATATTTGATAATTTCAAATTAACCGTTTGAGTTCCACATTCTCTCTCCTATATAAATACCCACTTTCACTTTCATAAGCATTTACTTCGAACATATTTACTCCCAAATCCTTCAAATTCCTTCATTTACTTCATTCTTCATTCAATTCACAATCATAAATCACTCTCGTATTTAATTCTTCAAATCTTCATCAAAACCCTAAATTCTTCAATTTCATCTTTATATATCTATCATATTCAATGGCACCTAGACAATCCAATTCACAATCATAAATCACTCTCGTATTTAATTCTTCAAATCTTCATCAAAACCCTAAATTCTTCAATTTCATCTTCATATATCTATCATATTCAATGGCACCTAGACAATCCAATTCACCAAAGAATCTGCTCGCCGCCGAATATGCTCCTGTTCCAAATATTGTTAAGGCACCCCATATTACTCTTGAGGCAAAGGCCATAAGGATTAATATGAACAATTGGTTGGCTAGACTCACTAGCACCACTCATGCTCCCACCTCTCTCATCGGACGACTGAATGCTTTTTTCCTCAGTTGTCCACTCTATGGTGCTCTCACACGTAATCCAGGTAAAATGTATCATGATTACCTGTGTGAATTTTGGTATTCTGTTGTGTATGTTGAAAACACTAAAACCATCAACTACACATTGCAACAAGGCACCAGATCATTCACTCTCACTGTCGATTCTCTCAGAGATGTTCTTCAATTAAATTATTTGGCTGAGAATGAGATGGCAATTCCTCTCCCTACTGGTATAAATTTCAGGGATGTGTGCAGATTGATGGGGCACACTGAAATATTGGATGAACATGGCCAGTTGTTAAGGAAAGGCACAATCTACATGAGCAAACTGACAGACTCATGGAGATATTTCTTCACTCATTTGGTTGAGTGCTTAGGTGGCAGTTCTGGAGGATTAGATCAGATTAATCAGATGCAGCTCCAGATTGCCTACTGTCTTTGGTTTGGCTATAGAGTTGATTTCGCCCAGATCTTCTTTGATGATCTAGTGGACCGTCTGAAGGTGAAAGGTAGAAAACCACACATTCCATACATTCGTTTTCTTTCACTGGTATTTTTAAGAGCCTTGGGTGCTGAGTATGATTATGAAACAAATCATTTCTCTATGTGTGAATATCTGAGGGAATTGAGTTCCCTAAAATCAAGAGCTGGTGAGGTTGAAATTCCTGCAAATATGTTGGGTAATTTTGGAAATGATGCACCTGAAGAGCAAGAAGAGGCTCCAGGTAGGGGTCAGATTGTTGTAAGACCCACTGGAGTCATTGATGTTGAAAATGTGCAACCAGTAACCCAGGTGGCTCCTGTCACTGGACCTAGAACTGCCAGACGTTTAAGAAGAGGTGGAGTTCAGGTCAATCCAAATAGAGCTGAAACGAGCCATCCTGGTGATATTATGAACATAGATGGGTCTCCTATTTTTGAGGAAGAAAATGTTGTTCAGGTTGATGAGCAAGAGAATGTTGTGCAGGAAGAAAACATTGTACAAGATGCTGAACAGATTGGGCAGGTGACTGATGAACAGGTTGAAAATGTACAAGTTGTTGAGCAGGAGACTGGTGAGCAAGATGCTCAGATTGACTTGAATGTAGAAGTTGGTGAACAGGCTGGTGATCAGCCTGGTGATGAAACAGTTGGTGAAACATTTGTCTGGGATGAGGCTGATTCACCCATGTCAGAAGGTAATATTTTTGATACTGACATGAGCTTTCTGGGTGAAGAAGTAGAAAATGTAGTTTCTTCTGTTATTGCTTCAGTCACCCAACCACTTACTGAAATGCCACCACCTCCACCAGAATCAAATATTCCACCACCAGAATCCGATATGCCACCACCACCAGAATCCATTAATGCACCACCACCACCACCACCTTCAATTCCACAAACAACTCCATACTTCAATCCTCCCACAATTCAAATTTCTCAAACTCAACCACCACCACTTGAAACTCCAATAGACTTATCTGAACACCGTGCGCTGGACTCAACAGTTGTAACTGCTGAAACTTCCTCTGAAGAGGTCTGGGCACAAGTACCTTTAATGACCAGAATGACTTCAAATCTTGAACCTCCCAGTGGTCCCTCCTCTTCTTCTTCAGCCGAGGTCCAAGGCCTTTTAAGTAAGGTGGCGGACCTGGAGAGATCACTCCAGTCTTCATCACAGGTTGTTTATGATTTCAAATCTTTATTGTCAAATAATCTTTCATCAGAAATGAATGTGTTTGCTGAAAATGAGAAGCTGGTAGTCGAGAAGTTAAATGAGCTGGTACTGGCCACCAATAACAATTCTGAAAATCTCAAAGTGGCAGTCCAGGGATTAGAAGCAAGACTGGTTAGTTCTGTTCAGACTACAGTGAAAGATGAACTTGTTCAACCACTGACAGGTCTGACAGAAGAAGTTCAGAAGTTGGTTACCAGGGTTAGTAGTTTGGAGGGTAGGCCAACACTTGATCAGAATGCTGTTGTTAGCACTATCAGTGATGAGTGTGCTAAAAAGTTCAGACTTGGTATGTTGAAAGAAATATCTGAAGATATTTCTGGGTCTGTTCTTAGAACAATTCAAGATGGTTTGTTGCCACAAGTTGTGAAAATGATCGAAAATGAAATGCCAAAGCACTTGTCTTCAGAAATTGATTTTATCAAGAAGGAAGTGACGAAGCTAAGGCACACTGTAAACATCACAACTCCAACTGCTGGAAGAACTTTTGGTGAGACAGACAGATATATGCTTGAACAATTATGGAATGCCCACAAGTCAACTGGTGGACATTCCAAGGGGGAAAAGTCTTCTGTTCAAGAAGGGTTGTTTAAGAAAAAGAAAGAAGTGGTTGCCAGTGCTATTGAAAAGGCCTTTGCTACTGAAAGCATCGTGCAACAAGAAAGAGTGACTGGTACTGATGCCAGTGCACAAGAAGCACAGAAGGCACTTGGCACTGAAGCCATTGTGCAGGTTGAAGAGGCTGCTGGTACTGATGTCAGTGAGCCCCAATTCGAAGCATTCCCAGATATCATAACTACTCAAGAATCAGTAAAAAGAAAGAAACATGTGATATCTGGAGATGAAGTTGAAACTGCTGAAGGTTCATCAGAATTTCCAACTACTGATGAAGACACCTCAAAGAGACTGGAGCAGGAATGCATTTTGATAGAAATTTTCAAGAAAAATCAAAAAGATGAACTGCTGGCCCACAAAAGGGAGATGGAAAATATGGGGACTCTGGATTCGTACAATGCTGGCAGGTTGGGCATACTTATTGATGTGTACAAAAAGATGAAGGATGACCCCAGAGTTCATCAATGTCTGGATGCATTAGATGATGTTCACATTCGCTCCAGGTACTCTGAAGAAGAACAATTGTATGATGCTGTAACTTATGGTGTCAGCGTACCTGAACTAATAAGACAAAGGACGGAGGAACTGGTGAACCTCCAGAAAAAGATAAGGAAGAATGCTGGTGCTCTGGAGATAGAGTACAGAAAGAAGATGAAAGGCTTGCCAAAACTTACTGCCAAACAGCTCAAAGCAATGAAAGATGCAGATCTGAGCACATTCATTCCTCTGGATACTTCACTCAAAATCAATCGTGAACAACTCCAGTCTGCCGTCGAACGACAGAGAGTATCCAAGGAAACTGAACATATGATCCAGATGGCTAAGCAGAAAGCCAAGTATGAAGATATGTTGAAATTCAGGGCTGATACCAGAAGGATCATAGGTGCTGAAATCAAATTAGCTGAACAACATCAAGGCATGACCAGGTTTAATATAAAGTTGACCAGAGAGGGTAACTTTACTGATGAAAGGAAGAATGCATCAGTCCAAGCTTTTGGATTGACTGAACTGAAGGAGATAGGATTAACTTTCAAAGGAAAAACTGATTTGTCTCCTGATGTCAAGGCATTTATGAAGAGGATTGAAAAGGTTTGGATAAGAATACAACAGATGGAAGCTGTTCTGGGTATGAGACCACCAGTTTCTGTTCCATCCTCTCCATCACCAAAGAGAAAGGCTTCTGAAGATGCTCCTGGACAGACGTCGAAAAGAAGGGCCTAACTCTTGTATCATTTGCTTGTAATTTGTATTTAAATTCACAAAATTGTAACTTATTTTCTGTTGATGGATGTAAATATAGTTGCATATTTTGATTCACAAAGTAAATGATCAGATTTAGTCTAAGTTAGAATTAAAAGATGAAACTGGAACACTGATGATCTATAAAGTGTTTCCCAGTAACAATAAAATTTTAGACTAAGTCAAAACAAGTGTTTTTCAAGCATACAAAGTTGTATAGATATAAGCTTGAAAAACCTTGCATTATTTCTAAACAAATAGGGGGAATTTGTTAGGTCCAGATTTACTGGACTCACTCCAGACTCGACTACTGGAGCCTTACTGAAGATCTGTCCAGAAATGATAATTACTGGACCTACTCCAGACTTGGAATCTGGAGTCCCTCTGAAGATTTGTTCAGAAATAATGAAAGACCAGTGAGCAAATACTTGTATAGGAAATCTGGAGTATTCCAGATTAGCTCACTGGACTTCACCCTAGTCCAGATCTATTCTACTGAAGACATTCTTACTGAAGTCAAAGACTGAAGTCAGAATAAAGAAGACTGACAAATGGCGGAGTCCACTGGAAGTCTTACCAGATCTACGACTGGAGGATTGTCAGTGTTCTAGACCTTACAAGTCTGAACACTGATATCGAGGAATTGACTTTTTGCCTTTACACACTTTCCAAAGAACATTCCACTTGTTCTTTACTAAAGTTTATACGTGTGTAAAGGTGGTTGGTTAAAAGGATTATTGTCATATTGATGTGACTTTATCCTTGTACCTTAACCAATGCATTTAATGATCTTGTCGGTTCATTAAATGCATGCAACCATATTTGTACTTGCCTATAAATACAAATTCATATTCTTCGTTAAAATTACTTTTAGCATTAAAGGTGAATTTGTCTAATTACTCTCGATCTTAAACAGGGATACTTCACAACTTTAAGTATCTCGATCCAAAAGAGTTATTTGGCAAATATAGATCATTTGTAATTCATAGGTTGTTAGGATACTTACATATTTGTATTATCTTGATTCCGCACAACCTTGTATTTTATTTAACATCATAAATAAAATACACTTGAAAAATTACATTGTGTTCCACCTTTAATTTATTGCTTTTAGTCTTGTATTACTTTGTTTATATTCTTGCATTTATATTCAAGTAATACTAGTCCATTCTAGTGCTTATTAGACTTGTTGTATTTTACACTTCTGGGTTAACCATCATCGAGTTTGGGACTTTACATCAAGAATAACAAAATCGACCGGAAATATCATATGCCCCACCTTAATTTGCAAATTTTCCGCTATCCCCATGGGATATTGGAAAGAACGATCTGCGAGCCTAATGCTCATGCGGGTAGGGGTCAACTCTCCTAAAGACAACTTCCTATAAACGGAATAAGGCATCAAATTGATACTAGCCCCAAGATCGGCCAATGCCTCACACAAATAAGATCCAAAAGAGCAAGCAATTAGAAAACTCCCTGGATCTTCCAACTTGGGAGGAATCTGATTCTGAATGATTGCTGAACATTCGGCACTCATAACTGCAGTCTTAGCCTCTTCAAGCTTCTTCTTGTCACTTACAAGTTCCTTGAGGAACTTTGCATAATTAGGCATACCTGCAAGCAAATCAACTAAAGGAACAGTTATATTCACAGACTGAATAAGATCAACAAATTTCTTAAAATGTTCCTTGACTTTTTCTTTCCTCAACCGTTGAGGAAATGGAATCTTTGGTTGATACGGCTTCACCGTCGGTTTCTCAGCGGGTTTGGATGGAACGGCCGGTTTCGGCACGGCTTGGTTCGGTTCCATCTCAACTTCTTCATCACCCGTCTCCTCTTCTTCATTAACCTGCACAAGTGGAGAAGAATCATTAGGTAAAGGGTTTGCAGAATCATAAGTCTTACATGTTCTCGTAGTGATGGCATTCACTTGCTCATTTCGAGCATTTGGAGGAGTATACTTCTGTCCCTATCCTTGACTGTTTTGCCCTTGGCTATTGAACTGAGGCTTTGGGTTCTGCTGAGTGTTGCTTGGTAGAGTACCGGGCTGCCTGTTTGAGTTTCCTAGCCTCTCAATCCTTCCTTCTAAATCCTTAATGGTGGCTTGTTGATTCTTTGCTCCTTGATCCAACTTGTGCCCCAATCCATCTAAGCGAGTAGTCAAAGCGTCCAAAACAGAAATCACCTTCTTGGACTCTTCTGCAACTTGTTCATTAGTTGCCTTTTGGGCACCAATGAACTCCTTCACTATGTCTCTTAATTCTGGATCCGAGCCTCGTTGATTGGTGAACCTACTAAACCTGTTACCACCATAACCAGAACTGTTAGCATTAAAAGAAGAAGTAGGGTAAGAACTACCTGATGGCCGGTTTTGATAACCGGTATTTTGGTTGAAATTCCCTTGATTCTGAACACAACTAACATCTTGCACTGGTTTATCCGGGCAATCCTCCGTATAATGCAAGTCTCCACAATGCTCACAACCGTCGGCCATAACCTTAACATCTCTCTCAAGGCTCTTGAATCTATTATCTTGACTATCAAATCTCTCATTCATTTGCTTCGAGAGAGCCTTGACTTCGGTAATAAGCTTAGAGTCCTCACTACTTTCCACCTTAGCCACGGTGGTTCTACTAGATCTCTTGTCTCGGTCCTCATCCCTTGTAGAATACTCTCTAGCCATATCCTCAAGAATCTTATATCCTTCATTTGGGAAGATGTTGTTTAGACTACCCCCAAATGCATATCCGAGTTCCCTTTTGGTTTTTCTATCCAAACCATCATAGAAAATCTCAAAGCTTTCTTCGGTACCCATACTAATTGCCTTTGAGTTCTCACAGAATAGAACTCATCAATAAATCCTTCTCGAAGTTCGGCCCAAGTGGTGAATGAGTTATCGGGTAACTCCTTAAACCATGCAGCTGCATCTCCAGTGAGAGTTAAAGGAAATAGTTCCAACTTAACAGCCTCAGCTTGCCCTGTACCATACTGATATAGCCTACAAATCTTCTCGAACCTCTCAAGATGTGCATATGGGTCATTTCTTCGAATCCCATCAAACTTATCCTCTTCTACACTCTTGAGGTGATTCCCTTTCAAAGAGAAATCCACTGAAATAGCCGGAGGGCGAATAGCTGTGCCCCGGTCCGCCGGTATATTTCTTCTTCTCTCCCCGTAAGGACGGGCATTCGGATCTACAGGTTGTTCATCACCCATTCTTTTACCCCTTGGTTGTTGGTTAATATTAAGGTTAACGCGAGGGAATACAAGTACACTCGGTTCAGGTGTTTGAACTTTCTCTTCTGTATCTGAATCTGAGTCTTCACCTGTTTCAAACACTCTACCTGCTTCTTTCAACCTATTAACCAACTGATCTTCTGAATACTGAACGGGTGGGACACTGGTTTCGGTTTCTAAATCTATTTTGACTGGTGTGGATGGTTCCCGGTTATCTCTTGACACAAGTCGACGTCTGACTTTCTCTGGATTAGACAATGAGCTAAGCAAAAGGTCGGCCGGAAGCTCTTGTGTTCATCAACTAACAATAACCTGCACAATCACCACAAACAAACCGTCAACCGCACCTGTGGTATAATTAAAATGAAATAAAATACAACTATCTAATAAAGCAATAACTTTCTCACAAATGAATGTGAAAAAGGATCGAATCACAAAATTAAACAACTACTTAAAATTAAGTCCCCGGCAGCGGCGCCAAAAACTTGATGTGTAAAATCGAGTTTAATAATTTAAAACAAGAAATACCCCAAAACTGACTACTACACACTCTCGGGCAGTGGACCGTTCGTATATAGTATAGCTAAAAGGTAAGTCCAGGATCGAACACAGGGACTAAAACTAAGTAATTGTTGACATTAAGTAATTCAAGTAAATAGGGGGGTTGTGACCGAATTGTCACGTTGCAAAAGTTAGTAAATAATTAGTAATCCCAAAGGATTAATCGAAAAGAAATCCGGTATGACCGGGGCAGGGATCGTCCGTAAACGATATTGAAAATGTTTTTAAGACAATAATTTAAAAGGCATCCATCTTGACTTCGCTCAACAATACGCTCAGATTGCACATAAATGAAGTTCAAATCCAAATTAGTTGATTAAATAACCGAGACTCAAACAAAGCACCAATCCCGTACCCGTCAAGTTGAAAACATCATTTGACTCTCTTGCTTAAACTAGTTTCGTTACAAAGACCGGTACCCCAAGTCATCTTTTATAACTTCCCTAATCAAACAATTGGTTTGGTTATTGAAATAACAATTATACCTATCGATTGTACCCAACCGTTAACACATTTCTCCCTATTATCATGAACGATTATCTACTGTACCCGTCATAGACCCAATCGTTTGTACCCAAACAATCAAAATGAAATATATGTAATCAATAACTACCATTAAAGACACACATAAATCACCAATCCATTCAAGATAAATAATAAGGAAGAAATACGCTAAGATCTCGATATAACGTTAAATGAAATCAACATTGAATTAATAAAATTGTGCAATCTTTACATATTGTCTCACTCCATCAAGATGGATGATGAAGTGATTAGCCACTCATATTAAAAGAAGAATAACAATTAAAATAAGAAGAATTCATTGTTACCTAATGATAATAATCGAAAGCTACGAACGAAATAGATCAAATCGTGTTTGAAAACCTAAAATATGATGAAAATCTCCAACTAGGGCTCCAAAAACGGCTGCTAAAAAGAGAAGAGGGTTTTGGGCTTATTTTGCAAGCTATTTATACGATCCCCAAAAGCTGCCAGAAACGGGCCCAGTTGCGGCGCAACAGATGTTGACTTTTTGCTTTGACTTTGGTTGACCAAAGCTGGCTTGAACTTGAACCCACTGCGGCGCAACTTAAGGAGTTGCGCCGCAACTTATTCTTCTGCTTTTGGGTTGCGGCGCAACCAGGAGTTGCGGCGCAATTCGCCGTTGACTATTGACTAATGTTGACTCGTGGCTGGCCAGGAAGGAGAGACGTTGCGGCGCAACTAGGGCAGTTGCGGCGCAACTTATCTTTCTGGAATTGGGTTGCGGCGCAACTCCCAGTTGCGGCGTAATTGGCCTTCTTCAGCTTTGACTTTTGTTGACTTCCTGCACTCTTCATCCAAATGCTTCCGAAATCCTCCGTTAGCACTTGATTCTCCTCAACAATGTCGTTTTCTCCAGATTTGCGCTCAAATACCTGTCAGTAACCTGAAACACTAACAAATACCATAAACGCACCAAATATATACTAAAACGACTCATAAACCATGCGAAATCAACTAAATACAATGTGGGAAATGGGTATAAAATACGACATATCAAATCCCCCCACACTTAAGCTTTGCTTGTCCTCATGCAATTCCAAACTTCAAAACTCAATTTACCTTGGCACAAATGGGAATAACATTACCGTAATCAAAAAGAAGCTAAACCATCATTGAAAATGAAACGAGATGGTTAGGCAGTTTAATCTTAAATGAAAACTGGAATGTTTGACAATACTTGACTGATATACAAGCCTTAATAACAAGACTAAGCACAAAAGAATCGAATCAATGATATCTTGTCTATCCTACTCCAACTAACTTACATTTAGGGTTGAATATTCGAATAATCACTCAATGCCAAGTCGTGATGCATAATCTTTTAACCATAGGCTTGTACTAGGTTCGTTCCTTCACCATCATGATGCAAGCACCACAACGTTAATCAGAAGAGGACTTTAAGGGTTTTAATGAACTTCTGAGGCTAACAAGGTATTTAAAAGGGTATGGAAATTTGGGTAAACAAAGGGTGTTAAAAACAAATAACACAACATTTAACAAAGTTTTACATAATAGTCTAATCCATAAAATCCCATGTCACTAGTTGCCAACGGTCCAAAACCCGAGAAGTTGTCTAGACAATACCCCCAATAGACGATTAAAAACCTACACCATTGTGGTGTATGACACTAAACAACTCAATCAACCAATTCTAACCATGTTGGCTTAAAACGAACTTGCCAACCAAAAAAAGTATAACATTATAATCCTTTTTGTTGGTTATAAAAATGTACCAACTCAACTCAATAATTTGAATTAACACTGAAGCTTTTGTTGGCGTAATTGATGAACCAACTTTTGTTAGGTCGAAAATCGACCAAGTATAATTTGTTCAGAAATAGCTGAAGCTCAGTGAAGAATACTTGTATAAAATTCTGAGGTCGCTCAGAATCTGTTCACTGAAGCTTCACTTCAGTACAGATCAACGTATCAGAAAACCGTTCAGAATGAAGTCAAAGACTGAAGTCTGAAGAATGATAATCAGTTCAGATGTGGAGCTCAGAAACTGATTCTACCTGATCGAAGACTGAAGCATCTCAGTGTAAAAGTACTTACACACTTTTACACTGATTACGAGGAAGACTTTTTACTTTACATATCTTTACCCGGTTAATAGAATTAACTATTAATTAAAGTACAAGGTAAAGTAAAGGTTGGGAATAAGGCTTGTTAAGTCACATCAATTGACTTACACTTTTAAACCTTAAAAGTACTCTTGTAAGAAATTAGGTTTAATTCCTTAAATACTTCCAACCATATTTGTACGATCTGGTCCACGTCATCATGGACTTAGGTCTATAAATATAAGTCTTCTCACAACTTGCAAATGGCTTGAAACCTTTGCATTGCAACTTGTGAGATATACTCTAAGTAATCCTTACGAGTTTTCCAAGTTATTAGATCACTTGTATTTCTAGGTTGTTTAGATATTTACACTTGGGTGTTTATCTTTGTTCCACAACAACCTTTGTATTTGTTTATATATCAATAAATCAAATACCTTGAAAAATACATTGTGTCTCAATGCTACATACTTGATCTATACATATTATTTATATAGTTTCAGCCCTTATTGTTTCTTGCATTTACTTTCAGTATCTTTATCGTATTGTTCATCCATATCTAGATCGTATTCTGAACTGGTCATCTTCCAGTTAGAATTACTTGCCAGTCGGGTATTTAAACCATCTATATTTGGGACTTACAACTTTCAAAAATGATTTGACACAAAGCGAGAAATACCAACTGACACCCAAGCTCTTTTCTTTTTTTTTTTCTTTTTCTGTTTTTCAATTCTTTTATTCTTTTTTTTTTGTGAGCTACTTTTACTCTGACTAATTGGTATTCTCTTACATAACATTTGAAACAGTAACAAATCATATACTCATATGCTGAAATGAACGATTCAGGCTTTATCCAAACAAACATGACGAAATCAATCTATTCTCAGAAACCGAGAATATCCCAACCCGACATAAAGGACAACCCCAAACCATCCACTAGCATAGGCAACCAATGACCCACCAGGACTTCGACTATCGGTATGGCTAGGAAAAGGTGCATATATAAAGGTGGATTTAATAACAAAGAACAAGCTAGTGACAACATGTTTTCTATTGTTTCTTGCACTAAAAGTGAGTGCAACATAAGGGTTTAAACAGGAGGTTCACTAACCAGTGTAGTTAGCTACTAAGCACATTAACAAAACATGCACGTAACAATTTTTTACGAAACAAGGGTGAATCAAACAAAGAACAAATATTTTATCCTAAATTTGCCTCTTCTGATAAATAACACGGAACGATCAACCAGGACAAGTTCTAGAATCAACGCAATCACCGG
>CM067174.1:89865596-89886016 GCA_034093135.1 Erigeron breviscapus | reverse complement strand
ACAGGGGTCATTTCAGGTGAGTTTCGTAAACCCTCCCTACTCAATTGAGATTCGGGCTGAAAAGTGTACATGTTTGTTGATTGATTGTTTGTTTAATGTATTGACTTGTTGCTCGGTTAACTTTGTCTTCGTTATGAATACTTGTTGTGCTTTAGATAGTTGTACATACATGGAAGATAATTATACTTTTTATGAATAGTAGATGTGGTGGGAAGGCTGCGGGTGACCCTATATATAAGCATCGATTATTCTTTTAAAGTAGAATTATAAGAAGTGTATGTGCATCGTACTTGTTGGTTGATTCACTTGTTATGATATGGACCGAGATGTTAATTGTTTATTTGTTGATTGTTGATATGATTACTGGTGGTTTAATGTCGCTTTGATTATCATGTAAATGATATATCATGTTAGGCGTATTGGTTAATGATGATTATCGCTTTGATTATCATGTAAATGATATATCATGTTAGGCGTATTGGTTAATGATGATTGTCGCTTTGATTATCATGTAAATGATATATCATGTTAGGCGTATTGGTTAATGATGATTGTCGCTTTGATTATCATGTTAATGATATATCATGTTAGGCGTATTGATTAACGTTTAAATGGTGTATTGTATAATGATATTGATGTTGAAACGTTGATTGTATTGAACTGTGCTAATGTGAAACCTTTTAGGGTTTCCTTGGATATGATTAGGTATTCTAATCCTCGCTTATCGTTAACGATTGTTATCCGATACGGTTATTCCTTGTTACTTGTCCCTACGAACTCACCAACTTTATGTTGACGCTCTTTAGTACACTTTTCAGGTAATCAAGTTAATCAGAGATAAAATGGATGATTGCATGCTTACTTGCTAGGATTGGACTAGCTTTGGACTTTCTGGATCCATGATCCTTATTTCCCTTTAATGGGTTATGCTTAGGATCAACTACTATCATTTAAACATTTCCATTTAATATTGATTGAGCGTGTATCTTTGATTGATGTTGATTATTGTATACATTTGAGTGAGTTTGTGGATTGTTTCAATCCTATGTTTTCATATAGTTTGACTCTACATAATTCCCATGTCGTGCTGTGCTTTTCTAAGTGATACCCCATGATTCCGCCATGTTGGGGTGTTAAAAAAGCTTGTCCGGGTGATTGGTCCTTTGGACAAAAGAGTGGACTAACATCTTGTGGAACAAGCGCAGAATAGGAGATTGGAGTGTATTCTCCCCACAAGCCGCTTTCCAAGCGCGACCCCCAGAAACCCGGTTATAGTAATCCCTGAAATCACCTGCTTCCCTAGTAAAACCAGAAGTAGCCCTAACAGAAATGGCTAAAAGACGCTCAAAAGCAGGGTCATCCAACGTCTCTTGGGTGTACATTCCCGTGCACAACCCAAACTCAGCAATAGTGAGGGTTCTATTAACACCCCCACAACGAAAGAATATAACCGGCTCAGCAAAAACATCCTTTACTTTCTCTATATTCTCAACCGAAATAGTCGAGTAGACCTCTAAACACCACTCTTTACACACTACCTCCCGATTCCGAAAGATATCAAACCATAAACTGAATTCCTTAGCTACGGGATTTCCATCCATATCATTAGAACTACCCATCAGCTGCATATACCTACTAATGCCCCCACGAGCATTCAACGTATCTAACATACTCGACTCCATATACCGAGGCTCAACTATGTCTTTCTGATAAATAGATGCTAACCTGTTGGTATATTCAATCTTTTTCTCGGGAGGAGCTCTAGGAAATAGTAACCATGGGTGGGTAGGAATTCCCATAGCAGTGGCCTCGGGAGTAAGACCACTCTCAATTAGTGCAGCAGCCGACGAGGCTCTTCTCTTGCCTCGTCCTGCACGGCTAGAAGAAGCGGGTTCCTACACATACAAGAAACAATTAAACACTGAAACCCGACATATAAGCATGTATATATAAGCATAAACGACATAAGTCTGAAAAAGGGTCAGTTGTGGCGCAACTTGGATAGTTGGCGCAACTTATCTGTCTGTTTGCAGTTGCGGCGCAACTATGAGTTGCGGCGCAATGCCTGTATTTTTCTGGGCAGATCGAGCAGCAGCAGGGTTTAACAAAATTCCCACAAACAAAATATCAACTTAATTCTTAAGGGTTAAACTTTCAATTTACATATAAATCCGAATTAACCCTAATTAATTTAATCACCCAACTCATGAACAAAACATCAATCTTTGTAACAAATTATCCCAACCCACATTGTTCTTTAAACCAAATAATATCAAATTCGACCTCTAACAAGTAATGAAAGCATGAAATCAAGCAAAATCGAATTGAAACAAGAACAAATGGCAAGAATTGAATAACAAACAAATAATGAGATTGGAGGGTGGATCAAACTAACCTTTCCAGATCGAGTCATGGTGAATGGTAATGAAGATTTAAGAGAAGAGTAGAAGAAAATCAAGGAGAAAGTGGGATTGGATCGGATGGGGTTTGAAGGAGAGAAAAAGTAGAAATCATTTATTGAGATAATAAGTGTATGTGACTTATGACCCAACCGATCCCCTTTTTGTTACACACTTGACCCGGTTTGACCCATGTTGCGGCGCAACACCTTATTTTTGAACTGAAAATTGTTTTTTTTTTTTTTGGATTTTCGATTTTCTGAAACAAAACATATTGCGGCGCAACTTACAACCTGCGGCGCAATTGAAAAACAGTAGG
Source organism: Erigeron breviscapus (assembly GCA_034093135.1). Classification (NCBI taxonomy): domain Eukaryota; kingdom Viridiplantae; phylum Streptophyta; class Magnoliopsida; order Asterales; family Asteraceae; genus Erigeron; species Erigeron breviscapus. The sequence goes on along the minus strand of CM067174.1, from coordinate 89,883,298 downwards.
ATAAGTTGCGGCGCAATCTAGACAGTCTATTGCGGCGCAACTCCCCCCCCCCCCCCACACACACACTTACCTTTTGTTTTCTTCCTTGAAAACGACTTACCGGAAGGCATGAGAGCGGCTCCTACCTGCAATTCTTATTAAAACACATCACCAATGACAATTAAACAATAATGAAAACAAGAAACACGGGTTGCCTCCGCGAAGCGCTTAATTTATTTACGAGTCTTTAGCTCGACTCACAGTCCTTTCTTCATCAATTCCTTTCAAAAAATGGAAGCTCGTCAACGACGGCTCCCACATTTTCCTCTTCTTCATGATAAAGCTTCAACCTGTGACCATTAACAATAAAAGTAGCTCCATCTGATTTAAACAATTCAACATAACCAGACGGATAGACATGTTTGATCACAAAAGGGCCGGTCCACCTAGAAGTCAACTTAGGTTGCTTGAACTTATACTTGGAAAGGAATAACAAAACCTTATCACCGGCCTTAAAATCCTTCTCTCTAATCCTACGATCATGCCAAACCTTAGTTCTCTCTTTGTAGAGCATAGAATTTTCATAAGCATTCAACCTCAACTCATCTAACTCATGCAATTGCAACATTCTCAATTCACTACTTTCAACTAAGTCCATATTGCAATTCCTAAGAGCCCAATAAGCTTTATGCTCTATTTCTAACGGCAAATGACATGTCTTACCATAAAGCAACCTATAAGGTGTAGTCCCAATTGGAGTCTTAAATGCGGTTCTAAAAGCCCATAATGCATCATCCAACTTCTTAGACCAATTCTTAGGATTATCACCTATGGTTTTCTCTAAGATTCGTTTTAAAGCCCTATTAGCATTTTCTACTTGGCCACTCGTTTGAGGGTGATAAGAAGTAGAGAAACGATGATGAACACCATACCTCTTCAACACCTTAGCAAGTTGGTGATTCGCGAAATGAGTTCCACGATCACTGATTAAGGCCTTAGGACAACCAAAACGACAAAATAATTGCTTTAAGAAATCAATGACAACCCTTGCATCATTAGTTGGCAAGGCCTTAGCCTCAGCCCATTTTGACACATAATCAACCGCCACTAAAATGTAAAGACACTTATTTGAAGGCGGAAAAGGGTCCCATAAAATCAATTCCCCAAACGTCAAACACTTCACAAACCTAAATGTAGTTTTGTGGCATCTCATCCTTCTTTGAAATGTTCCCTTGACGTTGACAAATTTCACACGTCTCCACTAAAGTTTGAGCTTCCTTGAAGATTGAAGGCCAATAAAATCCTGCATCAAAAACCTTCTTACCGGTTACAGATGGTCCGTAATGACCACCGGTTGGTCCATAGTGGCATGCATCCAAAATCTTCCGGGTTTCTGCACCGGCCACACATCTCCTGATCAAGCCATCTGCACACATTCGAAACAAGTATGGTTCTTCCCAGAAATAATGCTTAATCTCAGAAAAGAATTTCTTTTTCTGTTGATAAGTCATTTCCTTAGGAAGAATACCTGCACATAAATAGTTAGCAATGTCTGCAAACCAAGGATCTTCTTCCACATCCACCTGCATTAGAAACTCATCAGGAAACGAATCATTAATATCATGCTCCTTTAACTCCTCAAGGTGAGGGTTTCGAGCCTACTTAAGTGGTCGGCTGCCACATTTTCAGCCCCACTTTTATCTTTAATCTCAATATCAAATTCCTGTAAAAGTAAGACCCAACGAATTAAACGAGGCTTAGCACCTTGTTTCGAGAACAAGTACTTCAAAGCCGAGTGGTCGGTGAACACAATAGTCTTATTCAAAACCAAATAGGATCTAAACTTATCAAAGGCATAAACCACGGCTAACAACTCTTTCTCGGTCACGGTATAGTTCTGTTGAGCCGGGTTCAAGGTCTTGCTAGCATAGGAAATAGGGCGGAAATGTTTATCCTCCCTTTGGCCTAAAACGGCCCCTAAAGCATAGTCGCTAGCGTCACACATAAGTTCAAAAGGTAATGACCAATTAGGTGGAGACATAATGGGTGCATTGGTCAATCTATCCTTTAAGAGGTCAAAAGCATGAAGACATTCTATCAAATTGGAATGGGACATCTTTTTCTATCAATTTAGTCATAGGTCGAGTTATCTTAGAAAAGTATTTTATGAACCGACGATAAAAACCCGCATGACCTAAAAAGCTTCTAATTGATTTGACATTAGTGGGTGGAGGCAATTTAGCTATAACATCAATTTTTGCTTTATCTACCTCTAATCCCGCTTTTGAAACTTTGTGTCCCAAAACAATACCTTCTTTCACCATAAAATGACACTTTTCCCAATTCAAGACCAAGTGTGCCCTTTCACACCTTTCAAGCATTCTATCAAGACTTTCAAGACAATTTTCAAACGAACTACCGAAAACAGAAAAGTCATCCATAAAAACCTCCATGGATGTTTCGATCATGTCCTGAAATATGGCAATCATACATCTTTGAAAAGTGCCTGGGGCATTGCAAAGACCAAATGGCATCCTTCTATAGGCATAAGTGCCAAAAGGGCAAGTAAAAGTGGTATTCTCTTGGTCCTTGGGGTCAATGGGTATCTGGAAGTACCCGGAGAACCCATCCAAAAAGCAAAAATACTCGTTACCGGCGAGCCGTTCGAGCATTTGATCAATAAAGGGAAAGGGAAAATGGTCTTTGCGGGTAGCATCATTAATCTCCGATAATCAATACATACCCTCCACCCCGTGACAGTCCTAGTGGGAACCAATTCATTTTTGTCATTCAAAATTACGGTCATCCCACCCTTTTTCGGTACACAATGTACCGGACTCACCCATGAACTATCCGAGATGGGGAATATGATTCCCGCATCAAGCAACTTTATAATCTCCTTTTTTACCACATCTTTCATATTTGGATTCAATCTTCGTTGCCTTTATACAACCGGTTTCACATTATCAACAAAGTTTATGGTATGTTTGCAAAATTCTGGACTTATACCCGGAATATCGGAAATTTTCCATGCAAAAGCCTTTTTATGGGCCTTTAGGACGGTCATTAGTCTAGATTTCTCATCCTCCATTAATGAGGATGAGATGACAACGGGTAAAAGAGATGTACCTTCCAAATATGCATACTCAAGGTGGTCTGGAAGTGGCTTGAGCTCCAAGTCGGTAGGAGGGTTCTCTACCGAAGTTAGCACCCGTGTGCTATCACTACCCGTGATCTCTTCATAGGTCTCGTCCTCCGGTGGAGTTTCATCAACACTTAATGCCATAATCTCTTGCATCGTATCTCCAACCAATTCTTGCTCCTCTTCACTGCAAGCTAGCAATGCTTCACCTTCTTCCATGTCCAAGAAATCCATGAGCTCTTTCTCCAAAGCATCTTCTTCTTCAATCACATCTAACCTGAAACAAGTTTCATCACAAGAGTAAGGATGCTTTAGTGCTCTATCAACATTAAAAACAACTCGGTCATTACCGACCCCTAGGGAAATTTCCTTAGCCTTAACCCGGATGATAGCATCCGCGGTCATCAGAAATGGTCGGCCAAGAGAGCGGGACTTTAGCGTCCGCCTCCATCTCAAGAATAACAAAATCGACCGGAAATATCATATGCCCCACCTTAATTTGCAAATTTTCCGCTATCCCCATGGGATATTGGAAAGAACGATCCGCGAGCCTAATGCTCATGCGGGTAGGGGTCAACTTTCCTAAAGACAACTTCCTATAAACGGAATAAGGCATCAAATTGATACTAGCCCCAAGATCGGCCAATGCCTCACACAAATAAGCTCCAAAAGAGCAAGCAATTAGAAAACTCCCTGGATCTTCCAACTTGGGAGGAATCTGATTCTGAATGATTGCTGAACATTCGGCACTCATAACTGCAGTCTTAGCCTCTTCAAGCTTCTTCTTGTCACTTACAAGTTCCTTGAGGAACTTTGCATAATTAGGCATACCTGCAAGCAAATCAACTAAAGGAACAGTTATATTCACAGACTGAATAAGATCAACAAATTTCTTAAAATGTTCCTTGACTTTTTCTTTCCTCAACCGTTGAGGAAATGGAATCTTTGGTTGATACGACTTCACCGTCGGTTTCTCAGCGGGTTTGGATGGAACGGCCGGTTTCGGCACGGCTTGGTTCGGTTCCATCTCAACTTCTTCATCACCCGTCTCCTCTTCTTCATTAACCTGCACAAGTGGAGAAGAATCATTAGGTAAAGGGTTTGCAGAATCATAAGTCTTACCTGTCCTCGTAGTGATGGCATTCACTTGCTCATTTCGAGCATTTGGAGGAGTATACTTCTGTCCCGATCCTTGACTGTTTTGCCCTTGGTTATTGAATTGAGGCTTTGGGTTCTGCTGAGTGTTGCTCGGTAGAGTACCGGGCTGCCTGTTTGAGTTTCCTAGCCTCTCAATCCTTCCTTCTAAATCCTTAATGGTGGCTTGTTGATTCTTTGCTCCTTGATCCAACTTGTGCCCCAATCCATCTAAGCGAGTAGTCAAAGCGTCCAAAACAGAAATCACCTTCTTGGACTCTTCTGCAACTTGTTCATTAGTTGCCTTTTGGGCACCAATGAACTCCTTCACTATGTCTCTTAATTCTGGATCCAAGCCTCGTTGATTGGTGAACCTACTAAACCTGTTACCACCATAACCAGAACTGTTAGCATTAAAAGAAGAAGTGGGGTAAGAACTACCTGATGGCCGGTTTTGATAACCGGTATTTTGGTTGAAATTCCCTTGATTCTGAACATAACTAACATCTTGCACTGGTTTATCCGGGCAATCCTCCGTATAATGCAAGTCTCCACAATGCTCACAACCGTCGGCCATAACCTTAACATCTCTCTCAAGGCTCTTGAATCTATTATCTTGACTATCAAATCTCTCATTCATTTGCTTCGAGAGAGCCTTGACTTCGGTAATAAGCTTAGAGTCCTCACTACTTTCCACCTTAGCCACGGTGGTTCTACTAGATCTCTTGTCTCGGTCCTCATCCCTTGTAGAATACTCTCTAGCCATATCCTCAAGAATCTTATATCCTTCATTTGGGGAGATGTTGTTTAGACTACCCCCAAATGCATATCCGAGTTCCCTTTTGGTTTTTCTATCCAAACCATCATAGAAAATCTCAAAGCTTTCTTCGGTACCCATACTATGTCCAGGGCAATTTCTGAGCATTTCCTTGAACCGTTTCCATGCATCAACAACATCTTCACCGGGTTCTTGAGAAAAACCTCTAATTTTATTTTCTAATTGCCTTTGAGTTCTCACCGAATAGAACTCATCAATAAATCCTTCTCGAAGTTCGGCCCAAGTGGTGAATGAGTTATCGGGTAACTCCTTAAACCATGCAGCTGCATCTCCAGTGAGAGTTAAAGGAAATAGTTCCAACTTAACAGCCTCAGCTTGCCCTGTACCATACTGATATAGCCTACAAATCTTCTCGAACCTCTCAAGATGTGCATATGGGTCATTTCTTCGAATCCCATCAAACTTATCCTCTTCTACACTCTTGAGGTGATTCCCTTTCAAAGAGAAATCCACTGAAATAGCCGAAGGGCGAATAGCTGTGCCCCGGTCCGCCGGTATATTTCTTCTTCTCTCCCCGTAAGGACGGGCATTCGGATCTACAGGTTGTTCATCACCCATTCTTCTACCCCTTGGTTGTTGGTTAATATTAAGGTTAACCCGAGGGAATACAAGTACACTCGGTTCAGGTGTTTGAACTTTCTCTTCTGTATCTGAATCTGAGTCTTCACCTGTTTCAAACACTCTACCTGCTTCTTTCAACCTATTAACCAACTGATCTTCTGAATACTGAACGGGTGGGACACTGGTTTCGGTTTCTAAATCTATTTTGACTGGTGTGGATGGTTCCCGGTTATCTCTTGACACAAGTCGACGTCTGACTTTCCCTGGATTAGACAATGGGCTAAGCAAAGGTCGGCCGGAAGCTCTTGTGTTCATCAACTAACAAGAACCTGCACAATCACCACAAACAAACCGTCAACCTCACCTGTGGTATAATTGAAATGAAATAAAATACAACTATCTAATAAAGCAATAACTTTCTCACAAATGAATGTGAAAAAGGATCGAATCACAAAATTAAACAACTTAAAATTAAGTCCCCGGCAGCGGCGCCAAAAACTTGATGTGTAAAATCGAGTTTAATAATTTAAAACAAGAAATACCCCAAAACTGACTACTACACACTCTCTGGCAGTGGACCCGTTCGTATATAGTATAGCTAAAAGGTAAGTCCAGGATCGAACACAGGGACTAAAACTAAGTAATTGTTGACATTAAGTAATTCAAGTAAATAGGGGGGTTGTGACCGAATTGTCACGTTGCAAAAGTTAGTAAATAATTAGTAATCCCAAAGGATTAATCGAAAAGAAATCCGGTATGACCGGGGCAGGGATCGTCCGTAAACGATATTGAAAATGTTTTTAAGACAATAATTTAAAAGGCATCCATCTTGACTTCGCTCAACAATACGCTCAGATTGCACATAAATGAAGTTCAAATCCAAATTAGTTGATTAAATAACCGAGACTCAAACAAAGCACCAACCCCGTACCCGTCAAGTTGAAAACATCATTTGACTCTCTTGCTTAAACTAGTTTCGTTACAAAGACCGGTACCCCAAGTCATCTTTTATAACTTCCCTAATCAAACAATTGGTTTGGTTATTGAAATAACAATTATACCTATCGATTGTACCCAACCGTTAACACATTTCTCCCTATTATCATGAACGATTATCTACCGTACCCGTCATAGACCCAATCGTTTGTACCCAAACAATCAAAATGAAATATATGTAATCAATAACTACCATTAAAGACACACATAAATCACCAATCCATTCGAGATAAATAATAAGGAAGAAATACGCTAAGATCTCGATATAACGTTAAATGAAATCAACATTAAATTAATAAAATTGTGCAATCTTTACATATTGTCTCACTCCATCAAGATGGATGATGAAGTGATTAGCCACTCATATTAAAAGAAGAATAACAATTAAAATAAGAAGAATTCATTGTTACCTAATGATAATAATCGAAAGCTACGAACGAAATAGATCAAATCGTGTTTGAAAACCTAAAATATGATGAAAATCTCCAACTAGGGCTCCAAAAAGAGAAGAGGGTTTTGGGCTTATTTTGCAAGCTATTTATACGATCCCCAAAAGCTGCCAGAAACTGGGCGTTGCGGCACAACAGATGTTGACTTTTGGCTTTGACTTTGACTTTCGTTGACCAAAGTTGGATTGAACTTGAACCCACCGCGGCACAACTTAAGGAGTTGCGCCGCAACTTATTCTTCAGCTTTTGGGTTGCGGCGCAACCAGGAGTTGCGGCGCAATTCGCCGTTGACTATTGACTAATGTTGACTCGTGGCTGGCCAGGAAGGAGAGACGTTGCGGCGCAACTAGGGCAGTTGCGGCGCAACTTATCTTTCTGGAATTGGGTTGCGGCGCAACTCCCAGTTGCGGCGCAATTGGCCTTCTTCAGCTTTGACTTTTGTTGACTTCCTGCACTCTTCATCCAAATGCTTCCGAAATCCTCCGTTAGCACTTGATTCTCCTCAACAATGTCGTTTTCTCCAGATTTGCGCTCAAATACCTGTCAGTAACCTGAAACACTAACAAATACCATAAACACACCAAATATATACTAAAACGACTCATTAACCATGCGAAATCAACTAAATACAATGTGGGAAATGGGTATAAAATACGACATATCACATTGTGAATATCTTAAAGATTAATTAAGATGTGTATTATCTTGCTCATATCCTTTAATTTGTCGATAAAAGATTATATTGGTAAAAATCCTCGGGGTTGTTTAAAACCATCGACGTACTGTACTTGTGTTTGTATTTGTGGTTGTAATTATATTAGGAGAGAATCAAAGTTATAGTATACATTCTAAAGTATTTTTTATATGAATTTACGTGTAATAATATTATCTATATATCAATATATATGTATCTTTCGAAATTGATGTTTCTTTTTCTGGTTTTTTCGAAATTGATGGGTTTTTTTTTTGAAAGGTGTGGATTATTTGCTCGCAACATGTGATCTAGCTTACGTTGTCTTAACCGGGTCCGCGTTAGAGAGCTCCATCACCTTCAATACCTAGTAGGAGAAGAAACTCCCAACTAAACCGTCCAAAGGCACGACATTTAATTGGTATAAAACTCTGCCCCCTCTGCAGGACTCAAACCTGCTTCACTGGAGGACTTTATTTGTGAAATTCTTTAAATGTATTTGCCATGTCTCGAACTCGAGACCTCCAGCATGTAAAGCTGGTGCTCAACCACTGAGCTATAATGGGAAGTACTTTTCGAAATTGATGTTAAATTGATGCTTCATTTTTATAGTACACTAATTACGTTATAACGAGAGGGGTACCCGCGCAATCCGGCGGCAGAGCGGCGACGACGGGTAATGGTGACATTAACGGTATGGTTATTAATGTAAAGGTAGTTGACGTAAAAGGATAACATAGTTAATGAAAAGGGGCACTTGTGAAATATGAGATATGTGTGAAGATGTTTGGTTTTATGTAAGGATGTTTTAGGGTTTAGGATACATGTGTTAAAAGGTTAGGGGTAAAAAAGGTAATTCAAAGGCTGAATTATTTAAAGGGAAAAAATGGTCTTTCTCTTTATTAAATAGTATAGAAGTATAGATGTAATGGGATTGTGAGTATATTCACTGTAGCTAACTAATGTACGTAGAGGTGCAAGAAAAAACCGATTAACCGAACCGAACCGATTTGTAACCGGTAACCGAAACCGGTTAGTAACTGGAATAGTAAAAACCGATTATAGGTTACCAGAAACCGTCGGTTACTAACCGATTACTCTTTTCAAAACCAAAACCGATTATTAACCGGTTAATTATTCCAAATAATAACCGGTTAACCGGTTAATCACATATTATATACATATTATATATATATAAATATCAATCATATTATATACATATATATATAATAATATAATTAATCACATATTATATACATATTATATATATATATATATATCAATATCAATCATATTATATACATACACTGATATATAACCGGAAAGATCGCACCATCAGATGATTTCGTAAGCTTTCAATATATCTATACTATATATAGATTAATGTTTCTTTCATCCGATCCAACATCAATTTTTTGGTTGTTTTTGAGATTTGGGATGATGAATTTTGTTGTGTTTAGAAAATGATGTTTATTTGGAATATGAGTTTTTTTGGAATATGGGTTCGTCGCTCAGGCTTGTCGGAAATGATTGTTTTTCCCCATTGTTCACCACTTTCTCAATATTATAATGGGCGGTTAAAAAACCCGAATAGGTTAACCGGTATCGGTTAACCGGTTATTATTAATCGAAATCGGTTAGATAGGTTCCAGTTTTAAAACCTAGAAATCGGTTATTAACCGGTACAAGTTAACCGTAATCGGTTATTACTGTTTCAAAAAATAACCGAAACCGGTTATTAAAATTAATAACCGAAATCGGTTAACCGCTTCTTGCACCTCTACACATGATATACACAAACCGTGTTATTTTATTATTATTATTTTTTTTGAATTTAAATGTTATTTTGGATTTTTTGTTGGGCAGACTTTTTTTGTTGTTATTGGGCTAATTATAGGAATGGGCCTTATTATGTAATGGTTTTGTTGAATTTAAATGTTATTTTTGTTTTGTGACTTTGTAATATGTGTCGTCTAGTTTCATACTAGCAATTTCTATTTAATAAAATTTAATGACGTTAAAAAATAAGAATTTTTGTTACTTTTTGAAAGTTACTTTTTTTAACAGTTTTTCGGACTCAAATAGCTCGTCTAATTACTCGAACTAAGTAAACTAATCTTATTGTCAAACTCATAAAACTCACTTTTACTGAGCTTATAATTGGGATCGTGACCCGTAAAGTTCGAATATTTTGCTCGACTTTAATAGCTAAACGAACTATCGAACGACCCGAGCTGAATATTAAATCATTAAGCTTCACTCGTGAGACTAATTGAGTAGTAGTCATGTCTAAATTCAAGTTCAAATCGAGTTCAAAAACTACTATGCTGTAACCCGACTTAAACGAGTCGAACTCAAGTATCTTTTTAAAAGATCGATTTGTTTACATCCCAGACTATTACAAGTATCAAAAGACAAATAAAATTATCATAATTGAGTACATACATTACTCTTAATTTGAACTATTATATATTCAACACTTATATCCAAAATTAAGTTTGTATTTCCAAACACTTATCTAATATACCAACGTGTTCTGCTAAACGCAGCTTTTAGGTCTGCAATTAAGGTGCATTAAATAGTTGTACACTTACCATAAAATTCAGGGGGTGAGCTTTTGATATGGAAGGTACAAAGTTTTATACACGTTAAGTGCAGCCCTATGGGTTGCGTTTAGCATTTCCTTATACCAAATAAGGAAAAATCCATAAAAAGCTAACTTTTTTTACACATATTTCCTATTAAAGAGAACCTATTTAGTTTTCTTTTATTTAAAGGATCCGTTTCTAAAACTTTCGCAATAAAGGAAACATCGTTAGTTTTTAACGCTAACCCTCCGTTAAGTGCCACATAACCACTGCCACATCATCAATATTGCTTACGTGGCTTTTGACTTTGAATGAAAATACATATAGATGTGTTTTTATGCACAAAAACACATTCAAATTGCGAAATTTTCAGTCAAAATTTCCTTTTATACACAAAACACATATATATGTATTTCAAAAAACACAAAAACACATTCAAAATTTTCTTTTATACAAAAAACCACATATATATGTATTTCCCGTCAAAGTCACCACATAAGCAATTTTGATGACGTGGTAATAGTGACGTGACACTTAACGGAGGACTGACATTACAAATTAACGACGTTCTCTTTATTGCAAAATTTTTAGAAATGAGATTCTTTAGATAAACGAAAACTAAATAGGTTACCTTTAATAGGAAATTTGTATAAAAAAGTTAACTTTTTATGTATTTTTCCCTGCCATATAGCAATAGCAATATTAATATTTCATGCCAATTTAAGACGCACGATCACTAATAATTAGAAGTGCATATTCGTTTGCCACCAAGGCACCAAGCATAACAAGCGAGGATCTTGTTGTATATATTTGACAGCAGCAGCTTACGATATGGCTTTCAATGGCACGACCCGGCCTCATTTATGATATGATTTTCTCAAGTATCATATCATGATATATATTTCTTATTATCAATATAAAATTAGATAATATGTCAACATTATTCGTATGGAGGCTTTCAACCACAATTATTTATTTATTATACTTATATATATATAGGTCCATCCATTCGTTATTATCATGAGTGTTTTAATTTAACAAGCTATTGACGTGTATGAACTAAATCTTAGTCAATCCCATAGAATAATGTTAAAACGTTAGCTTCGTATTTCATTCGTCTCGATCATTTGTGTATTTATTATTTAAAATTAAGAAATGTATAGGATATGGAATTACAAAAAACAAGATACCGGTCAATCAAATCCTTGATTAGACCATTTGTTAAATTATAACTCGGTCAACTCTCTATACAACTGAGATAATTATAACTCGAACAAATGATTTTTCTTTTTCCTTTTTTATATTATGTTTATAGCATACGGTATGCTCAAGGTGTGTGGCGTGTATGCATACAGCGTGGTTCTTCACACTGTAGTGCTCGGCGTGGAACATTTTTGTGGTGGGGTTTGTTCTTCATTCTTTAACGTAAGGAAATAATTAGATTTGGGTCGTATGTTTGGAAATAGGTATGATTGATAAAAGAGGGTAACATAATGTATCCCATGTATTTGAAATTGATAGACTTATTTAGAACCTAAATTTATAAATGCAACGTTAAAACCACTTTCTTGTTTTTTTTTTTCTATTTTGAAAAGAGTTATCAGTTACTAGTTAATATTCGAAACACCACAATGACATCCAACTGGACAGTATGCAGAGCTTGAACCACGCATATATGCGATAAAATCCAAGAGTACTCCTACAAATGTAGAAAGTGAAATTCGAGCCCTAATGAATTTCTCTTAGTTTAAAACCTTACCAATAAGGCATCAATCCATTGCCAAAATCACTTTCTTATTAATTAATGTCAATTTTAATATGAACTTGTGTTACCGTGCAAGATAATTATAATGAGTTGACCAGAATCTACTATAAATATATGCATTTTGTATAGCTAACACCAAAGCATACTATCACAAGAAAAAAACTTATATTCACTGATATATATCATATCCAAATTCTGGTGGTCATGGCATCAGTTGATCACACCCAAGAGGCACCACTAAAGTCGGCAGGACCACCGCCGGAAACGGAATACAAGACTAGTAGTACCGGTCTGTTAGCTGATGTGGTCTTAAGGGTGTTGCTATTTGCAACAGGCTTGGTTGCTGTCATTATAATGGTCACTTCTAAACAAACCAAACTGATTCCTCTTGCACCCGGTATCGCAATATCTAGAGATGCAAAGTTCAATTACTCCCCAGCTTTCATGTAAATATCTATTAACTTAACTCGTATTAATTGTGTTTAGAGTTAATTACACTTTTGGTTCCTGTCGTGGTCTTAAAATTACTGGTTTCATCCCTACCTTTCATAAATTACTGTTTTGGTCCAAAAGTTTGCACTCCCGTCAACAGTTTTGGTCCAAATCATTAACGGTCGTTAATGATCTTTGGGACTTTTGTTAACGAAACGTGTTTTATGATGCAGATATTTTGTAGCAGCACTCTCTGTGGCTACTTTATACAGCATCATCACTGGTGTGTTATCGGTTTTCGCATTGATGAGTTCGGGGGGAGTTTCAACTAAGATGCAATTTCATTTTGTGATGTTTGATGCTGTAAGTTCTTGATCTATATATTGATTCTTTAAGCATAAACTCTACTAATTATAGCAGATTATGTACAATAATTCTCATTATTATATCTTGATCATAATTATATTTTGATCGAGTAATTAACTATCAAAGTATCAATTACTAATTTACTACATGTTTTTTTAAGAACAAAGTCCGATTATGTCTATACAGTTTTAAAATTATTACACATATTGTAAACATTGTCAGCAAAATCCATTGCATTCTCCAACAAGTGTAACTACATAAGCCTTTCTGGTACTGAGATATGTATGAGATATATTACTTTACACCTTCACGGGCCGTCCTGAAGACTTATGGGCCCAGGGCGAGCCCAAACAAGGCCCTTTAAACTATTTTTTAAAAACAACAAGTTTTGAATATATGTTGTACACTTGTACAAATAAACATAGCAAACAATCATACTAATATTTTTATGCAGTAACAATGTTAATTTTGGTATTAATGCATAAAAAAGTTTGTACATTAGACGAAAAGTGACACTTGAAAAATCATTCCCTATCTTTGGTGCAGCTGCTATTAGGTATTGTGGCTGCGGCAACAGGTGCATCAGGAGGAGTAGGATATATAGGACTCAAAGGTAACTCTCATTCCGGATGGAACAAGATATGTGATAGGTACCATACTTATTGTGTTCACTTTGGAGTGTCGATTTTTTTGTCACTCGTATCATCCATCGCACTTCTATTGCTCGTCTGGCTCTCCGTTTACACGCTATCCAAGAAGATTGCAAGGCGATAGTTAATTTGATCAACATGAAAAAAATTGTTCATCTCACATCTACCAGTTTAAATATACTATTCGTTTTCTCTCTATGAAATTCTATTTTGTAGATGTTTTTCTTTGTATTGGTTGTGAAAATTGTATGGGTTGATTTGATTATCTGTTTAAAACTTAAAAAGAAAACATCAGTGGTCATAAACGTGAGGTTATAAAATTTTTTAGGACGTGTATACAAAGTCAGCTACTACTGATGAGCTTCTTTTAGTATATATATACAGTATCATTTACCATTTATTTATAATAACTAATTAACGCAAATTGTAATAGAATATAATTGTTTTCACCCCACAAAGATCCCTTTTGGAAGATCATCAGAAACGATTGTATCTTCTCCAACAAGACCCGTTTTTCGGTTATACAGTTAAAGAATTCAAAGCTACCAACTTCCTAAGGATGACTAATATATAGATCCCCAAGCATTGTAGTATTACCCAACCCAAATGATGTGACTTTAATTTTGATCTCTTTCTTGTTAGTTTTTATATTAATGAAATTTTAAAAAATCGTTGCCAAAATCATAAGGGGCAAGGGTGTAGTCGGCTATTTATATCGGCAAAAAGCATCGGCTTGCTTCGGCAGATTGGCAACCCTATAGCACATGCATCGGCTTCTTTTGGCAAGTTTAATCGGCTAGTTTTGGCTATATATATCGGCATGTTTTGGCCGATGCTAGTGAACGTTGGGAGCGTGTACTTGTGACCGTTTTTTTTTGTTCTTGTGCCAATCATCTTTGTATCGCCGGAAACCTAAAAAATTTATTTGGGGGTTTTCGATTTTGAGGCTAGATCTATGTTTTTTTGGCTTCTATTGCCGGAATACGTGCCGATATGTAATATCCCGTAAAATTAAAACACTATAAAAATGACAAAATATAAAACATGCATAAGTCTTAAAAGGTGATCATTAGCGATTGAAAAGATGCATTTTGTAATAAGTTTGATATACGTAATGTATCCAAATAATAAAATTGGCTTATCTGTGAATAATGGAATAGCTTTGGTCTAACAATGTATAGAGAGATATCATAACTTTAAGAAATAAAAGAAAACTAATTAAATTGTGTAATTGTGTTGATCACGTGAGGTATGTGATCGGTTGGATAATGACAACATTAATGGAGTTTTTAAAAGAGGATAATGACAATTAAATTTCCTTTGATATGACTTATCGTATGGTTAAAGTTATGGCAGTTACATTGATGGAAATGAATATATAAAAAGATAAAAATCTTCTATATAACTAAACATGCATCTTCAAAGTTGCTAGAGTCATTCTCTTGTTCTGTTTTTGCTCCATACGAAATACTACAACACAATTAGTTGGGGATTGCACGTGTAGAAACAAGCTTCGTTATAAAATTTAGTTGGTGAAAAATAGAAACAAGACTTATGATTTGGCGTAGGGGATGTCGAGAGAGTTTTGGCATGAGGTATGTATATTGTTTGTATTTTGTTAATCCAAAAACTGACTTAGATATAAAAGCAAGATAATTATCACATGTAAATATTCTAACCATTACTTAAAATGGGGATATTGAACCAATAGGTTAAGATATACTTTTATAAAATGGGGTTGATCATTATATAATTTAAACAAGACATTCGTGAATGTTAAAACAATTAATATAAGTCCTTTACATTTACATCGTTCATGATTTAATCTGTTGATCTAAATAGCTTTAAAATTATTATCATTTGGTTTGACATTTCATATATTGGGTGGCCAAATGTTTAACAGAATGGTGGGGTTTTTAAAATCACGCTAATAACTCGAAGAGTACAAATGAGCAAAAACATGGAAATATATAATTAATTAACAAAATTATTTTATGTTTGTTCTAAGATATTTTACAAGAGTCAGGTTTTATTTTGGTGATAGAAATTGATGATTGTGGATAGACATGTTGTAAAACAAATCATCTCTCATTAATTAGTTATTATGTTTAATAAAATATATGCTAAGAAATTTATCAAGTTGTCATAGGCGATCCTGTGATAGCTAATAACTAATATTTGGTTGATTTGAAGCTTACTGTAAAACTAATTAACATGCTAGAATGTAATGTTAACTTAAATATGGCTTTTTGAATTCGGTTATATCCAGCTAGTGAATTAATACTACTAAATTTTATAAGGTATGTCCGTAATAATAATTTAAGATTAGTATACTAATTAATAATAATATCTACAATGGAACCATAAATATAAAGGATATTACATACTCCCTATTTGAATATATTTTGTGCTTATACTCTTGTATATGATTAGATTCGGTTTGGTGATCGCGTTTCGTTGGTGGCTCTTGCATTTTTGAATTCGTTGTAATCGGCGATAAGGTACGGATATTCTAGAGGTTATTAGGAGCTTTTCGGTACAATTATTTTTCTCAAAACTTTATTTGTTATATATATAATAGTACGGATATTCTAGGTGGTATTAGGATCCTTTCGGTAAAATCTTTCCTCTCAAAACTTCATTTAAAATTTTGTGGAATTTGTATGGATTCGATATACTATTTGAAAAATTATTTGTTTGTTAGCCTTTGAATATATTTGTTGATTGGAAAATTATAATATTTTTGATATATATTAAGTGTGTCAAAACCGTCTCTTGAAACCCAATTTGATAATAGTCCCGAAAGAGTTGCGTTTGGGTGTTACACTTGATGTGGTGATTCGTACAAGTGTTCCCCAATTCGTACACTCATATATGTCCTCGAGTATTGGTCCCGAAAGAGGTACGTTTGGGTTAAATTTGATGCGGTGATTCGTACAAGTGTTCCCCAATTCGTACACTCATATATGTCCCTCGAGTATTGGCCCCGAAAAATTAATACAGTCGCATATTATGAGTCATGATGGCTCCATTATATATTTGTGAGAATTGGGTGATGGAGATGTGATTTTAAGTTTATATTTAAATGTCTTAAAATATTTTTTAGTTACTCTAATTGTCCAAAAAATTCCTTTTTGTCTCTTAAAAACTTATTCGATATATCTATATATATAAGTTGGTCAAAACGGTTTCTTAAGATATGCATATAAGAGTAACCTATCCATGGAGGTCCCATGGGCGCGTTATTGTGACACCGATGACGTGGCACCGGCCGTAGCGGTGTATTTGATTTGATCTACGGCGTCTCCTTTTGATAACCCGGTAGTGGTTCGAGCTCATTATATTATATTTTGATAGGAGGCGTATGGATTGGTCCTAGGTATATTTTGTTTGACGGTGGGCGCTTATCGTAGTGTCATACGAGGCGTTTCGCACCATAAATGAATGATTAGTGGAGTAGCTACCCTATGATTTCATTCGGCCCTGATAAGTTATTTGTTTGACTCTTAGATGCATTATTTTATGAAACTTGGTTTTATATTTGATATATATATATTTGATGTATAATATATTGTGGAATTATACATATTTGTACTTTGATTTGAAATAAGTTTGTTTCGAAAATAAGTTTGTTTATAAAAATATGTCTTCACTTTTCATACTATATTCCTGCTTTTGTCATATCCGTTCACTGGGCTTTTGCTCAGCCGTATTCCTTTTTCTTTCTTATACGGCAGGTGATCAAGGGGGCACTGGGAACGAGCGAAGAGTGTAGAATGATTTGGACTTAGCACCTTTGGCCTTAGAGTTCTTCAAGCTTTAGTTCTTTATGTTGGATTATAAGTACTTTTGAACATATTGTTGGTTGACTTTGGCTTGACTTTGGTTTGATTTTGAATAAGAATAACGTCCTTTTGTCCTTTAAGTTCCTTTGATATAATTTTGTATTGTTTAGAAAGTTAGGGGCGTTACACGATAAAACTTGCCGATGCTCCTTAACGTTATATATCACCCTTTCCGGTGAGATCGGAAACCCCTTTTTGGGGTTTCCGGTGGTTGCCGGCCGGATTCGTTCACTTTTTTAACGGCCAAAACTTTGTTTGGCTTGTGC